>JAPPVO010000010.1:43576290-44154925 GCA_030407325.1 Camellia japonica | reverse complement strand
CGCCTTACGCCAGGCCGAGGTTATGGCCCAACAAGCAGAGTTGATTGCTAGATTGCAGCAACAACAACAACCACAGCAAGCCGGAGCATCTACTTCGCACCAAGCTCTTCCCCCACCAAGAGTTCCAATACTTGGGGAGACAGCTAACGTCCAGGACAATACGGACGATCCAACGGGGCCGGCTCCGCCCCCAATCCTACCTCAGCTATCCAAAGCACCTACCAACCTACCGGATTCTCCCTTTGAGTTCGAGGTGGACCCCACAACGCTAAAAGTGAGCAAGCTAGAAAAGCTGTTCAAGAAGTCTCAGGGCGTGAAGTCCATTCTGGATATTGAGGATGGGTACACCAACTCGGCCGTGACTCTGCCAAATCAATTTAAAATGCCATACATAGACCATTTCGACGGGTCTGGAGATCCTATGGTGCATTTGCGGCTATTTTCGGATATCCTAAGGCCGATGGGCCTCTCCAAATTGCAAAAGCTTTCCCTGTTTGGCCGGACCCTATCGGGTGTAGCGGCTATTTGGTATGCAAAACTGGAGGACTCCGTCAAGAGGAATTTGGAGGAGATAGCTGAGGCCTTTGTAGCTCAATACTCCTACAATACACAGATCGAGCTCACAACTCGTGATCTCGAGACAACTAGGCAAGAGCTGAAGGAGAGCTTCTCCGATTTTGTGACCCAGTGGAGGGCCAAGGCCTCGATGATGACCATCAGGCCTGTTGACAAAGATCAGATTCGAATGGTTGTGCGCAACCTCCAGCCCAAGCTTATGCAGAAGATGATCGTTCTCCCCCTCCCCACCTTTGTAGATCTACATGAGATAGGGGTGCAGATCGAGGACGCTATGAAACAGGGCCTCATTGATCATGAGAGAGAACAGCCCAAGAGGGCATTCAACCGTAGCACGAATGCAGGCACAAGCAATGCTGTAGCTGCCAGAGCTTCAAATATGAGTATGGTCACCACCACCACCACCCCAAGAACCCTTTCAGCTACACCATTCACTGGTGCATCTGAAAGTAGCTCACAAACAACCAAGTTTCCACCCCGAGGCCAAAGAACCTTCACCCCACTATACATGTCTTTGTCCAAGGCTTTGGGGGTTTTGATCAGGAAAGGGCACTTGAAGCCCCTAGAGCCACAGCCGTTGCTAGAAAAACTTCCCCCTTCCCACAACCTAGCTAAATACTGCGCTTTCACCAACAGCATGATGTGGTCATGACACCGAGACCAGTGCTATAGATTGTGTCACGAGATTCAAGATCTCATTGAAAACAGTGTATCGTGCCTCCGGAGAAACCGAATGTCACAAACCATCCTTTCCACCCCAACGACATAGCTCCACCTCCCAAACGCATCAATCTGATTCAAACTGGGGTTGTGTCATACGACCCTAGCATATATATCACCCCTTCTCACCTACCCAAGCAGAAGGTGTTCATTCCTGACAGCACTGATTTGTGCGTGTTGGACATCTCCCAAACCCAGCCTGAAACGGTGGTGGTAGCTATCGAAGATAGAAGTGGGTCGACTGTGGGGGCAGATCAGAATGATTATACAGAGCCTGAGGGGTCTGCGAGCTTCATGTACAACCCGAGTGGTTACATTACATCAGCAGTCCAGGCTAGGCCGAATGTGGAATTACCAGTGGGGGCAGAGATTTGTGTAGTACGAGAGGATAAACCTAATCAGGGGCTAGATGAGCTAGCGGATCTGGAAGAGGACATTGCTAACCTTCAGTTTTTCAACGAACAAGATCCGGGAGACGTGACAGTCAACTGGTTTGATTTGGATGGGTTAGCAGAGTCTACAGGGTGGCTTGACGACTAGCCGGATGTTGTTGAACAACCTCAGCTAGAACAGGGTCCGTCAAGGACGGGGACATCAATAGTGGTCGGAAGGGCCGGAATCAAGATGCACCGCCGGAGAGCACCCGTGTTAAGAATTTTGCTCAGAATATGGGCAGTTTGGATACGGAAGATACTGAACAGCAGACCGCATTGAAGCAGTTTGAGCGGGAAAGGATCGAAGATTCTGACAGGGCCAGAAAGGCCAAAGCCCCTGCGGGGACAGAACGTGCTGTGTGCACAAGAACAGAGCGTGCTACGAGCATAGGAACACAGGGTGCTGCGGGCGCAGGAATAGTTGTAACGGAGCCAGACAAGTGTCTATCGGCTGCCGATGGCATGTGGTGGGAAGATGACGACCTATGTCTTGCCCATACCGATGAGGACTGGGGGAATAACCAGCCGGATGATACCTGGTACGTTGGCGAAGTTGACCACATGACTAGGAGCAGGCGGTATTTCAAGCCCCCGCACTTAGATCAGCCAGAGGCGTCCGGAAAGGACAGGGAAGTGAAGAAGCAGAAAGATAAATTACTCGAGGAGGAGGCTGTGCTGAAACAGTTGAAGAAGATACAAGTAGACATCTCCATCTGGGGACTGCTTATGGCCTCAAGAGTTCATAGACAGACTGTCCTTTCTGCAATGGACAAGGCCAAACTTTCAATAGACACCACGCTTGAGCAGCTGGTAGGACTGGTCTTTCTGGGAGAAGCTTCCCCGACGTTGACCTTTTCTGACAAGGAACTGCCGCCTAAGGGCGCAAACCATAACAAACCTCTCTACATCTCTGTCGAGTGTACAGAAAAATGGATACCGGTGGTTCTTGTCGACACGAGATCCACCATTAACGTGTGCCCATCGAGGACGGCATATGCAATCAGGTTGAAGCCCGCAGATTTTGTGCCAACTGCCCAGGTGGTAAGGGCCTACGACAATACTAGCAGAGAGGTGATGGGGACCATGAAGATTCGAACTCAGGTTGGTCTAGGACAGCACGATATTGACTTTCATGTCTTGGACGTTCCCGCAACCTTTAATTTACTCCTAGGGCGGCCGTGGCTGCACCAGGTAAAGGCGGTCTCTTCCCCCCTACATCAGATGTTGAAATACCCCCACGGGAAGGGGGTGGCTATAGTTTTTGAGAATTCGTCAATCCATCCGCCGCCAGAAGTGTCTACACCGGTTTTGGAAATCGAGCATGGCACGGAGGATGTGTTCCTGTCAGGATTCACCCTAGCCGAGGCCCGGGTCGTTCAGAACATTTTGGCTGTTGATGAGGGGTTATATGTCAGCGTACAGTCACTGTACCTCATGAACAAGCTCCAGCATATCCCTGAGATGGGACTAGGAAAAAGTTGCTGGAAGGGCATTGCTGTATCGGCCGATGTGCCGCACAACCCGCATACCTTTGGTTTAGGTTATCTGCCTACCAAAAGGGACTGGGTGAGGAAAGGCAAAAAGATGGCCGGAAGAGCCAGAGCCAAGCAGACCGGGAAGCATTATGAGTTGATGCATCGGCCTATCCAGGGCACCCTGAACAGACGCTTTGTCCGAGAAGGGGAAGACTTTCCATTCTGCAGCTTCCCAGAGCCATGGCTGAATGTCGAGAAGAGGCGCCTTCCAGGTTTTAAGATCTTCTTCGACTTACAGTTGTCCGGGGATGATGTTGCCGAAGAGCAGACAGACCCATCAGCTGAGGTTGAGCAATGTAAGGAAGTGGATTCCGAGAGCACCGAGATTGAAATGGGGGTAGCACTGGCTTGTCTACTTTCAGATCCTCTGATCGTACATGAGTGCTTAGGGGATGACCTCTCAGTATCTATGATCGGGAATGAAACGGCTGCCAGCCCACTTTCAAACATTTTGGATGCGTCCATCGCACCCTCCCTCGTCTGGCAGTACGAGGAGAGATTCTTATTGAACAGCACCAAGTCAAGTAGTGAGCCGGAATCTGATTCCACCGAGTCTGTGGAGTCGGAATCAGGTTTCAGCTCGTCTGAGTCTGAGTCTGGTATTCCTGGGGGTGACAACCTGGATGCCATAGTCCTGTCTAGGTCGTCTTTTTCTTTTTCCTTTGAGTCTGTTGTAACAGAGGAATCAGGCAACTTGGAAGTGATTAATAAGAGTGGAATGGCTGTGGCTTTCGAGTACTTTTCTGTGCCTTTGATTTATTGTATTAATCAGGACTTTCAAAATTTCGATGAAAACGACGAGGAAGAAATTCCTCCGGTTTTGAAATATTTGCTTGATCAAGAGCAAGAGAGGTTTGTAAAACCGCTGGTTGATGAAATCACCCAAATTAATGTTGGTACTGAGAAGGACCCGCGGCTGGTCCAGATCAGGTCCACGTTGTCTTCGGAGGAGTGCGAGCGCTTAGTCGCTTTATTAAAAGATTTCAAAGATGTTTTTGCGTGGTCCTACGAAGACATGCCTGGAATCGATCTTGAGATTGTACAACACCGGATCCCTCTTGACCTAGAGGCCCGACCTGTTAAGCAGAAGCTCAGAAGGATCTGCGCGGACTTAGCTATCAAGATCAAAGAAGAGGTCACCAAGCAAATTGACGCAGGGTTCCTGCTGGTATCTGAATACCCAACTTGGTTGGCCAATATAGTTCCAGTGCCGAAGAAGGACGGCAGAATTCGGGTATGTGTGGATTTCAGGGATTTGAACAAAGCCAGTCCAAAGGACGACTTTCCTCTGCTGCATATCGACGAATTAGTGGACTTTACTGCTGGGCACGCATTGGTCTCATTCATGGATGGCTTTTCTGGCTACAATCAGATATTGATGGCACCCGAAGACCGGGAGAAGACTGCTTTTACCATCCTGTGGGGGACCTATTGTTATACGGTGATGTCATTTGGGCTGAAGAATGCTGGAGCTACATATCAACGAGCTGCGACCATGATTGTGCATGATATGATCCATAAAGAGGTTGAGGTGTACGTGGATGACATGATTGTCTCATGTCCAAGGAAAGAGAGGGCCACTACACCGCCTAACAGAAATTCTTTCAACGGATCCAGAATATCGGTTGCGACTGAATCCTTAGAAATGTACGTTTGGTGTTACAGCAGGGAAAATACTGGGGTTCTTGATCACACAGAGAGGTATCGAGGTCGATCCTTCTAAAATCAAGGCCATCTTAGAAATGCCACCACCGAGGACTAAAAAGGAGGTGCGAGGCTTTCTGGGTAAAGTGCAATTCATAAGACGGTTTATCGCAAAATTAACCTTGACTTGTGAACCACTCTTTGGTCTCCTGAAAAAAGAAAAGAAGTTCCAATGGGACAGCCGATGCCAAGCTGCTTTTGAATAGATCAAGCAATATTTTCAAAACCCATCTGTGTTGTCACCGCCTGAGCCGGGAAAACCGTTGATTCTGTATCTTTCAGTGACTGAAACTACAATGGGCTGCATGCTTGCACAGGAGTCTGAGGACAAAGTGGAGAGAGCTATCTACTACCTGAGCAAGAAAATGCTGGATTACAAGACCCGCTGCACTCCGCTTGAGAAGGCTTGTTTGGCCTTGGTATGGGCTACCAGGAAGCTGTGGCACTACCTGTTAGCTCACTCTGTAATACTGGTTTCGAGATTAGATCCCATCAAATATCTCTTCGAGAAACCGGCACTTACAGGTAGGCTAGCCCGTTGGTTGCTTCTGCTTTCCAAATTCGATCTGAAGTACATGACGCGCAAGTCAGTGAAAGGGAGAACGGTAGCGGAGTTCCTAGACGATCACCCAGTTGAAGGGGATGAAGCAGTTGAGTACCTGTTCCCAGACGAGGCCATTCTGCATGTCAAAAGAAGAGTTTGGACGATGTACTTTGACAGAGCGTCAAACCAATACGGGTATGGGATAGGGGTGTTGCCTGATAGCACCCGACAATTCCCGCATACCCCTAGCATTCAAACTCCGGTTCAAAGTCTCCCGGCAGAGTATGAGGCATGTATTGCTAGTTTAGAAGCCGCCCTAGAACTAGGGCAAAACGGTTGGACGTCATCGGGGACTCGAACCTTGTTGTATTTCAAGCTAAAGGAGAATGGAAAGTCAAAGAAGAAAAGGTGAAAATCTACCACCAGACCTTGGACATACTGATTCCTCGGTTTGAGAAACTGAATTTCGCTCATCTGTTAAGAGAGAACAACAGGTTTGCAGATTCATTAGCAACTCTATCTTCTATGATAGATATCCCTTTCGGAGACCAGATGCGTCCAATCATCATCGAACAGAAATTTGCGCCGGCCTACGAGCTGATTGCTGCCATAGATGAGGTACAAGATGAGAACCCCTGGTATTACGATTTCTGGAACTTCTTGGAAAAAGAGGCGTATCCACCAGGGGCAAATGCCAAAGATAAAGGGCAATTCGAAGAATGGTTGCTCAGTTCATCGTCTACGGGGGAAACTGTATAAGAGAGGTCATCTCGGATGCATAAGCTGTGTATTGAGGCTGAAGAGTCCAAGCGCCTAATGGAGGCCATCCATGGAGGAGAGTGTGGAGCACACATGAACGGGGTGATGCTAGCCCGAAAAATTCTCAGACAGGATTACTACTGGTCCACCATGGAGGAGGATTGTATTGGCTTTGTCCGGCGATGCCACAAATGCCAGATCTATGCAAACCGCATGAACATTCCGCCGTTGAAGCTGTACAACATGACTTCGCCATTGCCATTTTCAGTCTGGGGGATTGATGTAATCGGGTTGTCACTCCCGAAGGGTCCAATGGGCATAAGTTCATTCTGGTCGCAATAGACTACTTTACGAAGGGGGTTAAGGCCCAATCTTATGCGGTGTTGAAGGCATCGCACGTTGCAAAGTTCATCAAGAATAACATCATCTGTCCCTACGGGGTCCCGAACGAGATTATTTCAGATAATGGTTCCCACTTCAAGAAGGAAGTAATCGACTTGTTGGAGAAGTACAACGTAGCTTTTCATAAGTCATCTACATATCGGCCGTAAACCAACAGAGTAGTTAAGGCCGCCAACAAGAACGTCAAGCGTATTCTGCAGAAGATGGTGGAAACCTACCGGGACTGGCCAGATAAGCTGCCGTTTGCTCTATGGGGCTACCGGACTTCAATTCGAACTTTTACGGGGGCAACTCCGTATTCCTTGGTCTATGGGATGGAGGCTGTTTGCCTATCGAAATTGAGGTTCCGTCATTGCAAGTACTGGCTGAGTGTCAGATAGTTGAGGCAGATTGGCAGCAAAGCAGGTTCGAAGAACTCATGCTCTTTGATGAAAGAAGGCTGAAAGCACTGTATCATGTTTAGGGTTATCAACGACGAATTACCAGGGCTTTCAACAAGAAGGTTAAGTCCAGGAATTTGAAAGAAGGAGATTTGGCGCTCGAAGACAACCAAGCTCCCATCCACGACCCTAGGGGCAAGTTCAGACCTAATTGGACTGGTCCTTACATTATCAAGTCTATCTGGTCGGGTGGAGCTGTCGTTCTGATGGACCTAGATGGCCTAGAGTTCTCCCAACCGATCAACATGGACAAGTTGAAGAAATATTTTCCCTGAGTGGCTCACTAGGCCGAAAACCTGAAAGGGCGACCTAGGCAAAAGTTAGAGCACAGAAAATTTGAAATTATAAAAACTGAGCTCACAAGGTTGAAAACCCAGAAAAGGCGGCCTTGGCAAAAGTTAGAGCGCAAAAGGAGAGAGTTAATACACGAGTGAACCCCAGCCGAACTACGTAAGGCTTGATTCTCATCTTTGGGATACGTAGGCAACTTCATCCTGAAGTCCAGCCATAAACACTTCCCCAATCAACTTTGTCCATGTGATCATGTTTGGTCATCTTTGTCTATTCTGCATTCAAGGGCTCGGTTGTGATCTCAATATGCAGTGCTATTCAGACTAGGGGCAACTTTCCAGTTGCTGGGATCCGGTGTCATGGCCCGAACCTGCCCCCAAGGGTTAAGGACATAACCAGCCAGTAATCATGAGATTACCTACAGCCTCAGACCAAACCAAACATATTTTAACAGAGTTAATGGGGGCCACACGGAAGCAATTTAAAAATTTGTCCATAGAGCTGTGCTTACATGGCACATCATCACAAACCATAAATATACATATTAATAACTCACAACAAAATATGTAAACACAAGGTTCTGTACAGACAGGATCATCCAAAGCTAAGTCAACCCATGAGAACTATACAGACATATTCAAAGTCCTCCAATAAGAAAAAAATAAGATAGTATGAGAAAAGGCGAAGACGAGTCCGTACGTGAGACACAAGGGCTGACTCTCCAAAACTCGATTGTTCCACACGGACTTCACTGAGGCTGGGTCTGGACCTCTCTTGGCTCACCTACAAACACATGAATGAGCGTGAGCGAAAGCCTAGTGAATAATATCAAATAAAGAAAATACATTGGAACATTATACATCAGACGGCCTCGGGCCCAATTCATATTTCCCTTTAACATATATACACAATTTAGATCAAGTGACTGCGGTTCCAAACAAACTAGCCTTTGGCCCATTCAAAATTTCATTTATGTCAAACTGGCCTTTGGCCCATTCATTTATGTCAAAACGGCCTCTGGCCCATTCATTCATGTCAAAACGGCCTCTGGCTCATTCATTCATGTCAAAACGGCCTCTGGCCCATCCATTCATGTCAAAATGGCCTCTGGCCCATCCGTTCATTCTTGTCAAAACGGCATCTGGCCCATTCGTTCATTCTTATCAGAACGGCCTCTAGCCCATTCATTCATTCTTATCAGAACGGCCTCTGGCCCATTCATTTAGCATAGCAAACATTGTCCACCAATCAAATCAACGAATTTATAAACTTACATAAAAGTAAGCAATTGGACAACAACATATTTCAAATATCTTTGTCGAGATATTACTCACAGTGATCGGTTTATGGATTTGCCCTAGAGCTTGACCCTACACATCATATAACACATATGGGTCACAAACGATTCAATCCGTTCTATCATTCACATATTCCTCTTTAGGCTTCATTCTTATCTCTTTAACTCAATTACAACGCTTAATGCATGCCTAAGAGTGCTTGCAAGTGAAAGAGAACGGAAAACGAAACACAGGACGTTCACACAAAATTTTCAGAAACAGGGTCCCCGCTCGAGCGTCAACTTCCCCGCTCGAGCGGACCCAATAGATCTGCAAAAGTTCTAGTTGCATCAAATTCACGCTCGAGCGTGAACTCGGGCGCTCGAGCGGAAGGTCTGTCTACATAGCTCCACGCTCGAGCGTCAACTTCCCCGCTCGAGCGGACATCAAATTTTCTGGGTTTTTCCAGCAGTGTTCTTGAGCTTCAATTTGATGTTCAAGGGTTCCAAATGCATGATTTCAGTCCCAAAAACATATAAACACATTATATTGTATGAGAGTGTAAGGATATTACATCAATTGTTCAAAGTCAACATCTAATTCTCAAACAACTCTCATTTCTTTAGTATGAACAAAACTCATGTCTTCAAACTTCACATAAGCTTTATTTCTTCAAGAATCAAACATGCATGTAAGTTTTGGCTTCCAATTCGAGTTCGAATGGTACAAATAAGGCTTATGATCATGGAACTTATGAAAACCATGCATGCATGTGAGATTTGATGCCCAATTCCTCTTGTTCAACATGGCTCATGCATGAATATGCAAAACTATAGCAATCATGCACATGCATGCTCATATAAGCCCCCAATTCAATAAATTCAACTCAAATTATGCCCTTGATCACAAATAACCCTTGAACTTACAAAATTACAAATTCAAACTTATGAATTCAAGATCAACTCAATTTTCCAATCAATAGCAAGTTCTTGAGTATGGCTTCAAGATTATCAAGCTTCAAGACCAAACTTGAATTAGCTCCCCTCTTTCCCTCTAATTTCGGGTCTCTCTCTCTCTCTCTAGAGAGTTGATTTCAGCCAAAGATAAAATAATAGAGGGAATTGAACATATCATGGCCCCTTATATAACCTCACTCAAGCACATTATTTTAATATAAGATAATTGAGCTGCATTAAGTCATTAATTTAATCCGATTAATCTGACCCGAATCAATTTCCAACTAAATTTCACCGTAGGCTCTAAAAATTATGCTAATCACAATGGCGTAATCAATTTTGGTTTCGGTGGCCGATAGGGCCTTCAATTTATTTCCAAAGTAGATAATCAAATAGATATTCCTACGGTGAATAGATAGAAATTCAAAGCCACATATTTTTCACATAATGACACACAAAATCATATTAAACACATAATCATGCTCGTATTAAGGACCAATTAAAATATTACGGAACAGGGATATCACATTCGGGGTTGTACATCTCAGTGATAGATCTCCGGCGTGTCCAGTTGTGATCCATATCGAAAATGGCTTTGAAAAGTTTTAATAAAAGTTGATTTTGCTCGAATTAATCTTTTTACAACTTAGACCACTTTTGGACCAAATGGAAAATTTTTAGTGCCCACAACCTTCAATTATATTGATTTCAATACAGAGTTCTCCTACTCTTGAATACAAATTGAAGTTGCTTTTCATTACATTCATAAAGAAAACTTGAAAGTTCTGATTAAAGCAAATAAATCCGTTGCATAGTCAGGTGTTCATGCGTCCCTTCCCCGAGCTTGTGGAAGCCTCTGATGCCAAAGTGGGCCCGATCTGCGCCTCCTCACCAAGCCAAGCTATGCATTCATCAGAGAGGGTGCAACTGAAAATGGGAGCAGGGGCCAAAAGCTCTCTCGTCCTCCATGCTGCGGCATACCGAGCTAGCTGTGCGCCTCGGACCAGAAATGCAGCAGGGTACTCCATCCCCACTGTCGGGCAAGTCTGATCATGTCCAAACTGGCACCGGAACCGAAACGGGAAGTAAAAGACACAGTATGTCAAGCCAATCAACTGAATCCCGGGCTGGCGGGTCATGCTGTAGCTCATCGTCGGCAGATTGAGCCAAGGGCAACGCCAGGCAATGTCGAGAGCCGACAAACTGCACATCCAGTTGCACCACCATCCCTCATCAAGGGCATCGACTAGACGTCGTCGGAAGAAATAGTTGCGAGCTGAATATGCTGGCATGTGTCCACAATCTTCAATTTATCCATCAACCATATCTGGGGAGGGATGAAAAATAAGATTAAAGAATAGAGAGGTGTATGTTGAGAGAAAAAGTGAGAAAAGGGTTTTTACAGAAAAACCGAGCCTGAGGGCCGAGTGATGTGAGAAATATATATGAGATGGGGTGGGAAACATTACCTGCAATAGTAGTGGACTCCCCGCGAATCTAGCCGTCTCCCAACGATGAAAAGCGTCCAAACCCATCAATGTCTCAGCTAGCGTCATAGCGATGCAGCTCTTGCCCTCTTTTAAGCCCTCAGCGACTTTAATCAGACGAGTGCTAAACCCACCGGAGCCTGGGGTAAGCAAGAAATGAGACAGCATACATAAGCAAAGCGCATGTCGCCGATAACCCTGCCAATGATGATCGCCGCGGTCACCGGCATCAGAAAATCGACGAATCAAGCCCGGAATGTCCAGTTCTCTGTCGTGAATCAATGACTGAGCGTCGTGCAAAGTAAGGCCGCACATTCATCCTAAGGCTTGGACGTGGCCAAACCGGAGCTGAGGCAAGACTTCTTCATCACGCTCAGATTCCATCAAAACTTGGAAATCCTCAAAAGTGGGACACATCTCTTGTCCGCCAAAGCTAGAGACGTGTGTCACCGGATTCTAAAACCTTGCCGCGGCATGAAGGAACGGAAAACGCAACGGGGTGCGACTCAACGTGAATAATGCATTTATGCCAAAGCCCCGGAAGTTTAGCTTTTCCGAGCCATCCAAGTTGGCAATCCAATTTGTGAGATTTTGGACAAGAAATGCTTCCATTTGGTGCAAAAACTGAGCTAAAATGGAGAAAAATACGAAACTGAGGCTTTTGTAGAAGATAAGGTATTGAGTGGAAGATAGATGTCAGCATTTTGGAGGTGCTTGCCATTTTTGGCCGATCGGCCAAAAAGAGTGCTGACCGACCATCTTTTTTGGCCGATCGGCTAGTAATGTTGGTCGATGGCCATTTCTTGTGGCCGATGGCCTCTCAATTTGGCCGATGGCCTTTCCTCTTGTTCTCTAAGCTATATATGTGTTGAACATGTTGAGAACTTGTGACTGGTTCCACTTCAAATGCCTTTCGGTGATGATTTTGCGAAGTCGCGCCTGTATTACTTCGATTTGCTTATCGAGTTGTTGTACTTTTGTTTATTGAGTTGTTATTTTGTATTCTTTAAGTCTTTGTTTTGCTTATCGAGTTGTATTTTGTATTCTTTAGTTCTTTGTTTTGCTTATCGAGTTGTTTTGTTGTTAGTCGGTTCACTACCTGATTAATGCAATTCGAGCGTTTAGTTTTCAAAACAAAGTTCAATCTCATTTACATTGTTATGTAATGCGATGCGATGCATAGAATGTACAAATGCAACACTTTTTCAACAAAAACAACTGTTTCATTTCATCATATTCTCTTTTGCAAAAGTACATAATTTTGAAGAAAATAAAACCTGCCTGAGGCAATACAATGTGCTTAAACTACCAGTAAAAAGAAAAATAAAGCAAAAAAGAAGAAAAGCAGCAAAGTGTCTGGATCGGCGCCAGTAGTCTCAAGTGGGGGAGTCCGTCCTGCTCCTTTTCCTGGACGAAGGTCCAGGATCATCGCCACCAGCTCCGCCGTCTAAGTCATCTCCAGCCTCATCCTGAGACGACTCCGCCTCTGCATCCGACTCGTCATCATCAGGGGAAGGCTCCCGTGAACTACTCTCAGCATGAGCTCGCCTGTGTCTGCCTCGGCTGTGGATCGTCATCCCCACCTGGCTCCCCCAGCTGCTCTGGCAGGCACTGAAGGTCCTACTGGAGCACCCCCTGCAGCCGGTATCTGGAAAGGGGCCTAAAAAGAACAATTGGCAGACACATCAGTTATGCAATGCAAAGTCGAGTATGAATACTGAATACAGTCTATGAGTACAGTGTATGAATGCCGTGGGCAATGCTGTGAGCAGTGTATGAATGCTATGAGTACAGTGTATCAGTGCTGTGAGCAGTATGTGAGTTACAGTGTATCAGTGCCGTGGGTGGTATGTCAATGCAGTGTATCAAATGCCGTATCGATAATGTGATGTATCAAATCAGAAGGGAATAGAATGTGCGAAGTTTTGGGACTGAGGTTGAAGGGATTTACCGGGATACCGTAAATGGTCAATAGATTCATGCTCCTCTGCAGCATCCCCATCACCAAGGCCGTCAGCTCCAGAGACTGACTAGTGTACTCGATGGAAGCCTGCAAAAGTGTTGAAATCATTAGTATTCTGCGGGATATTAAATGAAATGAAATGACTGTGCAGAATGCAAAATAAAGCACATACCGGGGCTGAACCGCGAACTCCGACAAGCTCATGATCAACCGAAGAAGGAGCGATGGGTATCTAGTAAGTCTCTCCACCCTGTCCTCAGCATGTCATCGTGGTGGGCAGCTCTGGCCACCCAACTCCCTGTCCCCTCCGGGACCCACTCCTGCCACGGGCCTGAGTCGCCCTCGGTGCTCCCGCTTCTCTCACAGGCGCTGCAGGCCTCTCCCTCTCAACTCGGCAAGCACCGGTCAGAGGCCGCATGAGATAAGCTTGGATGAACTCGGTGTAGTCGCCGTCGTCTCTAAAGAAGTCAGAGTCCCAGCCAATCGTATAGTCCATCTTCTCCTCCAAGGTGTACCTTTCGGTAGCCCTCGTGTGGGTAGGAGGTGGCCTCGGGACTATCTACTCTGGTAAGCCCAGGGTCTGCCGCAAGAAACGCTCTCCAAAATACCATGCCCGACAGACCAGGCCCTCTAGCAAAATCCTGAACCGGGTAGTGTCCCGAGCACCTGCATACTGGTCCCTCACCGCATCCGGCAACGCAGCCCAGGGCTGCCAAGTGATCTACAAATGACAAGATATACAGTTTGTTATCTACTGTTGAAAGTACAATGTAAAGCGAAGCTTAAATAAACTGTAATGTTTGAAATACCTCTGCGGCGGTGATGGTGTCAAAGTATCTGCGGAAAAACAGGAAAGACTCCCGTGGCCTCCGCTCGCACCTCACGTCATAGCGATGAGAATAGGGAACGCCGAGGGATATCTCCACATCCGGCACTGGGGCAAGCCTCGGAAAGTAGGCATACACCCACAACTACAGAGTGTAACAGGGTAACAATAAGTATGCTTATCAGATAAAGCAGAATGCAGATAAAGCAGAAATCAGAGAATGTGTGCAGTCTATTGTGTAGTGTGTACAGTGTACAGCCAGTGTAAAGCAAATTGCGTGTATGCAGTGTGTGTGGTGTACAAATAGTGTAAAGCAGAATTAAAAAGCAGAAGGAAAAGTGTACCTCCCAAGCTCACCAATAGCCTCCGAGCAGATGTCCGCTGCGGCGAGAGGATGAACTCATATATCCATAAAGTGTGGCCAAGCCTGAGCCACCCCAGTCGTAGCGCCGAATCCTGGTCACGTCCACCCGTGCGCTCAGCAGATAAAGGGCAACAGTGTTCGCCCGGTCGGCGAAAAGGGTGGTGCCCAACAAAAACATGATGAAGCCTCGAGCATACTACTCCACCTCCTCACGGGTCGTGGGAGCCTGTACTCTGAAGTGGTCCTCGAACCAAGAATACCTCATGAACCCTGGCCAGGAGAGAGGTGGCCGAGCACCGAGCAAGAACATCTGGGCAGCGTCCCACTCATCCATGTCAGTATCAAAGGGAATCGGATCACCCCCTACTCCGATGCCTGTGAGCATCGAGAAGTTGAAGGGAGTCATCGTCATCTCCCCTGTAGCAGAAAGGTGGAAGGAATCAGTGGTGTCCCACCACCTCTCCACTAGTGCACCAAGAAGGGCCTACTTGAAGTGAGGCGCGAGAGTCCCATGCAGAAAGTGCCGAAGCCGGCCTGATCAACGATATGATGAACCGCGTCAGGCAACTCCATGTACCATCCTCGGGCAATGGTGTTCCCATACCCCCGGAAGGCATAGGAATCTCCCTGTGTTCAAAGACAAACAAATGCGAAGCAGTATTAGATATACGGTATTTCGAATGCCTTCAGAGTTGATGAAAATGCAATGTGTGTGCGTGTGCTTGAGTTGATACAGATATCGTGTATGATTGTGCTCTGGGTGAACTAAGCATATGATGTATCAGTGTGTATGGGTTGTTCAGTTAATGAACAGTATCGACTATCGAAGTTGTATGTCCTACATTACAGAAAATGAAAGAGGGGAAGAATGTACCTCAGCAGCACCGTAAGAGAGACGCGACTCCGGCTCGCATAGTAGGAGCTCCAATGGCGCACCTCGCGCGTAGCTCCTGAACTGACGAATGCTATCAGGAGGCAATATGTGTATTGCCGGCCAGTATGTCGCCAGGTCGAACAGTCGAACACTCAATGGCAAGAGCTCGACCTCAGGGTCCGTATCCATCTCCAGGGGAGTCCCACCTCGTGGAATGTCGTCCGCCATCTCGAGAATGGTGCAAAAATGGCCGAGGGTATGGAAAATGGGTAAAAATGCAAAAAGTCAACCCAAAAGCCAACCCTGAGGGGTGAAAAATGGGAGAAAAGGTCAGAGTGTGGGGAAAGGCACGAAGATCGAGGTAAACTCGGGGGAAACAAACCCCAAGTGAAGGAAATCAAGAATGGGGCACCGAAATCGTGTTTCGTTCGATTCAAAGTGTTTAGAACAACGAGGATTTCGCGAATCGAAAGTCGCGGGAGGCTCGGAAACAAGGGAAAAACACGGATCGAAGGGAGGAAAATGACCTAGAGAGAAAGAGTAATGATTTTTGACTAGGGCGAAGTGAGAATATAAGGTTTGGAACCCTATATTTAAAGACCCGAGGCAAAATGTCAAAACTGCCCCAAAATTGCCATTTTTGGCCGATCGGCCAAATATTTGGCCGATGATCTCCTTTTGTGGCCGATGGATGGCCGATGGCCTCCCCTTGTGGTCGATGCACCTCCGATGCCCTTGTTTGGGTCATTTATGTTGATTGGTACCCTTATCTCTCAAGGAAGTGCAAGAAAATACACTTTTGAAGCTTAACCGGCCTTCGTGTTGACCTCGAACTGTGTCTTCCGTGTGCAGCACTCGATATGCGCGAGGTGTATCCTTTTTTGTATCCTTTTGTATATTGCGAAACTCGAGAACCGCTTTTGAGCATGTTGCATTACAATGTTTTGTCATGTTTGTAATAAACGCGCTTGTTATGCGTCTTTTCGCTCTTACATTAAGCATGCTTCGTCTTGCTTTCGAGTTGCATCTCAACATCACGAATAACATGCCTTTACCATGCTTCCGTTGAATATGTGCCTCTCTTTGTTGTTGCATTATTATACACATTGTATGCATTGTCACGTATGCTTTACTTACATGTGTTTATGCACCCTTCTTGCATTGTTACGCACATTGTATGCGTTGTTGCGTATGCTTTACTTACATGTGTTTATGCACCCTTCTTGCATTGTTACACACATTGTATGCGTTGTCGCGTATGCTTTACTTACATGTGTTTATGCACCCCTTCTCGCATTGTTACACACATTGTATGCGTTGTCGTGTATGCTTTACTTACATGTATTTATGCACCCTTCTCGCATTGTTACACATTGTATGCATTGTCACGTATGCTTTACTTACATGTGTTTATGCACCCTTCTCGCATTGTTACACATTGTATGCGTTGTCGCGTATGCTTTACTTACATGTGTTTATGCACCTCCTCGCATTGTTATGCTTGTTTCAAATTGCATTGTTATGCATCCCACTCGGCTTACGTTGTCGCGCATGCCCTCCTTGCATTGTTATGCTTGTTTTAAATTGCATTGTTATGCACCACTCGACTTGCGTTGTCGCACATGCCCTCCTTGCATTGTTATGTTTGTTTCAAACTGCATTATTATGCATCCCACTCGGCTTGCGTTGTCGCACATGCCCTCCTTGTATTGTTATGCTTGTTTCAAATCGCATTGTTATGCACCACTCGGCTTGCGTTGTCGCGCATGCCCTCCTTGCATTGTTATGCTTGTTTCAAATTGCATTGTTATGCACCACTCGACTTGCGTTGTCGCGCATGCCCTCCTCGCATTGTTATGCTTGTTTCAAACTGCATTGTTATGCATCCCACTCGGCTTGCGTTGTCGTGCATGCCCTCCTCGCATTGTTATGCTTGTTTCAAACTGCATTGTTATGCATCCCACTCGGCTTGCGTTGTCGCGCATGCCCTCCTTGCGTTGTTATGCTTGTTTCAAAATTGTATTGTTATGCATCGCACTTAGGTTGCATTATTATGCACCCCTCCGCATTGTTATGCATCACACTTGGGTTGCATTGTCATGCACCCCTTCACTTGCGTTGTCACGCACTTTTCACTTGCATTGCTATGCATATTTCTAACAATATTGTACCTGTTAAGTTTCTTTCTTTTACAGACACGATATTGTATGTACAGTTCATTTGAAGCTGGCGCGACCAGACGAACCAGACGGTATTGTATATACTCCGCGTGAGACATAGCGAGAATTGTATAATTCTCTTACATCCTTTCTACATGTAATGTAGTTTGATTCTTATTCGCTTGCTTAAACTGTTTCATGTTATGCTTCATTACAGCTCTCTTTGCATGATCATAAGTTATGCTCGGCATTGTGCATGTCATTTGCATCTTGCCCCTGCCTGCGGGCGCATATCTTTGTTATCTTGTATGCTTGTCTAAGTCTTCAGCCTTGTCGAAAATGGGTCGTCTCTGGGCTTTGACATTCACTCCCGTCATCTTATGACTTTCGAGTTTTGTCAAAAAGAGGCAACTATAGACACCCCATTTTTGATCGTCCTCAAGACTTGGACATCATCGTTTGAACACTCAATGATCATCTATGCTCGTGTTCGTTTTGAGTTCCCGAAGGTCTCGGCTGCGCGCCTTGCCTTAGGAACTCTCAACTTGTTTGTTTTGTGCTTGGTTGTGGACCAAGGACTTGTGGTTTTGCTTCTGACGGAAGAGGGTGGCTTGTTAGCCATCCCCTCAACCCATCGGCTAAGGCATTGTGCCATCGGCCATAAGTGTTGGCCGATTGGTACTTTTTTTGGTCGATCGACACTCTTTTTGGTCGATCGACCATATTTTTGAGCCAAGACCTTTTCATCTACTTTTTGCAGATATTTTGTGCCAGCTGTGACAGCTGGTGGGCATAATTCTCATCCTCCATACACGTGTATGGAGGGATTTGATTCAAGACTCAAGCTTGTTGAACAAGCTTGAGAATTAAAATTCTATAAGAAGGGAGCCTCCCCTCCCTTTCCAGAGGTTCTTAAAATTGCATATAGAAGTTCTATATCTCTCTCTATATATTTTACCTCTCTCTCTCCTTTTGCTCTTGTTTGTGCCCAAAAGTGTAAATCCTTCACACTATTGCACACAAACACCTACTAGAACACCATCCTTTGGTTGCTGAGGTCCTTAGGAGTTGGTTTTAGAGTTCTTTGAGTGGTTTAAGCTCAGAAAAGCTGCTGGAGTTGTGTTCTTGAAGGTGTTCTTCAAGGGTGAGTCAACTACCTTTTAATCCCCCATTTTGGCTTAAGCTTTTAGACCTACTTGCATATTGTTGTAATCTTAACTCTAAACTGTAAAAATTTCTGATTTTTCATGCTTGTGATGTTTGTTTAAGGTCACTTTTGTGTTGGGGGCTGTCTACCCCCTCTTAGGCCTTGTTTGGCTTTGTTTTGTGCCTTCCCTTTTGAGCTTTGGAACCATCTTGTTTTGATCTTTCTACCACTAAAATCCAGAGGATTTTCAGTGGTGGAAAGGTGGTTTTGGAGTCTTGAATAGGAAAGGGACACCCCCCTCTCCTTGTGTCTCATATGCTTGTATTGTTGGCTCATAATGGTAGCATGTTTGCTTAGCTTGTTTGGCTCCATTTCAGCAAGTATTTGGTGTTATTTTTCCATGTTATACCTCTGTCTTAGGTTGGTTTAATAGCCTCTTGCATGCACCATGCACTTGTAGTGTAATCCTTTTTATTGCCTTAACATGCATCTTGCATTTGGATCATCATTCTTGCATGTTTTGGATCAACTCAAAGAAGCTTTTAGTCGTGTTTTACCATGCTTGAGCTCTGTTTCATGTTGTTTTAGTCATGCATGCACTGTTTTATATAGCCATGGTTCAATCTAGCTTGTTAGCTTTGAGTGTCCAAGTCAGTAGCATGCATTACTTAGACCATTTTCATGATTTGGCATCATTTCATATGTGATTTCAGTCCATGTGGTGTGGTCATACACTTGCATCTTTCATTCTTTTGATGTTTTGAAGAGTTGGGGTTTTATGCCTTGACCATGGGTCATTGTGCATGCCTCTATACTTAGGCCTTTAGGATGCCATCTCAGTGGGTTTTTGGGCTTATTTTGACATGCCATAACTCTAATTTTTATTGGTTAAGTCATGCCATGTTTGGTTTTAATAGGTGTAGTGCAATCCCCTTTGTTGGCCTTACTTGCATCATGCCTTATGCCCTTCATGATTGGCTTGTTTTAGCTTTAGCCCTTGCATGTTTTAGACTCCTTTTGGCATGATCTAGGACTGTTTTGGTTGTCCTTGGCTCTTTGGGGCTTGATTCATGTGGCCTTAGTACAAGCTCCTTGGCTAGCCGTAAGCCTTGAGCTTTCTTGCATGTTATGCTTGACTTGTTTGTGTGATTTGGCATCATTCCTAGCATCATTTCAAAGCATGTAATGTTGTCACACTTGCAAGCTTTTCACTCTTTAAGTGCTCTTGAGAGTTGTCCTCTTTATGCCTTAATTATTGGGCCAATTGGCATGCATGTTTGTCTTGCATTTCATGTCATCAATTCATCATATTTGGCCACTGATTTGGGCATGGCCGAGGTCTGCCCATTTTGGTTTAAGTCCATCTTTGCATGTTGTTGCATGCTTGTCACATTGCATGTTGTTGCATGCTTACTAGTTTGCATCTTGTTGCATGCTAGTCCATCTTTGCATGTTGTTGCATGCTTGACATGTTGCATATTGTTACATGCTTGCTAGTTTGCATCTTGTTGAATGCTAGTCCATCTTTGCATGTTGTCATATGCTTGTTGTTGGCATTGTTGTTGCATGCTTATTACATTACATGTTTGCATTTTGCATGCTTGGTACATTGCATGTTTGCATGTCTAGGTTGTATTGCATTTTGCATACTTGTTATATTGCATTTGGCATGCTCATGTTGCATTGCATTACATCTCCATGTTGCATGCATTGCATTGTGTTTGGTTTGGGTGTTAAACCAAACATGAGGAACGAGGGACATTTCATACTCGAAGTGATGAAACATGCCTCAATCCTCGGTCGCCGACACTCTTGATCCAACATGATAGAGTTTAAGGCATTTGTGTGTTTTTGTGCATTCATTCCATATTGATTTGTGCAATTCGGCTTCTTTGGCCATCATGCATCGAAATGCGTGATTGATGGCTCGAGAGTCGAGCACTACACTCTTTTGAGTTCCAAACATGATAAGGGGTGTAGTTGCACAACATTTTCTTGCAAACGTATTGCCATGCCCTTGTTTGTCCTCTGCTACAGCAAAAGGAGCAGTCTGCAGGAAGAGATGGCCGATCGGCTATCTGCAGTGCCGATCGGCTAACAATTTTTGGCCGATGGCCACATATTTTGGCCGATGGCCTCTCAGGATGTCCATGAGGTGGTTCAAAAGCATCACAGGAATTTTCACAATTTTTAGAGTAGCATAAGTGTGCAAACAGAGGCAACATGGGGCATGGCAACGGATTTCCGAGCAAAGCCGATCGAGCATGCATTTGTCCCTCCTCTTGAGGCCGCTTTAACTGTTTTGAAACTTAATTAATTTGCTTAATTAGTTAAGAGTTTTGTAATAATTAATTAGCTAGGGTAGTTGATTAATTAGTTGGTTTGTATTATTTATTCGGACCCTCCGTCAAGAGGGCAAATTTTGTAATAAGTGTGTGTGCGTGCGTGTGTGAATGTCTTCCAACCCCACGTCTTTGTCCCTTTTACTTAACTGCTTACAATGGTTAGTTTTAGGGCATATTTCAATTAACATTCCTATGCTATGCATATTTACATTCATTCATCTGTATTGCATGCACCGGGCTCGGCGCATCATACTAATTGCATTGTATTTCAATCCGATTTGAATACATGATTATGAAGTTGCATCTCATATGCCATTTTAGAATAACCGAGCCTATTTCTAGTTACATTTTGCATGTA
This sequence comes from Camellia japonica, assembly GCA_030407325.1. Taxonomy (NCBI): domain Eukaryota; kingdom Viridiplantae; phylum Streptophyta; class Magnoliopsida; order Ericales; family Theaceae; genus Camellia; species Camellia japonica. The sequence goes on along the minus strand of JAPPVO010000010.1, from coordinate 44,133,764 downwards.
TTGCATTAACCATCTTAACATAGCTAGGATCATGCATTGATTAATAACTGGCTATTGTTTTGGCTCGGAGTACTAGGTAAGGTTTTATGCTTTAGCATCTTGCATGAGTGTGAGTGTTGCCATGATAGCATGCTTGCCATGAGGCTAACTGCTTAAGTGATATAACTGCATGAATGCCTGTGGATGAAGGCTTCATTGCTTGAATTGGAACAATTCATCGAAATGCGAGTTTTAAGCCCACTTTGCGGAGTGGCAAAATCATGTTTTCTAAGCCCGCTCGAGGGTGGCAAATCCACGTCTTAGCCTACTTGCAAGTAGCACCTTCAAACCATTTTCAAACAAACAAACATGAGATGTTTTGTTCCAACTTAGGCGATCTAGTCTATACTTGTGTGTTGTGCGCATCAAGTAGTAAAGCTAGCTAATAACCGGAATAAGAACACATGTGTTTTCAAAAACAAGATATCATGCTTAGTACAGGCCGATCTTTGATCGGGCGAGTGGAGGTGCTCATTGCATGACCTTCCCCTCTCGTACCCAAGCTCCCGAGCCGAGGCAACTTTGGTGATGACGAACACGTGGCCTTAGGCAGGAGTCAGGGCTTCCTAAATTCCCCCCAAAACAAAATATTTAGGTAGCGACTGTATATCTGGCACAGCAGTCCATGTTTGGCACTTCTTTCTTAAAATCAGTTTTTCCAAAACGATTTGCCGGATTTGGACTCTTTGGTGATTTATCGATCTTGCATTGCACTTTGCGAGATTAGATTCAGAACCGTGACATGAGTCCGAACTGTAGTAGCTAATGAACAAAACAGATTTCGCGCCTTCGCACGCGGAGCCGTGACGTTCGGGCGGTCTACACTTTGATATCCATGGATTTAATTTTGTGAAAGGAAAAGAATGGATTGGGACAAAGGGTGGAGTATGTTAACTTGGAAAATAGGAGAATTGATTTTTGAAATGAAAGAATGAAATGATAACACTATGTGAATTTCATAAATTAACTTGAGGTTGGATTATGAATATTTTATTTTACTATTGTTGTTATTGGATTTAAAATCTCATGAGAGTTAGATTATTATAATACGTGTGTTGAATACATACATTTAGAGGTTTTGTCCTTGGTCATCAGCAGAGGATGACATTGTTGTGTTGAATAGTTCATGTGTATGCATTACACTTGTTGGTTGTACTTTGTCATGTTGTGATGATTGGTAACATATACTGCGCTGAGAATAAGAGGTACCATTACCTTCCAGCTAACGCCTGGAGAATTGGTTGCGCTTAGAATGAGAGGTACCAGTACCTTCCAGCTAGCGCCTGGAGAACTTGGCAGAGGTACCATTACCTTCTAGCCAGTGTCTAGTAAATTGGCATTTCATTATGGAAAGGTGTATCCTTGGCTTACCATGCTTAAGACAGGTAGAGCAGAACTTATTTATCATTATTGTCTTAGTGTATCTGGATATATTATGGGTTATGATGGTTATGGTTCTAGAAGGCCGAGTTGCCTCATTTGTTAAGTAGATAGTTATTGGTTGCTTGTTGTTTCCTTTTGTACTAAAGGTATACATGTATAGTTATGAATGTGTTGGAAACGGACGTGAATACTGTATTGAGATTGTGAATAATGTGAAGGACATCGGATACTTGTGAACATATTTTGAAAAGGCAAATCAGGTATAAGTCTAGAAAGTGGGAGAAAACGTAATAGGCTTGGCGAAATTGTTTTCAGGAATTTGTTATTGTCATATGAATTTTGGAAAAAGGTAACAAGACGAAAGAAAAGTGAATTGGTTAGGTTATTGAATGAAATGAATGATTTTCAGAAAAGTTCTTATATACGTATATTTTTGTATAAACCGTCACATTATTTATATAGTATGAGACTAAGCATTCATGATCATAGCTATCTGTAAATTGTTATTGTTTAAGATCATGTTGAGATCTCTACTGGACTTTATGTTCATCCCACATTGCTAATCCTTTTTTCAGGTGAATGTCGAGAAGTGTTTTAAGGTCATGGATCTTCTTTACCTGTTGGCCACGGGGCCTTTTATTTGTGGGCGGAATGCCATTGATGTAAAAAGGCTAACCCTTTCTCTTCATTTAGAATATGTAAGCCTACGAGCAATTATTTAATTATAACTCTTGTTGCATTCATATTATATTCAGATGATAGAATCTTTATTCATGTGTTCTTATAAATATAAAGAGTTTCTATATGTTATCTCTGAAATTGGATCTATAATAATGGTTTGGTAATGGAATCCGAGTGATAAAAAGGCGGGGCGTTACAACTTGGTATCAAAACGAACCGGGTTTGAATACCTTGGGCTCATGGGAAGTGGTTTTTACCACAATGGGTTTGCTATGTGCGGCGAGGACGTTGCATATAATTAGCGTAAGTGTTAGGACTTATATGTTGCATTTATGTGAGCATGGGATTAAGTTTCTTGGATAGTACTTGTAGTCGGTGAACTTGCTTTGAGGTCTTATTAGAAACACGCCTGATCAACGTGGTTTCTTATAGGAATTCCTTTAGAGTTCCGAGATGAGTGGCTATCTTTGTGGACTTGATTCGATTATGTGTTTAGGTGTTTAGCTGTTTATATGTAATATAAATGTGTGTTTTGTGGCTAAGTGTGTCTTGTAACTTAAAGGTGGTGAGTTTGTGCCTTGGGCAAGGCTATTGTGTTGTGCACTAAGTTTGGTTTTATTTTTGGGTTTTATAAGATGTCTACAAGAGGGAATAGAAGACGGATGGGTAGTAGGAGTGTCGGTAAAGGCACAGCGGTTCGTTTAGCACCCGTCGTTGCAGCATCAGCTGTCGGCGAGAAAGTTGCACGCGAGATTATGAGAGCGGTACAAGATGCTCTAGCTCACAATAAAGGTGACAACAGGCATACCCTCAAGCTTACTAAGGAGTTTCTTTGCTCCAATTCACCAGAGTTTGTAGGGGACGCTAAACCGTTGGAGGCGAATAGCTGGTTGGAACAGATTACCCAGACTCTTGATATGCTTAGAGTCGAGGACGAGGGGTTGAGGATTTCTTTGGCGACTTTCCAATTGAAGGGAGATGCGAGTTATTGGTGGAAGTATGCTAAGGACACTGTAGGTAATACATGGGTTGATTTTACCGAGGCCTTTTTGGCCAAGTATTTCCCTCCTTCTACTCGAGAAAGGTTGAGGGAACAGTTTGTTGAGTTGCGTCAGGAAGCTACTCCTTTGGCACAATTTGAGATACGGTTTACTAGTTTGTCAAGCTTTGCTCCAGAGTTGGTGGCAACAGAGGAGCGTCATTGTTATGAGTTTGAGAGGCGGTTGTGTAATGATATCCGAGAGAAAGTAGCTAAATCCCTATGGAAGAATTACTATTCTCTAGTTGAGGCAATGGCCCATGTGGAGGCCATGGTCATGAGTGTTGATCAGGTTAGGGAGGAGGCCACCTCGGCAACTCCTACAGTTCGTAAGCACTCTAGGCTCAGTAAGAGGTAGAGGCGAGCACATGCTCAGTCCTAGGCTCAATCATTATCTTCATCTGAGGTTTTGGACTCTTTCGTTGGGAGGTCCAAGGAGGTTCAAGTTTCAAGCCAGTCTCAGAGTAACGAGTCTGCTGGTTGTTTTGATTGTGGTCAACTAGGCCATGTTAGACGTTTATACCCTTTGCATATGAATTCTTCGGGTGTTTCATAACCTAGTCAGAATTAGTCTCATCAGTCCAGTCGGGGGCAGTATCGGTACCAAAAACGGGCAAGCCAGGCTTCGAGAGCCTCGCGAGGGTCGACTTATCAGCTAACACAATAGTATTACCTTGGAGAGGGGGTATTGGAGGCCGGTGATTTAATATGTGAATCTTTTTGTTGTTGACCGGTGTACTATTGGATGCGAAGACATCATGATTATGTATTATATATATACATATATATGTTGCTGTTTGTTTATCCTCATGTATTGGGGGAGCACGCAGTGAATCTCGAACTCTTTTATATATATGTAGTGAGAAGTTGTTAATGGGATCAATGATCCTAGTGTTGTTGCATGTTTGGTATTAAATTATGAGATAGTTAAGTGATGGCCTGTGAGCCTTGTTTAGTTTGGAAGTTATTTGTTGAGAACGGGGAATCTGTGGGTTGTTTTGATTAGTGCGGTGGTATCGTATGGGTCGAGTTATAAGACTTTGGATGTGTTGAGTTTAAGGGAATATGAGGCTTTAGAGTTTTGTGGTATTGGAGAAGTTATGTGAGAATGTCTGAGGAAGTGTGAGATTTGTATCTTGGGTTAGTGAGAATGGTACTGGTGTGTTGTTTAGTGTTTTGGGTTTTATTGGTTAGTGAGTTCGTTGTGATTCTATTAATTATGAATAGGGGTAGTGTTCGTGGTGTGATTTGTTATAAGTTTGTAACTATGTGTGGGTGAAATGGGTTGGTGGTGTTATTAGATATTGGGTGGAGTTTATGAGTAGGAGGAAAATTTGGTGAGAAGATGCTAGAAGTATTCCTTGGAAGGAAGAATAGTTTGTGTTCTAGGGTAACGAGGGTAGCATTGGTCAAAATTGTTATGTATTAGGGATTATGTGATTGCCATTGACCATGTTAGTCTTGTGTTTGAGATGTAAAGTCATGCTTACAATGATGTCTTTAGGAACAATGATGGTATGGTTTGATCTTGAGAAATCCGGTGAGATTCAAAAATATGGGGGTTTGTGTATGGAACTCCATTTTTGGAGTAAATGGTGTTGAGTAGCACATCAGTGTTTGGTTTATCGAGTGTAGAGGTTTATCGAGTTGATTAGTCAGCTTGTTGATATCGAGTTTTGGTTGACAAGTAGTCACCTTGAGGAGAGCTTGGGCTTGTGTATAAAGGTTGATAGGTTATGGGTGCCTTGGAATGATTTTGCGAGCTTTGAGTCTCGTGTATGTGGTTGGGAAGCTTGTGTAAGACTTGTTTTGGATTAGTGGAAAACCCTGGGTTGGGGTAACGTGTTGTAGATTCTTCGTTTGCATATGTATTTGGCTCATGTAGTTGATAATTTATGATAATGATTATAACTGAATGAAATTGCAAAATCGTGGATTTTCTTGTGTCGTATTGTGTTGATAGCACAGTTGTCATTTCTATTAACTGTTATTACAGAAATGTTACGTTTTATGTTGGTTGTGGCATCACTATATGAGTGATGGGTGTTGTTGGGTGACGATAAAAGTTCACCGATTGTTATAGTGGAAAGGAATTAGAAAATGAATTTTTCCTGGTGTTATGGCCTTCTAATGGCTTTGTTAAAATATAAATGTTACGGATTTGATTTAATTTTAATGGTATGAGGAATTTCAATGAGCAGTCTTTGGCAATTAAATTATAGATGGTTATGTGTTATGGGTAACACCTTGTTTATGAAAAAAAATGTTTACAAAACTTTTGAGTTTCACATGGAAAATGTAGAAATATATTTTGATTATGAACGGTGAAAATTTGAGTATCTTTTGAGAAATGTTTTATATACAATAGAATGATTTTAAAACAAAGTTTTGCTATCGTTTGTTTTACTTGGATGATGAATGTTGAGTAGTGACTTAGCTTGGATCGCTAGTCGTGTGTTTAGGTGTTTTGTTTTGAGGAGGGTTTGGTATTATTGGAGCTTATTGTGCCAGAGCATTGTCTTTTGGGATGTGTTTTCGTGGTAATTCCTTTTCTTTTGTGAGAGTTAATCCACGGTTTTTTTGTGAAGATAGTTTTTCTTTCCTGAGTGCTCGATTGTTGAGTGCTCTGTGGTCAGTTTGCCTTGTGTTTTGGTGTATTCTTAATTTTGGGGACAAAATTTCCTAAAGTGGGGAGGTTGTAACACTATGTGCTTCTGTTATATTGGAACTATATTTGACTCTTTGTTTATCTTGGTTGAGAACCTTCTAAGTTGATATTTGAGCCTTGGTAGAGGTATTACCATAGTGGTTGGGTAAGATTGAATCGAAAACTTCAAATTCGAATAATTATTATTGAGTAGTTTTCACTCTTTCATCTTTTTCTCTCTCCATACTTTGAATCTTGATGTGAGGCTAGAACCATTGGTAAGCTTATTTCCGGGGCTTCAGTTTGGACACAAGAACGACCCTCAACGGAGTCCGTACAAGAGAGTTATACCTGTTTGAATTTTGCGTTTCTGTGCTAGAAGTATACTCGCTCGAGCGGGCTTTTCTTCGTCGAGCGAGCTTTTCTTCGCTCGAGCGAACTGCACGATTTTCAGAAATTCTGGAAGCTTCTTTTGTACGCTTGAGCCAAGCTTCCTTCACTTGAGCGACCACATCGCTAACAGACATTATAAAGTGACTTTTTTGCTCAAAAACTTTATTTTTCTCCCTCTGTTCTCCTCTCATCCTCCAAACCCGAAACCCTAACCTTCCAAACTCTTGATTTCTCTTCTATTTACCCAAGATTCACCCCTAAATCTTTCAAGAATGTTGAAGAGCAAGCATAGATCAGGACTTCTACCAACTGTTTTGCGATTTCATTGGAGTCTCAAGTTGGGTCTTCATCTTTAGCTTCAAATCTTGAGGTAGGGATTTCTTTGCTCCTTTTCAATATCTCATCTATAGATAGATATGTGGTAGATTTTATTGCATAAAAATCATATCCATTATGGATTTATTTGAAAATCATGATAAGGGGATCTAGGGTTTGTCATTTGGGCATGAGATTGTTAAGTTGATTGTTGTTTGGGTCAATTGGGGAGTAATCTAGCATGTTTATGTTGAAAAAAGAAAAAGCCCTAATTTAATGTTTTGACTTGGTAAATTAAAAAGGGATAAAGTTGAATAATGTTTGTAAATTGTTATTATGGTTTGTGTAAATGTGTTAATAGCTAAAAAGGAGAATTAACTATAGCATTGGAATTATTTTGGATTGATTATATTAAGTTGAGTTGGGTTGTGGCTTTGATGTCCATGGATTTAATTTTGTGAAAGGAAAAGAATGGATTGGGACAAATGGTGGAGTATGTTAACTTGGAAAATAGGAGAATTGATTTTTGAAATGAAAGAATGAAATGAAAACACTATGTGAATTTCAGAAATTAACTTGAGGTTGGATTATGAATATTTTATTTTACTATTGTTGTTGTTGGATTTAAAATCTCATGAGAGTTGGATTATTATAATACGTGTGTTGAATACATACATTTAGAGGTTTTTTCCTTGGTCATCGGTGGAGGATGACATTGTTGTGTTGAATAGTTTATGTGTATGCATTACACTTGTTGGTTGTACTTTGTCATGTTGTGATAATTGGTAACGTATACTGCACTGAGAATAAAAGGTACCATTACCTTCCAGCTAGCACCCAGAGAATTGGCTGCGCTTAGAATGACAGGTACCAGTACCTTCCAACTAGCGTCTAGAGAACTTGGCAGAGGTACCATTACCATCTAGCCGGTGTCTGGTAAATTGGCATTTCATTATGGAAAGATGTATCCTTGGCTTACCATGCTTAAGGCATGTAAAGCAGAACTTATTTATCATTATTGTCTTAGTGTATCTGAGTATATTATGGGTTATGATGGTTATGGTTCTAGAAGGCTGAGTTGCCTCATTTGTTAAGTAGATAGTTATTGGTTGCTTGTTGTTTCCTTTTGTACTAAAGGTATACATGTATAGTTATGAATGTGTTGGAAACGAACGTAAGTATTGTATTGAGATTGTGAATAATGTGAAGGGCATCGGTTACTTGTAAACATGTTTTGAAAAGGCAAAGCAGGTGTAAGTCTAGACAGTGGGAGAAAATGTAATGGGCTTGGCGAAATTGTTTTCAAGAATTTGTTATTGTCATATGAATTTTGGAAAAAGGTAACAAGATGAAAGAAAAATGAATTGCTTAGGTTATTGAATAAAATGAATGATTTTGAGAAAAGTTCTTATATACGTATATTTCTGTATAAACCATCACATTATTTATATAGTATGAGACTAAGCATTCATGATCATAGCTATCTGTAAGTTGTTATTGTTTAGGATCATGTTGAGATCCCTACTGGACTTTATGTTCATCCTACGTTGCTAATCCTTTTTCAGCTGAACGTCGAGAAGTATTTCAAGGTCATGAATTTTCTTTACCTGTTGGCCATGGGGCCTTTTATTTATGGGCGGAATGCCATTGATGTAAAATGGTTAAACCTTTTCTCTTCATTTAGAAGATGTAAGCCTACGGGAAATTTATTTAATTATAAGCCTTGTTGCATTCATATTATATTCGGATGAGAGAATCTTTGTTATGTGTTCTTGTAAATATAAAGAGTTTCTGTATGTTATCTCTGAAATTGAATCTGTAATAATGTTTAGTAATGGAATCCGAGTAATAAAAAAGGCGGGGCATTACAATCACTACCACCACCACTACTACCGCCACCACTAATCCACTACTACCTCCTCCACCACTTCCTCTACCACTACCATCACTACCACTACCATTACTACCTTCTCCACCATTGCTACATCGCCGCCACCGACACACCACTACAACTACCACCTTCGTCACCGCCACCACTCCACCATCTCCTCCTATACTATTGCCACTCTACTACCACCACTGCTGCCACTCCATCACCGTCGCTGACATAATACCAACATAACCTGCTCCTTTACTACCAGTACTCCACCATCACCACTACTTTGCCACCACTACCTCCACTCTGCTCCGCCATCGTTGTCATAAAAAAATAAAAATATAAGAAAGAAAATAATTTTGAAAAAATAATAAAAAAATATATATTTGTTCTTAAAAAAATAAAAAAGTAAAAAATATTTTAAAATATATATTTAAAAAGAGAGAGAGAGAGAGAGATATGAAGTAAATGTGTTGGTTGAGTTCATTTGTCCAACCCGTATCTAATTTAATCTAACCCATTTAAGTCCATTTATTAAATAGGCAAGTTTGGATTGGATTGCTTTAAATGGAAAATCCGTTTTGACCAGTCGAAACCCACATATTTGCCACCTCTATAATTAACCATTTCTTTTTTAATTGGGAAAATTACTCATAGGTCCTGTTTGAAATATGTGTACACCATTTAATCCAACAACTTTTGAGTAGACCCAAAAGTCCTACTTTTCCCCTCTTCTCTATCTCTCTCCTCTCTAACTTGACAAAATCTCTTTCTCACTATTCTCTCCTCTTCTCTCTCTCTCTCTCTCTCTCTCTCTCTCTCTCTCTTACTTTTTGCCTCATTCTTTACGTTTTCCTTTCTTTTTTCTGCGTTTTCCTCTCATTTTCTTTGTCATAGATGACGACCAGTGATCACACATTTCTTATTTTCGTTCTCTATCTCTTTCTAATATCTAGTCACCGGTGACCGACAACCACCATTGATTGGGGTTCACCGGCTACCACCAACCATTGACATCAACTTGTGACTTCATCCTCACCGACGATGAAAAGATGAATAGATCTATTCAAATCTGATGAGTAAATCTACATGAGATCTGACTAGATCTAAATCAAAAATAGTTGCCGGAGTACAATATTCTTTCTATATCTATTCTTTCTTTCGATTTCTCAATTTTTCTACCTTTTCTCTGTTCCACAAGTCTATTTTTCTGTTTTAATGGGAAAAAAATTTCAAATTCTGAATTAGTTGTTTTCAAGTATTAGTTACAGGCGGTAAAAACTGTAAAATTTTGCAGTTTCAATTTTTTTGGTGCTGGAATGAATCATGGTTTAAAATTATAAAATTTTGCAGTTTCATAACATGTTTTTTAATTTGATTAATAAGGATAAATACTTAATAGATTTTTGCTCTGAAACTGTAACATTTTACAGTTTCAAAACTTGTTTTTCAATTTGATCAATATTGGAGATTATTTGCTTAAACCCTACAAAAATTAAAAAATAACATATGTTTTTCCCATTGTTGCTGTTTTTTGTCGTTATATTTTTTTTTCTTTTAGTTTATCAATATTTAGCATATTTTGCTATGTTTTTTTGCTCTAATTTTTCCATTTATTCTTTTTTTTTTTTTGGCAATATTCTGGACATTCTGGTGAGTCTCCAATGATGTTCTTAACATCAAGCGAACGTTCTGGATATTCCGGTAACTTCCATTGGCGTTCATAACAGCCCGGTAAACTTTCTACGACTTCTCGGCAATAGTCCGACGACTTTCCAGTGATACTCCGACGACTTCCCAATGATATTGAATATTCCGGCGAGTCTCCGATGACTGTCTGACGGAAGTCCGACGGTAATGAGATGTAACAGCATCTATAAATTTTAAAAAAAAAAAAACAAAAAACAAAAATGATTTTTTGGTAACAATTAAAAATATATATGACTAATTGGTACAAATATTTTGTTTTGGGATTAGATGGATTTTAAACTTTGTATACGTGACTTATTGGTAAGTTCCCCATTTTAATTTTTATGTGCGTCATAATTGGGAAATGGATTTGGGCCTGCTATTTCTCATGGGTTAGAGTGGGTAATAATTGGGTTATCCGACTTGTAATCAATTTGGGCCTTCCTGGCAAATGCAGCCCAACTGTAGAGTTCCTACACTGTAAAAAAAAAACAAAAAACTGTAGAGTTCCTAATGCTTTTTAGGTTGTGTTTGAATTATGAATTTATGTGGAGATTTTTTTTTTTTTTTAAAAAAAAAAGAGAAAATATGAGAAAAATATGATAAAATATAAGTTAGTTTTTTTTTTTTTTTTTTCATGTCATTTCTTCCTTTTGAATTTTTATCTAAATCTATAATTCAAATATAGAGTCAATAATTAACTAAGCCGAGCACTTGGATTCAAACCCCAGATCTCCTTCCCCCTATCCCCAAATAGCCACAAAAAAAAAAAATCGTTTCACAAAAAAATAATGGCCAACTAAAAAAAGATTGATGTTGCTGAAGATCACTGCCATCGTTACTTGATAGTATTTTCAAAGTTGAATTAGTTTGAAGTTAGTTTCTTGCCCAAAAAAATGGATAAAAAGTTACTGTTTTGTTTGATTTTTCACAGGAAGGCATTGAGATAGTTAGAGATGGTTCAGGAGGGGCATCAACTTTCTAAAATTTATGTTTTAGTATAGGTTTATATATAGTTCTTTTAATTTGTCCCTTCAAAATTTTAATATATACTCATATTTTTTCTTTATTTTAAAATAGTTGTTATAATTTTTACTATTCAAATGTTTATTTTATGACAGAAATCACCTTTATGATGTTATAAAGTCTACCTTTATTTTCTTTTTTCTTTTTTTTTATAATACTTGCTAATTTGTTCTTATTGGTATTTTTTTTCCCTTCTATGATGAATATATGTACAAATATGTAGATGATTACTTTTTTTTTTTTTTTTTTTGATGAAATCTCTCAATAAAATATTTTCTTTTATTTGGAGACGAACATTACAATCTAAATCAATGTCATGATTAGAAATGGAGTTAAATTTGTTAGGGTTGAAACACAATGGGGTGGGTAACATTATTATAGACATAATATTTTACTTTATTATTGCCTCCTTGGAACCAAAATCCTGTCTCTGCCACTGAAGATAGTGCATTCACTGGGGATAAATGCTTATCAATTCTCGATTTCATGGTCCAAAGTTCTACCCAGTAGGAGTTTCTCAAATTTATCTCTGTTAGTTTTGTTAATCTGATTGGCTCTTGTTATTTGATGATCAAAAATGTTAGAGGCCCCAAAAATTCTACCAAAAGTTTTACCAAATGTCTCACATGAGTGTGGGCCCCACATTGTGGGTCCCACACTCATGTGAGACATTTGGTAAAACTTTTGGTAGAATATTTGGGGTCTCTACCATTATTTGATGATAAGAGGGAGATTTGGAGAAGTTAATCCGAATGGGGTTATGTTCTACAACAATATTATAGATAATCATTTAAAGGTGCAATCTCCTTTTTTGGGAAGAAGATATAAAAATTTGAATATGAAAATTTTGTATAAATGATTAGGATGTATCATGAGAAAAAAAAAATTATTTTAAGATTTATTATGTATTGTCCTTATTAATAAATTTATAATAGGATATAATAGGAAGGGACACGGGGTCCCTACTGTGGATCACTCCCTGCCCTGCCGATTGTAAATTGAAACGGCATCGTTTTATCCCTTTTTTTTTCGTTTTTTTTTCCCCTTTATATGTAAGGGGTTTCATTGATTCTTATTTTATTATAACAAAACAATCAACCTAGCTGCCACCGTCTTCTGGTCCTTGCAGTCCTATAAGGTGAAGGGGTGAGTTTGTGCAGAAATCTTTTTATTTTATAAATATAAAATAAATAAAATAAAAATAATTCATCGAAAACAAATCAATTTATCAAAATAACTAAACTGTATTTTTTTAAAAAGATTAATTTTAAAATTAAAATGAAACAAACCATACATGTTTTGACTTTTTCAAAACTGGCTTAAATGCATCAAAAGTGAAATTGAAAGGGGAAAAAATAGTAATTGAATAAATCAATTTATCGAACCATAAACAAAAAAAATGTAACTTCAAAAAAAAAAAATAGTTGTATAAAAAAATAAAACCAACTTAAGGCCAAAATATATTCAATTCACACCCAACATCTGTATAAAAAAATAAATAAATAAAACAAAATTCTGAGGCATTCAAACTTCAAAATCTCTTGCCAAATATCCCAAAATCTTTCTCAACTATTCTAAATCATCCAAACAAAATTCTAAAAACCTTCAATTTCAATTCTCAAAACAAAAACTATAAAGTGGATCCCCACGTCGATTTTCTGGAGGCGGTTAGGAATAAATAGAAAAATCAAAAGAACTCTCATTTCTAAATTTGGTCTCCATTGGATTGTGTCCCGCTAAATTAAGTAATATTCCCTTAAAAAAAATTATCAAAATAAATTTTATGGACTAAATTACATTACAAACATATATATATTACTTACTTGAGAACTTTGTGGACTATGTGATGCTTGTAAAGACAGAGGTTGTGATTGTGGATACCTTGGTGAGTATGAATTAGTATCACGTGTGAGAAGATTATACCCATAATTTATCAATTGTGGCCAATAGAGACTCCCAACATCCTACTCTATAAAGCACCGTGAAAAGTAAATACACTAGTACAACGTAGTCTAAAAAATAAACAAATAACATAAAACAAGAGCTAACCTGTGACTGGCTTAAAAATGAATTTTGAACATTTGTGATATTGCTTGATTGACTAATAGTCTAAATAAGTTGTAAAATTTATCAATACATTACACAATTTATAAAATAATAAAAATAAATAACATAACATAAAACAATAACTAACCTATGGTTGGCTTGAAGATGAATTTTGAACATTTGTAATGTTGCTTGATTGACCAATAGTTTAAAGAAGTTCAAAAAGTTATCAATACTTTACACAATTTATAAAAATAAATGCATGTTATTTGAAATTTCAAAAGTACGTAGGTAATACCTTACTAAGGCGGATAGGCGGATAGGTTGTGAAATAACTTTTGTCTTCTCATGCTAAGGTTTAATCTACTCCTCCCTTTGTGTCCAACATCTTTCTTCTTTATGCCCTTAACTTCTGCAAAGTTGGGGTCATAAACATCTAATTCTTTGGTACCAAAATTTCCAACTCCCTTCATCATGTTATTTACTTTTATACATAATTCCTTAATCCCTTCATCAACCAATTGATAGGCAGGTTTGTGCATAAATGCTTGAGTTGCTAGTTTCACTATTCTTGGACAAAGATCTCTATAATGTACTAATATTAACAACTTCGGATCATCCTCATCCACTATAACATTTTTCTCTTCAACTTCACAATCTTTTGCATCCAATCTCCATTGGCCTAATATATACCTTTTGGGAATTTCCATAACATTCATTCTATCAAGTGCTTTGATTGCATGACTACATAAAATTCCAAAGTTCTCAAATTTTTTACAAGTATAATGTATTTCTCGACAGCTTTTTTCTCCTCTTAGCCCAATAACTTCCACCCTACCCTCCACAATATACTTTTCATCATTACCATACAAGCTAACCACGCACTTAACTTCTCCTTCTAACTCATGGAATTGCTTCACTTGACAACAAAGGGACATATCCAACTCATAATGAAATAAATCAAAGATAGGGAGGGTGTACAAACTCGCAACTTGGATTAAAATGATAGACTTTTTCAATTTCATTCTTGGCAACTTTTGTCTAGAATCATATATTGCAGAAATTTCTTCATACCGCTTATCTACAACAATCCGATTGAAGTGAGTAAATAATTGAACAATGTTATGATCATCTTTCAAATATCCCCATAATGTTTCATTTAGACTTTCACTAAGGCGGTGTTTGGGAAGAGGCTAAAAGGCTATTTTAGCCTCATTTTAAACAAATAGCCAAAAAGTTGTACTGTAGTTGAGTTTGTTTGTTTGTTTTTTTTTTTTTTTAATCAGAAACTGACAATTTTGCTATGCACTATATATTTGAAATTATGACTGTGCAGTGTATATTTGAAATTACGATTTTGCCCTTTTACTTTTTGATTAACCCAACTTAGCATTCCAACCCACGGGGGCACTTTAGTCATTTCATATCCCAACATAATCATAATCCAAATCAGGCACAGCTTCATCATCACGTCATGCACGACTTTTGGGGAATAATTTAATTATTTTTTTATCTAAACATCATTTCAAACAAATTTTTTAATACAACAACTCAAATAAAAATCCAACCCAACTTCCCAAATACAAAAACTAAAATAACCTACTAAAATAGCCAAAAAGTCAAAAAGCCTCTAAAATAGCCACTTCCCAAACACCCACTAAGTTGTGTGCTTCACATTCCTCCAGTAAATACCCACTTCATATACACATGCGCCCACTGCTCTCTTTTTCTCCAAGTTATTTTCATCCACTCATTCTCTTGCAAGTTGTATTTATCAATCAAAGAATTCCAAGCTTCAATTAATTCATGCTCATTCTCGTAGTCATAAATGCAAGCTTTTAAATCGTTACTAAATTTTGAACCACTCTTGAACAAGTAACCTAAATGCTTCAAAGTATTTTGCATTAGGTGAAAAGTGCACAACCCATGAAAACCTCAGGCGTGATTTGTGAAATTGTCTTAGCCATTGCTTGATCTTGGTCTGTGGAAAAACTAATAGGCTTTTTTCCCGACATTGCATCCAAAAAAGTTTCAAATAACCATTCAAATGACTCTACAATTTTATCATACAATAATGCTGCACCAAAAATCACAATCATTCTAAAGTGGTAAAGCCAGAAAATAAAGAAAGTGGACGGTACTCCTTATTTGTTCGAAAAGTTGTACCAAATGACACCGCATCACCGAAAAGCCCATAATATGTTATCATCTGATGATCGGTCCAAAAAATATTAATAATCATCTCATCTACATCCAACTAAATGGCATAGTAAAAATATGGATTTTTTGCCACTTGCTGCTGGAAATATTTTAACAAACTCCTTGCTTCACCATACTGCAAGCTTCGCTGTTTTTTTGCACGTATGTAGGTGTTCTGATCCTCCCGCATGAACCCTATAAATTCCTTCCCTCCTGCTATAGCACTAATAAGATCATGTTAAGCCTTAAGAGATATTCCAGTCTCATCAACTATATCAATATTTATACCTTAAGCATCACATACCTTTCTTTGAGATGGCATCAAATGAGTACATTGAGGAAGATGCAAAGGGTGGTTGTGGTTGTTATCAAACTTTGACACAATCTACTTCGACAAGTCCCGCTTAAAAGATATATGCATGAATGCATTACAGTTTGTTCTTGTCTCACTTTGAGGATTTTTTATCATCGTGTACCGTTTATCTTTTTCCTCTCTCCCTCCTTACAACAAACAAACATTCTATTAATCATAACACCATCTTTCTTGCTTTTGTTACAATAATCTCTTCTAATACTAAACCCCACAATTCTTCTGTATTCATTATAAAACTCATATGCTGCTGCTTCCGATGGAAACTCCATACCAAGATATGGTGATTTATCCTTGGCCAACTCTCTTATTTCTTCAATGCATCTCTCAAGTCCACCATCATTCATTATACCATCCTCCATTTCAACACTAACAAATATGAGAAAAAAAAATTAAACGAAACAAGAATCTAAGCAAAAAAGTTATTAATTAATTTTAAATGTCGAGTAATTAAACAATTCAATGAAATCTGATAAATCAATTAATAATGTAAATTAATTAAAAGAATATGGGAGAGGAAAAAAAAGATGTGTAATTTGTACAGTACCATTGGAAATTTATTGTGTCTAAGTAGATTATAATATACAATTGGAAAATTATATTGAATTACTATATTATGTCATTTTTTATTGAGTCATGACAATTTATGATTAAAAAATTAAATTTGCATTTCATAGTAAGGTTATAGATTTTTTTTATTGAAACTTTTTTTAGACCATAAAATGCATAACATTATTAAAAAAAATACATAACATTGTTATAAAAATGTGTAATATTTCCAAAAAAATACATAACATTGCTATAAAAAAATTATGAATTACAAATTATCGTAACTCCTTAAAAAAAATTATATAATATTTATACAAAAATACATAACATGTACAAAACAAATTACATAATAAAGAAATTTTCTTATAATATACAATTGTGTTTCTCAATCCATTCACAGAAAACAAACCAAACCATTATACTTGTTGAACCCACTAACACACTGTACAAAATAAAATACAAGATATATATACATATAATATATATATATAGATACACACACCAATTTGTTGAACAATAATGGTCTGTGAATCCGATAAAAGGACGGTGAAGCAAAGACAGAGAACACTGTTTAATCTGTTTGAGAGAAGACGAAAATGTATTAAAAAAAAAAAAACTAACTTTTCTACTCCATGTAAAGCAGAGACCTTTTGGGGGTAGAGAAAACGGCAGCAGCTAGGTTGATTGTTTTGTTATAATAAAATAAGAATTAATGAAACACTTACATATGAAAAAAAAAAATTAAGGGGATAAAACGGTGCCGTTTCAATTCACAATAGGCACGGCAGGGAGTGATCCATAGCAGGAACCCCGCGTCCAATAGAAGGGCGTACTAAGTTACTATTTAGGTGAAAATAAAATCACCCCTAATGATGTTGTGGCATTGTTTTCATTTTTAAAACAGTTTTCAAAACCCATTTCAAAAACATAAATAAATAAAAAATTGTTGTCACTAAAATTTTGAACATATTGATATCTTTGAACAATATGTGTTTCTAGGGTTGAGGTGTAGACAAAAGTTAGCTACCTCCAAACAATGTTGAGATACATCGAAAATATATATCACTAAATTAGGATTGGGTAAACATCCATCTGATCTGTTAAAATTAAATGGTTCGAACTAATTCATCACAGAATGAACAGTTTCAACAGTCCGAGTGGACGAATACGGATGCATTTATTCCAACCCACATAAATTCGGATGGATGATGGAATGGAAGCCACTCAACCTGATTTACCAACATTTTTAAGAATATGACATTATGCTTTTATGCTTTGTTTGTTAAAAAAAAAAAAAAACATTTTATTTAGTAATCATTTTTGCTATTTATGAAATACGAAAATTAGGCATTTATTTTTACTATAAAAAATAAACAATAAAAAATTTTGGGTGTAAAATAGTAAAGAATTACTAAAAATAAATTCGAAGAAATATCCAAAATAGTAAAATCCAAACTACTAAAGCAATTCGTATTCACCCGACAATCCGCATAGCCGCTTAATCAGCATCAGCTAACTAAGTTGATGAATGCAGAATGATTTTTTCCGATCCGCCTAAGTGTGGACAAACGGTGGATGAGATGCCACCCGACCCAACCTGATTCACGAGCACTCCTATTCCAAATAATGGACTGGGCTTCCTTGCAGTCTATTTTCTAGATTGGAGAGTTTTGTTGGAGTTCATTATGGATCTTGTTTTGANACAAAAGATGAATTCCTTTTACAAAGCCACTAATTTCTTGAGCCAAAAACCAATTTTCAAAACAATCAAAGAGGGAAATCTCGAAATCAACCAAAACCTTGCAAAACATATATATAACTCTAAGAAAAACCCTACCTCAAGTTCTTGGAGAGAAAGAGATGAAACCCTCAAATCAAAGATGTAGAAATTTGATCTCCACCGCATAAAGTGAAGTCCTCGCTTTGCTCTCCAAAACTTGTGAAAGATGATGGATAGAAACCCAATGGGTTGCAAGAAATCAAGGGTTTTTGGTGCTTGGTGGAGGTTTTTAGAGAGAATGAGGAGCAAAATGATTTTTAGAGTGAGAAGGAAATGTTTTAAAAGTGATATTGTAGACGCGCCCTTGGGCTTCGCTCTACAGTTCTGTAACAACCCACATTCATGTCTTAGTCATGCTTGCATGCATTTATATGATTTGCCATGTTAAGTTGCGTTCATGAATCTTGTCTTGCTATGCTTAAGTGTTGCTTTCTTTCTCTGTTCCTTCTTTGTTGTCCGCAAGCCTAGGTCATGTTAAGCCTAGGTCATGCCAAGCCTAGGTCATGTCAAGCCTAGGTCATGCCAAGCCGAGGTCATCTTAAGCCTAGGACCATCTTGGAACCACTTTGGTTGACCTCCACCATCACCTAGGCATATTGGCCGAGATGTCATCATCTAGGCCGAGGTGTGCATCACCTAGGCCGAGATGTGCATCATCTAGGCCGAGATGTTATCATCTAGGCGTCCGAGATCCTTAATCCTTGCACCTAGTGATCATGTTCTGGGACTGGAATGACCTAGACCGAGGTGTGGCACATCTAGGCCGAGGTGTGGCACAGCTTGGCCAAGTGTTATCCTTCCTAGCCGAGATCATTAAGACCTTACTTGCCGAAGCCTAAGTCCTAGCCGAGATCATTACTTGCCGGAGTGCCTTGCTGTGAAGCTTGTTAGATACGCTTTGTCTTACACATGTCTTGTCAATCTATCACCTTCTTGAGGAGAACCAACCAACCGTTGCCACGTGTCCGAGCTGAGTGTTAAATCAGCCGGCAGAGAGAGAAACCTATCATTTGTTATATCCTTGTTTTTTGAAGAGGAGAGAGAAGCTCTAGGAGAGGAAGAGGAGTTCTTGTGGGAGAGTAGATTTCCAAGCTTGATCCCTAGAGATCGAACCGTTAGATCCGTGTTCTAAGGTTAGATTCTTGATCTGCTCATGTCGTTCTTCATGATCATGTTATTGCATTGCATGATTGAATATGATTTGTAAGCCATGCATTGCTTTGAAGTTCGGTTTTAGAAAGAGAAAATAGCATTCATGTGTTCTTCAAGAAAAGTCATGTTTTGATCCAAAAGTTCATGCCAAGATCCATGTTTTCATGTTTGTTTTCATATGATCTTCAAGTATGGGTACCCAGGTCCATGTTTTCGAACTCATGCCATGAAATCCCAGATTTTGTAATAAAGAAGTTATGATTTTAGTATTTATGTTCTTCATGTTCTTCAAGGAGGAAACCCAGATTTCCAGGCTTCATTTCCCTAGGTGTGATCACCAAGACCACTCCTGCCTAGATCACACACCTAGGCCAAGAATCGTATCTCACCTTAGCCTACCTTGCATGATCACTTGCACGTTAGTTTATCTTGCATGCACACCTAGGCTAACCACTGCACACCTAGGCCGACATGGTACACCCTTGCCGGCACCTTGTAACACCTCGACAGGCAGCTGCGCACCGAAGCCTAGGTAACCACACCTCGGCCAAGAGGTGTGGGACCTCGGCCAAGACCTCCTGAGTTCACCCAGCTAAGTCGTTTCAGCCTAAATCATCTCTGTACATCCATTCCAGGACCTGGTTGGTACCCAGCATGTTTTCCCTAGATGTTTTTCAGCATGTTTTCCCTAGATGTTTTCCAGCATGTTTTCCCTAGATGTTTTGCATTCATGTGAAGCTTGTTTTTAAGAGTGCATTCAATAGGATTTGCCATGTGTTTGTAGGACTTGGACTTTTGCCTTGATCCCGACGTCCCAAGAACTATGTGAGTGGTATTTTTAATAAAGCTATGTTATCATGTTTTGAATAAGCTTTGTTGTGCTTCGTTTTGAAAAGTATTTGTTAAGCATGAATGATTATCCATATTTTGTATATCAAGTATAAGTTTTATGCATCATGTATAAGCTTTGTTTTGGATGACATTCTTGGAAAGTCCTCCCATGCTAGGGGACTCTAAGCCCAAGTAGCATCGTCCTTTCGTGCTAGGGGACGTTAAGCCCAAGTAGCATCGTCCTTTCGTGCTAGGGGACATTAAGCCCAAGTAGCATCGTCCTTTCGTGCTAGGGGACGTTAAGCCCAAGTAGCATCGTCCTTTCGTGCTAGGGGACGTTAAGCCCACGTAGCATCCATGTTTGAAAAGTCTCGGCCACCGACGGTCTATGAATGGGTGGATTGTTGTCCGGAATGTCATCACCCCAAGTATATGTTGATGTTTTAACATCCAAGAATGCTTTGAAAGTTTTGATTGATGAACTTGCTTCGTCCCATGTTTTAACACAAGTTATGTCAAGTACATGTTTTGAACAAGCTATGATATATGTATTGTTTTGACAAGATTTCGGGAATCATTCATTTAACCCTTTATTACTTGTACCATTCACTGAGTATCCAAGCTCACCCTCTCCTTATATATATGTAGGTGGCAAGCAAGAAGGCAATGACGCCTAAGATGTTATGTGCAAGATGTTTGATTCATGTTTTGTATCGTCTTGAAGATTATGCTTCTTAGTTGTAATTCATGTCTTTTGTATACTTCGGCTTGAGAAGCCTTTTGATCAAGATGTAACATGTACTTTATTTTATTTGTATCCAAGTTGTAAACTATATTAAGATGTATGCCATTTCATTTGATCTATGCACGGCTCTTATGGACTATTTAGATTTAAATGTATTGCTTCCGCACATGTTAGCCCCATATGTATACTCTGATTGTGTGTGATCTTTGTAAGTTGGCCTTCGGTAATCTCGGATTACTGGCCATCATGGCACCATCCTACTAGCGGCGGGTTGGGGTCGTGACAAGTTCGGACTCCCTTTTGTTGTCACGGTTCTTAATCTTGAACCAAAGAGTCCAAATCCGGCAAATCGTTTTGGAAAACAGATTTTTGAAAAGAAGTGCCAAACATGGACTGCTTTGCCAGATACAGAGTCGCCACCTAAATATTTTTTAACGGGGAAATTTAGGAAACCCTGACTCGGTGCCAAAGGCCACGTGTCCGTCATCACCAAAGTTGCCTCGGCTCGGGAGCTTGGGTACGATTGGGGAAGGTCAGCTATGAGCACCCCCTCTCGCCCGGTCCGAAGACCGGCCTCTACTAACCATGATATCCGTTTTTGAAAACGTTATGTGTTCTTATCCCAGTTATTAGCCTAGAATTACTATGTTAGGTGCACAGCAAACAAGTATAGACTAGATTGCCTAATTTGGAAATAAGCATTGCATATCCAATTGTTTTGAAAAACACTTTGGAATTTGCTACTCGCAAGTAGGCTAAAAATACGGATTTCAACGAGTCTTTTCCAACTCAAACAATCCAACCTTCACCCACAGGCATTCAAACAGTTTATCACATAAGCAGCTAGCCTCATGGTAAACATACTGTCATGATAGCATTCACACACATGCGGTATGCTAAAGCATGAAAATACTTACATCGTACTCCGTGCCAAAACAATAAACTAGTTAGCAAACATGCATGGTCCTAGTTCATGTTAATTTGACTAATGCAACACATACAGGATGCAATTAGGGTAGGCTCGGCTAACCTAAACATGGCATGTGAAATGTGATCAATTGATGCACGTTTTCAATTTAGAATTGAAGTACAAATGCAGTTAGCATGATGTGCCGAGCCCGGTGCATGCAAGACAAATGTATGGATGCACGCATGCATAGCATGAGGTATGCTAATTTAAACATGCCCTGATCTACCATCATAAGCGGGTAAATAAAAGGGAAGAAAGAAGTGGGGGTTGGAAGACATGCACACATACACACCCACACTCATTACAGATTTGCCCTCGCCCGGAGGGACCAAAAGAATAATACAAATTAATTAACTACGAGCTAATTAATTATTACAGATTACCTAATTAGTTAACAAACTAACTAAGCTAAGAAAAACAGTAAAGTCCTCGGGAAGCGGGTCCGATGCAATGCATGTTCGGTCTTGCTCGGAATTGCACTGCCATGCATAGACTGCCTCTGTTTTCCCTACTCTGCTCCTCTGAGGACTGCCAAAGTCTCTGAATTGCTTCCCTGGACCCTGGGGAATACCACCGGCTGAGTAGAATTACCACCGGCTGCTAGATATGGCCATCGGCACAAGATGCATCCATCGGCTACCAATGGATGGCCGGTCGGCACTATATGTTGCCGGTCAGCCAAAAATGCCTGCAAAACCTGCAACTTACAGCAGCAAAGGACAGAACTTGCATGGCAATGCAATTCAAGCAATATATGCACCAAACAAGCCCCTTATCATGTTAAGGACTCAAAGGAGGATGTACCTCGATTCTCGGACCACCAATCGCGCATTTCCATGCGTGATGGCCCAAAGAATCAAGTGTGCAACTTCGATTTCAAATGTAATGCAATGCACACAAACAATCAAAGGCCCAATCCCTATCACTAAATCAAGGGACAAGACATGCATGCAAGATGCAATGCAACCTAGGCATACAAGCTAAGGATGCGACATGGCAATACAAGACACTTATGCAAGCATGCAAGCAAACATGCAAAGTAAGCATGCAAACCAAATAGAGGGTGGACTTAAACATGAATTAGGCAGCTCTAATTAGGCCCAAAACAGTAGCCAAAATGCTCAAATATGAGGGCTAAACACACATACACACATGCACATGTTAAGACGCAAATCTAAGCATTAAGCAAGTAACTCTCAAGCACACTTGAAAGGAGTATAACATGGATAATTAGCATGCAACACAAGCTCTGAAAATCATGTTAGAATATGGTGCCAAACCAACTCAAATAAAGCAAACATTAGCATGCAAATGGTCCAAGTACTTGAAGGCAAGCTAAAGGGGTATTGGACCACACTTAGCAAGATCAACATGGCATGCATTAAACAACTAAAAACAGATTTTTAGCATGTTAAGACAAGGCCAAAAGACTACTTAGATGGCATCTAAGTGGCTCAAATATGAAGGCATGCGCAAATACACTTTCAAGGAGCATACAACACAAGCTCATAAGGCATCAAAGAGGTGTTTAAGGCAAGCATACAAGCATGTTAGAGGGACTGAAATAGCATGAAAAATAATCCCAACCCACTAAATCCATGCAAGAATGGCATGCTACACACTTACATACTTAAGGCCAACAAGCCAAAATACAAAGGGGCCACACAAAGCATGCCAAGATCGACCCAAATAACTATGGACAGACCTTAAACATGGTGAAATAAGTACAAAACCTTCACAAGGCCAAACCTAAAGCATGCTTGAACAAGGGTTTACAACCTAAGGCATATTAAGGCATAAACATGGCATTACAAGGTAGGTATGCTAAGCATGCATGGTGTACCAAAACCAACACACAATAATGTTATATCATGGCAATATAAGCATGAAATACAGCCATGGCATGATCAACAAACACTTAAGCATGATGCTCCCTCAAGAGGCCAAAATTGGTCCTTTTCAAGGACAACAAGGAGAGGGGGTGGCCCTCTCCTTCTTGAGACTTCAAGGCACCATCCTCACCACTGAAATCCCTCAAGATTTCAGTGGTGAGGAGGCCCAAGCACCAAAGTCTCGGAGCTCACCAAAAATGGCACAAAATGGGGCCTCTCAAGGCCTAAGGGTGGTTAAACACCTCCAAACCACAAAACACTCTAAACAAACAATTTAGAGGGCCCAAAAACAGAACTTTTTTGTATATACACTAAGCACAAAAACAGTTCTAAGATAGGCTAACAAGCTATGCAAAAATGGGGATAAAAGGGACTAGTGTCTCACCCTTGTAGACCTCTTCACCAAAGATGATCTTGTTGCCTCCTTGAGCTTCAATCCAGCCAAGAACAGCAAGAACAAGCCTCAGGTCCCTCAAGAATCAAGAGAAGGTGAAAGACTATGTGTTTGTGTGCAATAGTAAGGACAACTACACCTAGAATACACACAAGAGAGATATAGAGATAGGTTATGTATGGAACTTAAACCCTAAAACCAGAGCTTCTCCTACACCTTTCTAACCAAAAATTTCTAACCCTAAAGCCAAGAGAAGAGCCCTCTTCTTATAGGAAAACAAACTTGTAAAGCTTGTTCAATAAGCTTACAAGAGGAGCATCCCTCCATACACGTGTATGGAGGGGAACAAAATGCCACACAGCTGTCCTAAAATATCTGCAAAAGCAGATGAACAGTAGTCGGCTGCTCAAAATTGCCATTTTGACAAAATTGATGGCCGGTCGGCCAAAAAGAGTGCCGGTCGGCCAAATATATGGCCGATGGGCACAAACAGCAGCCGGTGGCCTCAAGCCACGGCCGGTGATGTGCGGGGAGACCTCACAAGGCATCCCCTGCCCTTCCAAGGCAAAACACAAGTGTTTGGTGCAAAACCAGACACAAAACGATCGAGTTCGGAGATCCTGAGGCAAGGCACGTAGCCGAGACCTCCGGGAACTCCAAACGAACACAAACATGGATAATCACCGGGTGTTCAAACGGTGACGTCCAAGTCTTGAGGATGGTCAAAAATGGGGTGTCTACAGATATACACAACCCAAAAGAAGAAACAAAAACAGAGTTTTCGAACTCAGCAATTCTCGCATGTGCGGCACTCACTCCCGCACATGCGAAGCGTGCTTCCCGTACGTGCAGCCCTCATCCCCGCACGTGTGGTCCTTCCAATCTGCACCTCTTCCCACACCTGCATATAATGCAGTGTGCAAGCCAGAATTCCTCAGATTCTCGCACGTGCGGCCCAAGGCCCCGCATGCGGCCTTGGCCCCACATGCGGCCTTGGCCCTCCAGTCCAGAATTTCCTTGACTCAATCCTTGGCACTCTAGACCGAACCCTTAGCCTTCGAAACAAGTGAAATTCAACACTGGAATAAACAACAACAATGTTTTGAGAAAAACTCCCGAATGCAACAAACCAATGATTAACAAGATTCCAAGTCAAACTGATACCCTAACATGACCAACCCAAAGTTAAACGAGAGAAAAAAAAAAAAGCAAAAAACAAAAAACAAAACGAGTAGTGTACCCGATCATTACAGGAGGGGTTATAGAACTCTAATAAGTATATAGCATATTAATTAGGATACAGGTCAAAATTTAAATCCTTTGGAAATTAGGACAAATTTCTGCACTAATAAATCAAGATAGACATAGAGGTCAACCAAAGAAAAAAATGAATTAATAGTAGCCGCAGCTGCAGCCTCATGTGCAACCATTGTATTAGTTACCACAGTACAATTCTCCAAAAATCAATGGAATTTAACAAAATAGATGATGCAAAACCACATCTCACACAATGTGAATAGGTACGTGAAATGTGAAATCAAACTAAACTATCTATAATCCAAGTTTCTACAGAACTTTAAGTCAATGGCTGAACAAGCATTGACTCCAATTGTACTAAATCAATACATTTGGAACAAAATTGTATCGCATGGATTCAAATTCCAGAAATCAACCTACCATGAATCGGATCTCTTGGCAAACAAAAAACTGACTTAGTCACGAAGCAGTGAAGAACATTGGGGGAAAAAATGGACAAAGTTTATTGATTAAGTTAAAGAAATTACTTGGTTTGAGTGGGCGTGAGCTGAAAAATGGCAGAGTCAAGACGAGTACTACACTTCATGGTTGAAGAAATACCGATCAGATAAGTTTGAGTTCTTCAACACTAGTACTTGATCTCCCAAATTTGAAAAATCACAGAATGAGCACTGCTATGAAAATCTGTCTACATTGTTTGGTCAAGAATAAAAAGTCTTGCAATATAAACTTGGAGCAAACATCAATGGTAGTTAAAATATGAACAATGCTAGAATGCTAAAATTCATCAAAATGTTTATGCAGAAAAGTGGAATTGATAATGCTCATAACTATATCACATGGAGAATAACAAAACAGCATGCATGTTATTGAAAATAAACAAAGGCCTGAACTAAATACATTAAACTCAAGGAGTAACTTCCATCAAGAGCTATTGCATACATCGGCCTTGTTTGGTTTGTGTTTTGAGATGTTATTTCAAAAATAATTTTCTGGAGAGTTTAGAAACTTTGAAAAAAAAAGTGATGATTGATGTGTCATAGAGAGACAAGTGATTTTGAATTCTTTTTTTAAAAAAATTCAACCAAACATGTTTTTGGAATTTTTTCTCCAAAAGCATGTTTCGAGATTCAAACCAAATCTGCCCATTCAATTCAAGTTCATTTTGAGTATTCTATAAATCTATTGAGTTTTTGGAGTACTTATAAAAATCTAGCAGTTCATGCTTCGGTCGAGCATCATTATCCATTCATGGCAAACACAAAGTTTTTTTTTTTTTTTTTCCTGATTTGCGAAAATTAGAGATATGTCAATTAGCTTACATACAAGAGGGGCTTTCATCAAGCAATAAATGTGCTAAAGTAATAGGGTGAATTAAGGAAATTCAAAAATATATATACATATATATATATCATCATCTAAAACCCATCCATGTGAGAATCATCATCTAATATTGTATCAAAAAATTCATGAGGAAGCAATCACTCAAGTTCAACATCATGGCATCATAGGTTGAATTTCACGAATAACTAACACAAAAAAATCAACATAATCACTCAAAGAACAAAAAGGACACATAATTTCTAACATTTTAACATCTCATATTTGTTCAGTTTAGTCTATTATATTTTATATATAAAATAATGTAAATGGGTGACTGTAATGGGTTTAGAAAATTAAGGAAATGCACCAACTTAAACTGAATGCCAAGGGGAATAAGCATGATATCAAGTCCTTAACTGAATCCACTCAATCCCTAGCAGAGGAACTATCACTATTGGTATCTGCGAGTGGAGTATCAGATTCAATTAATAAATGTATTTCACAATCAACCAATAACCCTTTAATGGAAGTTAAATTATAGTTGAATATAGAGATGAAAAAAAAACAAATACCATTTACCTATTGAAGAAGAACCAAAGTCACTGCTAGAATGGCTCTAACTACTTGATCTAGTCACAAAAATTATAGCATATAATGAACAACCGAAATTCTCAAACTAACACAAATTCTTAATTGTTTCAATTAAAAGGGTTTTAACAATCATATTCATAAGCAATCAACTAAAAAACATAACACTAAAGTAGTTAAAACTAATTACACATAAATTGATCTTCAATTTGATATATAAATGTTGAGTTTTACCTCTGTTTAGTCCAATCAATAATGCTAGTTAGATTTATTTGACAAAAATGGCACCCACGAGAGCATAATTTCATAAGTAAAATGGTAAATTCAAACAGCACCCATGACCATATATTATCTACAGAATAGTTTCAAATCAAGCACCAAGACAACTATACAAGTCCAAATTATGCAATTTTCTGATGAAACAAAACATACCTAAAACCATAAATTTAACAGAAAGCAAAAAAAGTAAAAAAGAAAAAAGAAAAGGAACTCGCAATGCAAGTGTGCATGTGTGTGAATTATTAAAACACCACATAATCTACAAGTAACTTAAAAAATAAAACCATGGCTACAAGAAACATAAATAGAATTGATTTTAGAAGTATGAAGGAGATGGAGAAATCGATCGATCACGAAAAGAAAAAGGCAGTTAGCGCATGCCAAAAATCAATTGAGAGAGAGAGAGAGAGAGAGAGAGAGAGAGAGGTTATTGTTGTAGATTGAGGGGTTTCGGGTTGAGCGAATCGTGAAGGGGTTAAAGTTAGAATGAGGATTTGGTTGAGGGAAAATCGCTGAAGTAAAGAAGGCAGAGAGAGAGAGAGAGAGAGAGAGAGAGAGCTCCACACCTGATATCTAGTTGGAGAGAACACCTTCACTTCAGTGATGGAACCCAACAGACGCTTGTAGTTCTGTTGTTACTGGAAATCAAGGGTTATACAAAGATTCAACAATGGAACCCAACAGAGGCTTCTTCTTGTTAATGGAAATCAAGGGTTACACAGGAAGAGAAGAAGATGGAGAGACAAAATAGAGAGAGTGAGGAAAGTGGGATGGAAATAGGAGGGTTAACCAGTTGCCTAGGTTTTCAATCTTTTACCATTAAACAATTCAATGGTCTTTATCAATTCTTTGTAATCTAAGGGCTAATAATTAAGTTGCATACGGTGTGCAACCTTAAAGGGGTTGCCCACTTAAATAGCACCCTTTTAACTATTATAATCTTCAAAAATATATGCAAGCTTCCCACATTCAAGAAGCAAAATACATTCACAAGTCGGCTTGTTTGGAAAGAGAGAAAATAGTCAATGAGCCACTACCAAAAAGTCAACTCTTCTATCTACTTTTTTGCAAGTCTTTTTGTAAACAGTCAAAAAGCCAACTAAAATAGCCAATTCCCAAATGAACCCTCAATACTTTTAACATATGGTGAAAGTAGAAAAATTAATGCAGGTTTAGAACAAAACATATGATGCCATTCTTGAAGTGTAGCACTTGTGCCCTTTTAGAACTTTTGGGAAGTGTATTTGAATCCTTTATTTTATTTTGGGAATCTTTGGTGTTGTTGTATCTTGGTTTTGAAGGAGTATAAATCGATTTAAACTTGTTGAGATTGTTCATTCCCGCTTGTTTACGTTGAAAAGTTGTTTGGAAACTTAAAAATCTTGTTCTGGGGTTGACACCGTCTTGGTGGTGTCGACACCTGCCTTTTGTTATTGGCCTCAAGGGTCGACACCAGTCTGGAAAGGGTCGACTCTTGTCCTGGAATTGCTTGCTGAAATTTGGTGTCGACACCTGTCTGGGAAGGGTCGACACCTCTGCCTGAAGGATCGACACCTACATGTAATTTTCAGCTTTTTGTGTTGGTTTAGGCCCTACTTTTTGGGGGTTTTGACTTGTCCTTTTATTTGACTTTAGGGCAATTTTCTACTACTATAAATAGACCCAAACTACTTTCCTCTCGTTACTTTTTCATCCTCTTTTCCTCTCAAACCGTGATTTCTCTCTTCTCTCTCTAAAACTTGACTTTTCACACCTAAATCTCTAGATCTACTCACCTAGAGTGATCTTTTCACCATGGTCCTTTGAGAAAGATTGTAGATCTTGTCAAGGGCTTCCTTTTGGTCGGAAAGTTCGTGGTTTCGTCACCGGTGAATTTTGGGTTGTCATCTCTTTGCTTCAAGAGGTAGGGATTTTTTTGCTCCTTTTCAATACCTCGTCTATAGATAGATATGTGGTAGATTTCATTGCATAAAAACCATATTCATTATGGATTTTCTTGAAAGCCATGAAAGGGGATCTAAGGTTTGATATTTGTGATTAAAGTTGTTAAGTTGTTGTTGTTTAGGTTAATTGGGGAAATGATTTAATATGTTTGTGAAGAGAGGGAGGAAAGTCCTAATTTAATATTATTGATTTAATGGATTTAAAAACGGAGAAAGTTGAATAATCTTTATATTTTGCTAATAGGGGTTGTATAATTATGTTTATATCAAAAGAAAATAAAAAGAGAAGTAACCACGGTGTTGGTATTGTTTTAGACTAATCATGTGAAGTTGAGTTGAGTTATGATTTTGATACCAACGGAATTGGTTTTGTAAAATAAAGAGGATGGATTCGTTTCGGTTTTGGTTTTGTAAAATGATGAGAATGAATTTTTAGAAAATGGTTGGAGTTGTGCGGATGGTAAAATAAAGAAAAGTGGTCTTTTTGGAAGAAAATGAAATCATCACCCTTCGTAAATTGATAATGAACTTGAGGTCGGATTTTGAAACTTTTACATATTATCATTGTTATTGGACTGAAAGTCTTGCGAGAATTGGATTTTTGTTTTCCTTTCGTATTAGATGTAGAAATGGATAGATATGAATGTAAATGGTGGAGTTAGATATTTGCTATCTCTCACCTATGAAAATATAGATAGTTTATATATTTTGGAGATTGTATATCTGTTTAGAAATATATGTTTTGGGCTATCGGTGGAGGATAGCTATGACTGTTGTAAAAATTGCATGAGGATTAGGTGAATTGAAATTAATCTCTTGTTGGTTGTCATTGAATATGACCATGTTTTAAATACATTGTGTATGTATGACTGTTGGGAGGAGAAATGGGATGTACTCCATGCACGATTATGTGTTTAAATACATTGCATATATATGAATGATTGTTTAGGAGGAGAAAGGGGATGGACTCCATTATAATTAAGTTGGCCGGAGTGTCCTGGGTGAAAGTCCTGAAATTTTACATGGGTGCCGATCCCGCAGATGAAATTTTCGTAAAATGGCAATTGTAATGCTTGTATAGCCTACGTTTACATGGGTCCCGTTTGACGGTTTCCCGCGGACGAAATATCCGTGAAAGGATAGTTTGAAGTGTTTGTGTAATAATTGTGTTGATTGAGAACCACTGAGTTGTAGCCTCAATTGGGTGTCCAAAATGTAATGAATTGGCTCATGAATTGAGATAAATAAATTAACTTGAAATGAATTGTCATGAAATGAAGTAAGACTAAGATGGCTTGAGGTGTATCTTTGGCCTGGCATTTCGTTATGGGAAGGTGTATCCTTGGTTAACCGTGCTTAAGACAAGTAAAACAGAACTCATTTAACATTATTGTCTCAGTGTATCTGTATACATTATGGGTTATGACGGTTATGGTTCTGGAAGACCGAGTTGTCTCATTTGTTGAGTAGATAGTTATTGATTGCTTGTTATTTTCCTTTTGTACTAAAGGTATATATGTATAAATATGAGTGTGTTGGAAACAGACATAAGTACTGTATTGAGATTGTGAATAGTGTGAATCGGATACTTGTGAACATGTTTAAAAAGGGAAATCAGGTGTAAGTCTGAAAAATGAGAGAAAGCGTAATGGGCTTTGTGAAATTGTTTTTCAGGAATTTGTTATTGTTATATGAGTTTTGGCAAAAGGTAACAAGAAGGAAGAAAAGTAAATTGCTTATGTTGTTGAACGAAATGAATGATTTTGAGAAAAGTTCTTATATAAGTGTATTTCTGTGTAAACCGTCACATTATGTATATGTTATGATTTAAAGCATTCATGATCATAGCTGTTTGTTTGTTGTTATTGTTTAGGATCATATTGGGATCCCTACTGGACTTTATGTTCATCCCATGTTGCTAATCCTTTTTCAGGTGAACGTTGAGAAGTGTTTCAAGATCGAGATCTTCATTATGTGTGGGCCACGGGGCCTTTTATTTGTAGGCAGACTACCTTTGATGTAAAAGGGTTAAACCTTTTCCTTTAATTTAAAAGATGTAAGCCTATAGGCAATTTATTTATTTTTACTCATGTTGCATTGACTTCTTATTCAAATGAGAGAATCTTTAATGATGGCACTCGTTATTGCATTGAATTTCCGCACATGTCTTTGAAATTGTGTTATGATAAAGGATTTGGTAATGGTAGCAGTTGGCATAAAAAGTGGGGTGTGACATGAAGTACATCAAAATATTCTATCAATTTAACAACATTGAAAGATATTACAAGTTGATAAAAACACAAAACCACATATACTGTACTATTCTTAAGGGTAAAAAACACTTACCATAAAAAAGAGACAGTTTAGACAACTCCTTGTGACTATGAACAAAGGCCCATTTAAAGAATCTAGTGAAAAGAGAGACATGTATCCTAGAGCAAGAGAGTGACGGAGAGAGAGACTTTCATATATCCTACCTTAACATATTTAGAACATGAATCCTTCTTGACAAAAATATGCAAAGTAGATTATATAAATACAACATAAATCCTTGAAAGCTTCAGGAGTACCACCTACTACCTACTACTAAACTCATCCTATGTCAATTTATACCAAACACAAACAGATGCATCAAATTCAAAACCTATGATTTACCTAGATAAGATTGGTGATGATACTTGAGAGAAAAAAGAGAATGCCCAAACAAACAATAACAGGTCCCATGCAAAGGCAAAGTTGTTAGGCTAATAACAGAGTAGTTTTGGGAGGATAAAACACATACATTGAATGAAATTCAAATTTCAATGGTCATTTGAACACTTTGTGAAAGAAGTTTAAACCCAAAAAAGTAGCATAAAAATGTATAATATTAAGGCGCCAGGAATGAAAAAGTCATCAAAGGTACGACCTATAAAATAATTAAAGAAAAATACCTCAATGCCTTTGCAGCAATAACCCAACTACCCTCACTAGTAGGCAAGAGACTAAGACAAACTCGATCAACCATTCCCTGCAATTACACAAACATATGAATCTCAAGTAAACAAAAAAAAAAAATACCAAGTAGTGATAACTTCAATAATTACAACATTATGTATGCCTTCAAAAAGTTCAACAATGGATACATAGAACGAAACCTAGAAACCACCATTACAAACTGCCTCATCAAACATAGCAAATAATTGTCTGATCCATACCAAATAAAGCTCTAAAAAAAGTTTACAAGACAACATTAAAAGGAGTAATTTTCTTAAACAAAGCATTTTAGTCTTTTTAGTTTATTCTGTTTTGTTTCCTATTCAAACAGACCAGCTCAACAAAAATTTCAAGTCGAGGCTCCAATTAAATAACAACTCAACCAAACAATTTACTAGTTCAAGAAATTATGACCAGAATAATACAATTTAAAAGAGATCAGAGCAGAATATAGACAAGTAAACCCAATAACATGACTTCTGACAATTTGAGCTACTTTACAATATAAATCAACTAATTAAACACTAAAGTGAAACTTGGGGTGAAAGTGTTATCCACTCATATGCTTACACCCTGTCAAAGTTGATGGGAGATATTTGATAGAGGATTGACATTGAAACTTGACTGAAACTATGTAAACTTTTGATTGTCATAATTGAAACTAAAAACAAGGTGAAACTTAGATCAAAGAAAAGGGGTACAAAGTGCATGAAATTGTATTTCATAGAAGGTAAGGCCTACTCTAAGTTGTAGCTTTACAATCACATGGCATATAAAAGGCCCTTGGTTATTATTATTAGTAAGATAGATTCCTAGAGCATCTTGCCCTTTTTTTCTATTAGTAAGGCTGTCAAAAGGTATTGACCAAGCCAAAACTTGAGTTTGATTACAAGGGCATACATTAGCATGCTAACAACATATAAAGGCTTTTGTTGCTTGCTTAAAAAACTAAAAACTAAAAAAAAAATAAAAAAATAAAAAAAACCATATAATTCAACTCATTAAACACGTAGTCTAGAACATACGCATATATGTATGTGTGTGTGTACATAGTGTGCAATTCATAAGTAAACTAGCATTTGATACACAAAAGAAAATAAATAAACAAGAGAAAAAGGACAAAATGAATTAAAAATCATCAAGCAAATATAATCTAAACCAGATACACAAACACACACAAATATAATCATTTAGCTCTTGAAGTAATACATTTACTTTCATCATATATTGTAAAACTGCATATAAATCCAATCCAAGATTACTTTGAGCTACAAATTTTCTATAAATTGAATATAAATAGATATTCCACAATCATTGCCATTGGATCCACAATTACGTTAAAGTCCCCATGTTTTGAAAAATAGGTTTTAAGTTTTAACTAGGGCTAAAAAAAGAGACCATAACCTCTTCTAATTCCTAGAATAGAAAGCAGACTTCAAATGGGGAATGACCATATTATATGAACCCAACTATCTTTGTATTTTCGTTCAAAAAAAAAAATTTGTCTTCGTATTTTTGTGTCATTTTCAGTTTTAGACCAAGAAATAAAAAAAACAATATCAGCATTACGAATTGCAGAGCTATTTTCGTTGATAAGGTTTTAAAGAGGGCACTGTTGGAAAATAAAACGAGTAATGCTATGTAAATATAAAATTCATACATAAAAGTGAACGATATGATTATTCAAGCATATTGTTTTGACATTGCTTTTGAAACATTTTGTATAACAATTATGTTTGTAAATCATTTTTCAAATTTAAAAAAAAAAAGTGCAATCAATACATGAGAGAGTGGGAGAAAGAGACACACACAGAGAGAGAGAGAGAGAGAGAGAGAGAGAGAGAGAGAGAGAGAGAGGATTAGTTCAGTCAAGACAGCAACTGGTTGAGAAGGTTTCAAGTTTTTTCCATTAAATTATTCAATGGCTCAGATTAGTTTGTGGAGATTCAAAGGTTAAGATATAAGGTGCACATGGTAACAGGACCGAAAATCAAAAGTGACAAACTAGTGAAAAAAATATTATTTATTTTTTGCAAGAAACATTTATGTATATTTTGCAAGAAATTGAAAAGCAACCTACCATGTTGCTATGGGTTGTACACAAAATTTAACAATCTTACATTTTCTGACATTATCATTTATCATGCTAAACAACAAGGGAAAAAAAAAAATCAAAATTTTCCCTTTCTCACACTTTCCACTACTTCAATCTGAAAGTTCGACACTAATCTTTCATGGTTGCTAGGAAAGCCTCCATGCTTAGAGGAAGACAGTAATTCATGGATTATCTTAGCATCAATACACTTTGAAAAAAGTGCGCGGAGGAAATTCATTTTATTAAACATAAGCTTCATGTTGATTGCATTTTAGCTAAAATTAAAATCATATACTTCAATTCTTTTTAGCTTTTCACACTTTTTTGTTGGTTGGAGTCTCTTTCCCATTTTCTTGTCAACTGCTCATGCTTAAACAAGGATACAAGTGAAGTTCAAGCACTATTTGATTAGCATTTTTAGAAGTATTTATATTGTATGTGAACTACGTTCGCTTGTGTGTGTGTGTGTGTGTGTGTGTGTGTGTTTTTAAAAACCAATCAACCAAATGATTTACTTGAGATGGCTACTTAATTCAACTAGAACAAGAAGTGCTAAACATTACCAAAAACATTTACAAATTCAAAGGTCCCAACCACAAGTTCTAGTTGCTTCATGTGAATATCACTAAATACATTTTGGAATAAATCTTCGGAGAACATGTTAAGTCAATCACAAGTTTTCAACATCTAACTGCAATGAAAATATAGTTCCAAAATATTTCGTTTAAGTCGCTAACAAACTAGGCATTTTTACAAACATCTTAAATGCAATCAAAATTCAAATTACATAATTAGCCTTATAATTTTAATGCCAAAATTTCTCATGAAATATTTTGCAACAACTCAAGAACAAGTCATGGAATCAACAATATGGTTACAAAATACTATATTAATTAATGTAAAAATGAATTATTTCATACGAATGTCAACTGAGATATATAAATAGAAAGTAGAACAAAATCCTTACGAAGCCTTGCTTCAGTACAAATTTTGAATCAATGTGAGCCAAGAGAGATTGGAATAGAAATTCAAATAGAACACTAGAGACAAAAAAAAAAAATAGGGTAAAAATCAGAGAGTATAGTTTTAGAAAAGGGAGGATTTCAGAAATATCCAACAAATGGGGAAGAAGAGAGTTTTAAAAGAGGGTTTAGGGTTTCAGAAATAATCAGAGGGTGGCATACCTTGTTGATTGCTCTTCAAAAAAAAATGGAGGCTCACTAGGTTAGATTAGGGTTTTAAACCGAACAGCCACTTAAGAACCTGCAACCAGTCGAGCCAGACGAAGAGAGACGAATGAGTGCAGTAGAGAGAGAAGAGAGCTAAAGGAACAGGGGGGAAGAGATCAGTCCAAGGAGGGCCTTTTTCAGCAGAGGGAGAGGGAGAGACAAAAGCTGAGACAGAACACCCTGTGGAAGAAGAAGAAGAGAGAATACGTTAATAATTTTGGAGATGGTGGTCAACCGGTTGCTCCGGTGTCCAATTTTTCAAAATTAAAGAATTCAATGGTTAGGATGTATTTGTGTAATCTAATGGCAACTAATAAAGTTGCACATGGTAACATGACCCTTTAATAAAAATTCTTAATCTTGTTTGTGTATGGATCATTGATTTAGGCAGGGATTTAAAAAAGGAAATAGAAAAAAATTAGCTCATTTCATTAAAATCTCCCTCACCTATTCCTTTCCCTTTCTAAATCTCTACCCAAATCTGTGATCCAAACATAGCCAAAAGGACAAAAGACCTATGATACGATTGAGAAGAAATGAAAACTCACAAAACCTCTAAAACAACACTAGGTTTGGGTCGTCAGAATCCTTTCAGATATATAGAACTCTACTAGCACATCTCTCAGAAATAGAAAAGTCATGACTACTCTCATTTTTATATCTTATTAATATCTTATTCATCTGATCTCTCCTAGCACTTTAGTGAATGGCTTGGCTAAAATGGTCCATCACAAAATGGTTTAGGGCATCTCAAACCTATATCAAATTTAAATTTGGTAAATCACTCAAAAACCTCTCCATTCCTTTCACTCAAACTCGTATCAAATTGAGTATTACCTTCCTTTTTTTTTACCCAAATCAAAGAACACTAAAAAATTTCAAGACCATTTTGCCGTTTCAAATTTACAACTCAACCATTACTGAAGCTTTTGCTCAAATTTATGCTTAAATCTGAGTTTGTTCATTAGAGTGTTTCATATCAAATCAAACTTCCTCAATTTTTTACTCATAAAAAATTCAAGGCAGCCCACTTGCCTGATAGAATTGCCATTGGCTTTGACTTCAACTCAACTTCATAAACTTCATTTGACTCCCAAAATACCCAATACGACCCACAAAAATGCCACAAAAAACTCACCTAAAAATCACTGCACATAAACCTTAAACCTATTACCACAACTATACTCGACCTTCAAACCTAACAACAACACTGCCCACAACTTTCTCTTCTCTGTAGGTTTGTTGCATCTATAATTCTAATTTCCCAATGTGAAAATGTATGCATATCAGATCAAAACTGTAGCTTTAGAATTCTTGAGTTGACACAATCTGGGTAAATGAGAGAGCACAGACAATTTCCATAGAGGGAGGGGAGTGAAGAGTTTGTTGCTACTGGAACTAGAAGTGGAACTGCCAAGCTGGTTTGTGCAAAAAAAAAAAAAGTTTCCTACCAAAAATGAATTGAGATGGTGTTTGGGGATGGTCTCGAGTATGTTTTGTGGACTTGACGGTATTGTTGGGTCTGTAGGGTCTATCGCGTGTTCTGTTTTGACAATTTGAATCGTTTAATGTGTAGAGTTCGTCGACTACTTTATTTTCATAAAAAATCACGTTGATCGGATATCGATAATTATTTAATCGGATAAGATTTTTGTCAATAATTTATTTTGAAAATTATATTTACCGTTGACAGACATCTGATCCGATCAAGTAGCTATCGATATCCGATCAATGTGATTTTTTATAAGGATAAAGTATCTTCTTTTTTTTTAATCTTATTTTTAGAGTTGGTTTGGCAATCACCTAATATAGACAAAATGTCAAAAAATAATTTTATAAAAAGTCAATTCTTTTCTCTACTTTTTTGTACGTTTTCTTTTTTTTTTTTTTGGTAGAAAGTCAAAAAATAACTAAAATAGTAGTTTAGTATTTTTAAAAAAAGATGTCAAACATTTTTTTAGTTTTTAGTCGGTTGTACAAATGAATCTAAAAAGTAATTTTTTTTTAAAAAATTTAAAAAAAAACAATTGTTTGACTATTTTTTGCGATTTCTAAACTTTTTTAAAATTTCTTTACGTCTGAGTAAATGAGATTACTTATGTGTTCAACTTATGTCTTTTTGTGAGATCACTTAGAGCATCTCCAATGGTTCACCAAACATTTCATCTGTAACGATCTAGAATTTTTCCCTCCGCTCGAGCGGGGGAGTTAACGCTCGAGCGGACTTGAGAGGTTCCCAACATTTTTGCAGATGGTCCGAAATTCTGAGAGTTGTGAATTCCCGCTCGAGCGTAGGAGTGGTCACTTGAGCGAACGGCTTTGTTGGTCTGCACGCTCGAGCGTGGGAAGCGACAGTCGAGTGTGGAAAGTGAGATTGCCCTTAACATTTTTATTAGTGCATTTGGAACCTCCTTATTTTATTTTGGGGTATTGATTGAAGTGGAAACATAATAGTAAAGAGTGAACCAAGAATTTAATTTGGATAATTTTTCCTACAAGCAACCATCAATCTTTTGTCCTTTTCTTTTTCTACACTTTGAATTTGGATGTGAGGCTAGAACCATTGGAAAGCTTATTTCCGGGCTTCAATTTGGACACAAGAACGACCTATAACGGAGTCCGGATGAGAGAGTTATACCCGTTTGAAGTTTTGGAATCTATGATAGAAGCAGGTACGCTCGAGTGGGAAAAGCGACGCTCGAGTGGACTGCGCGAATTCAGCAAGTTTAAAGGCACTTTTCTAGATCATTCTTCACACTTCCATCTCCTCTCTTCATCCCTCTCACCCTAGGTCCGAAAACCCTAGAGATTTTGGCCCAAATGCCTTCCATTTCCTTAAGAATTGGCCAAGATCTCTTACCAAAAAGTGAAGAAGGCTTGGAGCTCAACATTTTCTACTGATCGGAATTCGGATTTGTGAAGGAATCTCATCAAAGCTTTACTCTTTTTCTTGATTCTTGAGGTAGGGGTCGTAGTTCTTCTTCAATACTTGCATTAATAGATAGATTTGTAGTATTTTGATTATATAAATGCAAAATCTATATTTTTGAGCATATAGTGTTATATCATGGAATTTGGGGGTTTAGGGTTTGAAGTGTTGGGGTTCAATTGTTGGGTTAAGATTATGGATTATGAACCTTGGGTGTATAATCAATGGGAGAATTGGAATAAAAAGTAATGGTTTAAGAAGTTTGAATTTTTTTTGAAAATCTTAATTTTTCTTGAAAACCCTAAGTTGATTCATCATGATATTAATGATTTTGCCCAAATTGAAAGTAGAATCATGAAATTGAGAGGTTGAATTATATATATGCAAGTTTAATTGGATTTTGGAAGTGTTTGAAAATTATGTTAAAAATTAGCGAATGAACCTTTATTATGGATATTGTAAATCATGCTATATTATGAAATGAAATTTGGGGAAGAACATTGGTTAATGATATGGATGACATGAGCCTTGGGATGAAATGATGAAATGGAGATTTAAGAGTTCACCTTGAATTATGTTGAATTACATTTAGTGGTGTTGAATTGAATCATGTTGAATAGTGTTGATTATGTTGAGTTGTGTTGATTATGTTGAATTCAATTGTGTTGGACTATGATGAATTGTGCTTGAATCATGTTAAATTGTGTTGAGTTGAGTTGTGATGGGTGTGTTGAGTTGTGTTGGGTGTGTTGAGTTGAGTTGAGTTGTGTTGGATTGTGTTGAGTTTGGGTTGAGTTGTGTTGGGTGGTGTTGTGTTGGTACCCGTGTAGGGAGTTGAAAAATGGTTTTTCGGTGCCCACGACCGTCCGTATAATAGTCGGTAAATGTGGGGGATGGTTTTGAAAATTGAAGAAAAAGGTTTTTGGGGGCCCACGGCCCGCCGTATAGTAGCCGGCAAATGTGGGGGTGGTTTGAATTAAAGGTGCCCAATTGCCCTATCTAGGCTTATCACTGGACGAATGTAGGAAAATATTTTTGGGTATCCACACAATCCTGCCGTATAGTAGCCGGCGAAAGTGGAAAAATGATTTTTGGGTGTCCACACAGTCCTGCCGTATTATAGCCGGCAAAAGTGGAAAAATGATGGTTTTTGAAAATGTTTTGGGTGCCCACATCCCACTGTATAGTAGCCAAAAAATGTGGGGGATGGTTTTAAAAAGTTGAAAAATGTTTTTTGGAAAAATATGGTTTTTGGAAGAAAATGGTTTTTGAGAAAATGGTTTTTGGGAGTTCACTTCCTGCCATATAGTAGCCGGCGAAAGGTGGAAAGTGTTATGAATCGGGTGCCCGCTGTACCGCCATAGTAAGTCGGCAAAAAGTGGATTGTGTTGAGATATGTGTTACGAAGTGTGTTGAGTTGATGATGTTGTTTGTGACTTGTGATGAACCTGTGAAATTGTAAATTGATGTATAATTTGGTTTAAAGAGGAATGTACATAGACTTTATTTGTAAAGAATGGAACCCAAAAATGGGTAAGGGGATTATGGATTGGTGATGGTGAACTTAATGAATTAATTGTGGCAATAAAGGTAAATTATGAGTGTTGTTCTGTAAATAAATTACGGAACTTAAACTTGAAGTTATGGAGTTCTAAATAAATACAATGAGTAAAAATGAAGAATGAAAGAAAAAGAGGAACATTAAAAATGGAAATTAAATGAGAAATATTTTGGGAATTGGTTAATAACCTTTAAATGATGTTGTTTCTTAAATATGGTTGTTTCACAAGGATCTATGGTTTTCTAAAGTTAAGGGATGATTTTTAATGGCTGAAGGTTCTTCTTAAAAGTGTTTAAATAGTTTTTGAGAAAAAGGTACTTATGATATTTTGAAATTATAAAATGTCACCCTACTATATGGTATCACCCTGCATGCATGATCATTTCTATCTGTGTGTTAGTTATTGATTAAGAACTATGAGATTCCTATTAGGCATTAGTGCTCACCCCTTTGTTGTTTTATCTTTTTACAAGAAGAAAATTTGGATTCATAGTTGAAGAGTTACGAAGTCCATAAGTCTGTTTGTGTAATCTCGTTGTGGATGTGAAGAAAGTAATTGTTACATATTGATATTTGTATTTATTTATTTATTTATTTATTTGTAGCTTCTCTGTAGGATATTGGCATGTATCATTGTTATTATTGTATTCATTAAGAGAGAGAGAGAACATGTATCATTGTATTTCTATTACTCAAGGGTAATGGATGTTTGTAAAAAAAAAAAAAGGACCTAAATTACAGGCTTTGGTAATGTTTCCGAGTAATTAAAACTTGGGGCGTGACATCATCAAATCTGAGTAAAAATATGACCAATTCCTCTATTTGATATCAGACGCTCCAACGGTGCATTCATTAAACCACAAGATGTCCAGGGGGTTAACCGAGCAAAATTAATTTTTTTCCCATTGTTGTGATCTGCCATTGTTGTTTGTTTGCTCAGAAAGACTGAGCATGAAATAAAAAAAACTATTGGAATACCCACATTAGGAAAAGGCTTCTCCAATGGGAATTAATCCACTAATTCGGAATTCTCATCTTGATCTTCCTGAATTCTCTTCAGTGCGAGATAGAGAAAGAAAATCCAAATCCAAATCCAACTCTTAATCTTATGGAACACTAAATCTTTATTATCTATTTGGCTATGAAAAAAATGCGAATGAGAT
Source organism: Camellia japonica (assembly GCA_030407325.1). Lineage (NCBI taxonomy): Eukaryota > Viridiplantae > Streptophyta > Magnoliopsida > Ericales > Theaceae > Camellia > Camellia japonica. Next base: position 44,092,405 of record JAPPVO010000010.1, on the reverse strand, counting down.
ATGAAAGGGATACGACACAGAAACACAAAAGTTAACAATTTTCTTTCTGTTTTCAATTCAATTTTCTAAGGAACCAAACAGAGGGTGTATTAGTAGCAGAGAGAAGAGAGAGACATTGATGGAAGCACTTTGAAAGTCAAGGGTGAGTTTATGAAAGAACTTGAGCCTTTCATAATAACCTCCATAGATCAATTCCACCTGCTTTTGGGAATTTATCTAAGCATGAGTTTCTTTATTTGTCTTTATTGTCTGTATTTATTTTTATATTTTTCTCTTTTTTTGGCGATAAAAAAAAAAGCTTTCCAATTCAAAGATGAAAAGATGAAAGTAATAATAAATAATGCACAGCTTGCTCATGGAATTGGAAATGGAATTGGAATTAGAGGTTTATAGTGGATCAGAGATGAGAATTAAGAAAGAGAACATTATGGAAATGGATTCAAAGGAAAATGGAAATGGAGTCAAAAAAGATGCTGAGGTGGTCGACCAGTGGGTCGACCTGTCAATGTAAATTTTCACAAATTTTTGCTTTAAAGCGGTCTTCCGGGTAGACGTCTGGCCGGTCGTCCGGTGGGTCCAACTCAACAACTATACACAGTAAATTGCTGAAAGGGGCAATCCATCCTCAGTTTGGTGAAACGTTTGATGTTTTCTCAATTTGATACTGTTTTGGTACAACCGTTGGAGCACAAAAAAGCACCTCTTTTTCATCAAATTTGAATTTGATGATGGATTTGGTGAACGGTTGGAGATAGTCTTATATAAGCTTGTAAAAACTTACGTGATTTTGTGATTTTTTTTTCTATCAACTGTTTAGCTCATAAGAAAATTTGAATACAAAATTAATTTAAATTTTTTCTCATGTACAATCCTTGGCTCCGGCTGTTTGGAAAGAAACGAGTGATAGAAAGTGAAAATTGTAAAAAGTGAAGTAAAAGAAAGGAAAAAGATGAAAATTATTTTTTTACATGCAGTTGAATAGATAGAAAATTTTGAATAGATAAGAATGTAAGAATTATAATATATATATATATATATATGTTCATATGATGAGAATTTAAACAAGAGACAAGAAAATAGACCTTCTGAAATATAAATAAATAAATAAATAAATAAAGTCAATAGAGAAAATTAAATAGAAATGAAGAAGAATAGACAAAAAAAAATTTGTATTATTGTGAAAAATAATAGAGATTAAAGTGAAATTTGAGTCAAACTACAGAGATAAAAAGTATAATATATCCCAAAGAGGTTATTCCAAATGGAGACATTTCAATGGGCGATTTGGTGCAAAATATGGTGACATCCAATGAGGGGGGTTAATAGAAGGCATTTCATTATGTACGAGCCAAGTTAGATGTAAAAAATGAGCTTTCATTGGGCTGGTTCTCTTGTTTGAGCTGGTTATTGTGAGTAGTTAATCCTAATTCTTTGACACATTGACTCAATAGTCGTATGCAAAATATGGTGACATCCAATGAGGGGGGTTAATAGAAGGCATTTCATTATGTACGAGCCAAGTTAGATGTAAAAAATGAGCTTTCATTGGGCTGGTTCTCTTGTTTGAGCTGGTTATTGTGAGTAGTTAATCCTAATTCTTTGACACATTGACTCAATAGTCGTATTAGGAAGATAGGTGTACCAATAAATTTTTTTAACTTTTTGGTGCATCAAAAAATCATATTCACTTTTAACTGTTACTATTAAAAAAAATTTATATATTTTTTTAGCGATATTTTCATAAAAAGTGTCACTAATTGATAGTTTTTACTGACAGTTTGAAACATTCGTCACAGAAAACGTCACTAATTATTAAATTTTAGCAACAAATTTATAAAAATGTCACAAAAAGTCTTTAAGCTTGGGACTTTTTGATCTATACAAACACTTGCAAAACTTAATGGTGCACATGTCCTCATAACAAGACCTGTAAATAATTAATTAGAGATGACAAATTTAGTCCAAACTTACGAACCTACCTAATTATACCCATTTAAAATCCATATAACACTACAAGAAAAGGGGGTTATGACACGGAAGCATTTGCAACAGCATCACTTACCATTGCAAAAAGTGATTTTTTGCGACGGCACCACTTACCGTTGCCAATAAATGGGATTTTAGCGATGGCACCCTTTCCTGTCACAAAAAAACAAATTTTTTGCGACGGTAACAACTGTCGTCACAAATAATGTGCATTTTTTGCGACGATAACCTATGCTGTCACCAATAAAGCTATTTTTGCGACGGTATGAACTGCAGTCGCAAATAAGAGAGTTTTTTGCGACGGTAATAGGCGTCGTCGCAAAAAAAAAAAAAAAAAAAAAAAAAAAAAGGATTGTTTTGATGAGATGGCATTAGAAGTATTAGCTATTAGGTTTTTATTCTTGGCAATCCCGTTTGACAAAACTCCTTTCAGTTGTACTTGTTTTCGCATTTTTATTTCAGTGAGGCTATAAGTTTTTAGATGCGAATTCAACCCGAATTGTGCCTTGCAAAGAAGTTTGTGGTGCTAATTCTTTCATGATTACCACTTCGCTGACTATGACGTTGATCGAGCTCAAGCGGAGAATCCTTGGTTCCAGAAGTTTGATCGCCTGCAAAAATACTAGGAGATGTTTTTTCCCGCTCGAGCGGAATTTCCTGCACTCGAGCGAAGATCACGGAACAAATTGCTATAAATATGTGTTTCAGTCATATTTTAGGGTTACGCTTCCAGATCTTCTTCTTGGTTATTAGGGTTTATATCTGGGGCTATTTTGCTAGTTTTCTTTGATGTTTGATTGAGTAGTCAACTTATGGTTTAAGAGATATAAATCAAAGGATTGTTCGTTTATTAAATACAAAAGAGAGTTATTCTTCGGTGGATTCCGTGGAGCCTGAAACTTTAGTGGATTCTGGAGTGGCTCATCGTTGTGATTAGACATCGGCGTTTTGGATTCAACGTTGGGCAAGACAATTCTGAGGTGAAGACCGTAGTGGAAAAGACATATAGGGTTCGGTTCAATTCGGTCGTGGATTCGCTAGGTAATTGAGAGTACACTTGTGTAATTCTCTTTGTCTTCTTAGTGGATTGTTTTGTGGCTTTAGCCCATGGTTTTTTATCACAATTGGAGGCGCTCCAATTGTGATTTTTCCACGTTAAAATTGTTGTGTTGATTTGTCTTGATTGTTTGATTGGGATTGTTATTTACTGCTTCAAATTGATACACAATCACAAATCAATATCTAGGGGATTTCTAGATTTTTCATTAGCGACGAATAAGTCGCAAAAAACTAAAATTTTGTAGTGTTTCACCCATTTTTTCATCTGTCTCTCTCTCTCTCTCTCTCGCTCGCTTATCTCTCTTCTCTTTCTCTCTCTCTCACTCATCACTCTTTGTCTTTCTGTCTATCTCTCTCTCTCTCTCTCTCTTCCCCCCCTCACACTATGCTCGCGTTGCTCACTCTCTCACTTCACTCTTCTCGATTTACTAATCTGTCTCTCGATTTATCGATCTCTTTTTTTTTCTCTCTCCCTTCTTTCAATCGCTCATCTCTCAATTCTTTTAATCACTTGTCGAAAGAGAAAAAAGTCAAAAAAATGAAATGGGCCTCTCTCTGTCTCTCACTTATCTCTCTCTCTCTCTCTCTCATCACACTTCTCTCTGGCTCTCTCATCTCTCTCCACTCTTCATCTCTCTTGCTCATCTTTTCTCTCTCTCTCTCTTTATATCTCTTGTTTATCTCTTTTTGCTGTATTTCTCTCTCTCTCTCTCTCTCTCTCTCTCTCTCTTTGTGTCTCTCTCTCATCACTCTTCTCTCTGGCTCTCTCATCTCTCTTCACTCTTTATCTCTCTTGCTCATCTTTTTTTCTCTCTCCATCTCTCTCTATATCTCTTGTTCATCTCTTTTTGTTGTCTTTCTCTCTCTCTCTGTCTATCTCTCGCTCATCTTGTTTCTCTCTCTCTTTCTCTCTTTTTCTTTATCTCTATCTATGTCTCTCACTCATCTCTCTTCTCTCTCAATCGTTCATTTCTCTCAATCACACTCATCTCTTTCTCTGAGCCCATTGTTGTTGAAAGAGAAAAAAGTCAAAAAACTGAAATGGGTTTTTCTCTCTGTGTCTCTCGCTCATCTCTCTCTCACTCCTCTCTCTTCTCCTCTATCTCTCTCATCTCTCTTTGTCTCTCTTGCACATCTCTCATCTCTCTTTTTTTATGTCTCTCTCTCTATATCTCTCGTCATCTCTTTCTCTCTATATCTCTCTCTTTCTCTTTCTCTCGCTGATCATCTCTTGTTTCTCTCTCATTTTATGTTTCTCACTCTTTCTAGCTTTCATTGCGCAGCAAAATGGGCACGAAGGTTTTTGGCAAAAAAATGAGTTTTTTTTTTTTTTTTGCTACGGCAACCTTCCCCCGTCGCAAATAAAAAAATTACTAAACGAGCCATGGATTCATTGCTAAATTTTCATTTGTGACAGTTATACTTTATGTCGCACAAAAAAAAAGAAAAAAATCCAAAATCTGATTCGCTCTTGTTTCCCCCCCAACCAAAAATCTCCAAATCTCAAATCCCTAATCTTTTGAACCAAAAATCTCTCTCTCTCTCTCTCTCTCCCTCTGTAAGAAGGGCAGACGACGGCGTCGAGCGACAGCAGCGAGGTCGTTAGAATCCGATTTCTTTGTGAGTTCAATTCATCATCTCTCTCTCTCTCTACACTCTCTTTCTCTACTTGTATAAATCAATCGTATATAATTTTTGATTTGTCTGATTATTTTCTCGATAAATCGTTTTCTAATTTCTGATTATTTTCTTAACTGATCTGTAGTTTAAATTAAACAAATCCAGATCTCTCCTCTTTTATTCACTAGGTAAGTAATTCGTACTTCTAGAGAGAAAAATGAGATAGCAATTTCATATTTCATCGAACATTGGTTTGGAGGAAATCGAAACCCTTCGATTTGTTTGAAATTGTTGTGTTTTGTTGCTTTGCTTCTGCATTGATTCACTGAACTGCATCATTCTCCTGTGGTTGAAGAAAACTCGGTATTGTGATTTGTATATGCTTTGTTGCTTGTCCTCTTTCTGATTAATGTAACTTTACTTGAATGGTTAACATAAATTAAGGCCTCGTTTAGGAAGCAACCTGTTTAGCTAAAAAACCAAAAAGTTACTAAAAAAGCCAAAAAAATCACCAACCCATACCAAAAAGTCAAAGATTCTCTTTTCTCTCTACTTTTTGCATAACTTTTCGTAAAAAGCCAAAAAGTCATCCCAAACATATTAGTTTTTTTTATCTCATATTTTAGCCAAATAGCCAAAAAGCTACTAAATTAGCCTATTCCCAAACGAGGCCTAAGCATCAAAGTTTTGGATGGAGTCATATATTTGATCAAGGTGCAGTAAACCAGGGAACATAGAAAGTTCTAGATGCTTATGTATTACTACTGAAATTTAATTTCAACTTCATATTTGAAAAGGGGGGAGGGGGGGAATCAGGGATGTTAAGTCGGCTGGACTTGCAATAGGAAATGAAATTTTTGTTAAATACTGATAAAAATAGCTTAGCATTGTGTGCAAGTCCGCTTTCCTAGAATGTGAGGTGAACTTTCATGTGTTCCCATCAAGGAAAAAAAAAAAAGAAAAGAGGATGTATTTTGAGTCTTTGACTCTTGTTATTTAAAGGAGTTGTTATTGACACATATTCTTAAGAGCATGCCAATCTCATATGTACTTCAAAGAAGCAGACTTGGCTTGTGTTCATTATAATATTCAATCAAGTTATAAGCAGATCTTTTGTTCTTTGATGCAAAATTATTCAATTAGAGAAACTTGTATATTTCACAAAGGCATAGAAATGGAGTATTAGGGAGCAGCTCAATTAATCATGTGAATAGATGTGGGGTTTCCATTAATTATTTGGGTTTTCAAAAACGTAAGTGTTACTAATAAATATGGTCTCTTTTCTTTTCGTGTTTTGGGTGGTTGTATGTGCAAATTTGCCTATCTACAGTTCAGTAGCTAAGAAGAGAATGATGGGTTGGTGACTGGGACAATTGTTTATTTTATGAAAATTGAACACAGTTTAGTGCATATATGTTACGGTTTTGCCTGATCTATGAATTGTTTTCACTGTTAAAATTAGCTGTTATATAACTCATGATTTTTTATACAACAAGCTTTCACATTGTTTTCATTGTTTATCTCATGATTCAGGGGCTGATCTTTCTAATGCTGATCTCAGAGGTGCAGATTTTTCCTTGGCAAATGTGACAAAGGTGATTTTTATAATAATGTTTGACGCTCAGTTCAATCTATGTGAAGTCTTTCCACAATTTCTTTGTCTTGTATTTGTTTTCTGAAAAGTAATTTATCAAGATTTACATAATCCATTTCATATGAATCAAATTATAGCAACTATATACAATATTTTGACGTACTGGCTGCTAGTCTACCTAACACACAACCATCATTCTTTATCCGGGCTTGGGACTGATTGTATAAAATATTAAACAATAAGCATGGCATAGGAGGGGTTAGGTTGGGCAATAAATCTAAAAATTTAGATTGAATTTTATTCTACTCGGGTTGAGTTTGGTTGGAGGCTTCACTGTCCCAGACAACCTTTTTGGGATATCAATCTATACAGCCTTATGGAGGTAATTACTAGGGGCTGGTTTGGCTTATCCTATATAAGTTAAAAAGTCAAAAAGTTACTCCAAAATTCAAAAAAGATATCACTATTCACCTAAAAAAAATTAAAAAATTATTTTTTTTCAAAAAAAGGACACACCGAATTGATTGGGTGTGCAGCGGCTGTGTGCGGCAGTGGCTCCAAAAGAAATGATTGGGTGTGATTTTTACACATACCATTGTTCGTCCCATGGGGGCCATCACGGGTCCCGTTTTGATAATCTGAACCGTTCAATGTGTAGAAATCGTCGAGTATTATATGTCTACAAAAAATCACATTGATCGGATATCGATAACTATATGATCAAATCAGTTATGTAAAACAAATGGATGGTGTTATAATTAATGATTGAAAAATAAATAAATCTGATCAGATAGCTATCGATATCCGATTAACGTGATTTTTTAAAAATATATAGTGTTCGACGAGTTATACACATTGAACGATTCAGATTATTAAAATGGGACCCGTGATAACCCCCACGGGCCAAACAAAACCGTCCAGTGCTTTGTACAAAAATTAACCAATAATTTCCAACTCAAATTCACTCAGCCGGTTGTACAGCCGGTTGTACAGCTGGGGCCCACTCCTCTCTAATCATCTCTTACACACTTTTTTTATACAATTTTTTAATACATATTTTTTCATAAAAAGTCAAAAAATTAACACAAATCTCCATATTTTTTTTTTGTCTTTTTTAATCCAAAAAAATAAAAAATATAATTTTTTAAAACACCTCAAACCAGCCCTAGATGTCCTTGCCGTGATTAACAACCCAGGTCCGTAAAATGAATTGTGTCCCACAGAGATTTACTGCTTTCAGCTATGCTGCACACCCGTGGGAGGGATTGCAAATCCTTGAATTGTTGGTCCCATTTTTGTCAAATCACGAACTGAATCGTGAATCATTAGCTAAAATAGTGAATCGTGTATTGAAAAATTCACTTTATTTAATATAATATAATATAGAATTTATATATTTATATACACATAAAACCAAGCAACCATGATAATCTTCCCTGGGGTTATAAGAAAATTAGAATGACAGGAGCGTCCTATGTGCCTAGGCTTTTGACATGGTCACATAAGTTTTCAACACATATGGTACTTGGATTTTACACAACTAAGGCCTTCTAATGTCAGCAGATTGAATTCGGAACAACTTAGTACATCTGATTTAGGCTTCGTTTCGGAACAAACTATTTTAGTAAATTTTGATTTTTTGGCTAAAAAAAAAAAAAAACAATTAGTATGTTTGAGAATAATATTTTAATTTTTTACGAAAAAAACGTAAAATGCAATAATTCATAAAATAAAGAAATAGTAAATTGACAGTTTTGCCTTTACAACAGTCCTTGAATTTGTATTCACCTGACATCAGGTGAAATGATGGCGCTGATGGTAAATCCATCTGTTTGCTGTGGAAGTCAGTGTGCCTGTTTGGCACAGTTTATTCCAGCTTTCAGCTTAATTTAAACTATTTTGATGTGTTTGGTTTAGTTTATATCTTATAGCTTATAGCTTTTTGGAAGTCAGAAATCAGCTTATTCTTTGAGTGGGGCAGGAGATGCTTTAAGAATAAGCTGGAAATCAGCTTAAGCTGAAAGTTATAAGCTATAAGCTGTTTAGGCATAAGCTATAAGCAGTTTCCCACAGCTCTACCAAACAGGGCCAGTGGGTTGTTGGGACTAGACCAAGATACATTGTGGGACTCGGACAATTTTTTCATTCCGAAAAAATCCTCATCAGTACTATTAGACTTTTAGGCTAAAATCATGGGCTGGTAGGCTTTTATCAGATCTGAAAATCCTAATGTGCCGTTTGGTAACACTTACGTTTTCAGTTTTCTGTTTATATTTACAAAAGTTTAAAAAACTCAAATAAAAACTTGTTTGGTAAATTTTTTATTTATAAATCAGTGGTCTCAGTTTATAAATTTGGCCAAAAAATGTAAATTCAAAAAAATGTGTTTTTTTTTTTTACCACCCAACACTAGCCACCACCCGTCACCATTTTCCACCACCGTCTTCTGCCACCATCCCCCACCACCACCTGCCACCACCCACCTGCCACCACCACCACCCACCCCTCGCCACCGCCGCCACCACCACACCACCACCACCCACCTACCATCCACCCGCCACCAACCACCACCCGCCACTACCATCCACCGCCCACCACCACCACCACCACCACCTACCCGCCACACCACTCACCACCCACCTACCACCACCACCCGCCACCACCACCACCACCACCCACCTGCCACCACCACCACCACCCACCTACCCGCACCACCCACCACCACCACACCACCACCACCAGCCACCGCCACCGTCACCCACGCACCCACTACCACCACCACCCACCTACCCGCACCACCCACCACCACCCACCTGCCACCACCACCACCACCCGCTGCCACCACCACCACCACTACCCACTCGCTACCACCCGCCACCGTCACCCACCCACCACCGTCACCACCGCCACCTACCGGCCACCACCACTCACCACCACCCGTCATCCGCCACCCACCGTCACCACCACCACCACCCGCCGCCACCACCACCACCACCACCACCACCACCCACTCACTACCACCCACCACCCGCCACCGTCACCCACTCATCCACCACCACCACCTGCCACCTACCAGCCACCACCACCCACTCGCCATCACCCGTCATCCGCCACTCACCTGCCACCACAACCCGCCACCACCCGCTATCCACCACCCACCGTCACCACTTTCCACCACCGTCTTCCGCCGCCACTTGCCACCACTTGCCATTTCTCACTCTTTTTTATATTTTTAAAATTTTTTAAACATTTTGTCAATTACCAAACGCGTTTGTAGTTTATGTTTTTCTAAAAATAAACAAAAACCAGTTTATAAAATTTTTGCAAATATAAACTGAAAACGTAAACGTTACCAAACAGACCCTAAGTGATTCGTGATTAGATCAGGATTTAAAATATTCCAATTCTCAAATATTTAAAACACTCAATCTAAATCATCAAGCACTTACGAAAGTGATTTAGATTGTTGTTTTATGAATAAACAATAAATCGACATAAACGATTTTTACGTGGAAAAATCACAATTGAAGAACCTTCAATTGTAATCAAAAACCACGGGCAAAACGCCACTAATCAATCCACTACTGAAGAAAGAAAAATTACAAAGATAATACACAAATTACCCAACTCAGTCAATTTGCCTTCGAATCTTCTGTAACTCTTTCACCAAGCCTTCGTCTCGGAACTGATCCACCTGAAGTTGAATCCACAACTTCACTTGTCGAATTAATGACTACGTACAGAATCAAACGCCTTTTGAAACTCTACGTTTGAATCTTCAGAATCCACCGAAGATTAACACTCTTGTATGTATTCGACCAACCTCCTTGATATGTGCTTCTCAATTCATGAGTTGAATACTCATTCAATTTTATCAAGGAAAACTCACAAAAATTCTCCAGAAGAAAACCTTAGAAAACCTCAAAGTAGATCTGAAAGAGTAATCCTAGTTTTTGCAGAAAACCAACTACTTTTAAAAATCCGGATTTTGAAGCTCGCTCGAGCGAGAAGCTTATCTCGCGTGATTTCCATAAGTGCCTTCGCTCGAGCCACGAAACCTTCGCTCGAGCGAGTAATCACTTCTTTCAGGTTTTGATGCAGACGCAGTCTTCGCTTGAGCCACAAAGTCTTCGCTCGAGTGCACATTAATCTCTTTCAGGTTTTAAGCCAGACGCAGTCCTTCGCTCGAGCGAGGACTTCTTCGCTCGAGCGAGCAAGACAAAACAGTAAGGAAATGTTACAACTCAATTAACAAAGTTGTTCGCGGGATTGACAAGAACAAGGGACCTAACAATCTCCCCCTTTGTCAATACCCAGAAAAAACTTTCTAACATTATTTCCTAACCAAACAACAAGCTAAACAAACCACCTAAAAACCAGAAAAATAAAAAAAACAAAAGTACTAGCTAAACCAATTACAACTCAAAGAAAAAACAACTATGAAACCAATCTTGATGAAGTAAAATCTGCACAAAATAAACATCCAAAAATTTGTTATGCAAACCATCAAGACATCATATATCCCAAAAAACAACTATTCCATTGCGATCTGCAAAGAAACATCATATGAGTATCATAATAAACCAGATATACCCCCAAAAATATATACCCCCAAACATCATATATACCCCCAAACCCCAAACATATACTCCCCCTTTTTGGCGAGGAGTGACAAAAACACAGTCATATACACCTGCAAATAAAACTGTCCAAGAGAAGAAACCAAAACCGTCCAAGGAAAAACAACTGTCCAACAAATAGGCAAGAACTAAGACTCGGGTGGAGGTGGTTGCTGCAGCTGAAGAACCGAGAGGATCTGTGCAAGCATGGTACTCTACTCATCAAGTCTGCTATCAAGGGCATCGAGGCGACCATCCAAAAGATCAAGGCAACCATCCAAAGATCAAGGCGACGAGTAACAGTCTGCTCAAAGTGCTGTAGCTGACCACGAAAAAAGCGAGGACGCAGCTCAGGAAAATCAGGGGCACCGGCAGTGGCTGCCTCAAACTCCTCCTCCTCGGCAAGAGGATCATCATCACCTGCACCAGAACTCCCAACCCCTGACACACCCCCTCTCACATGAGCCTGACTCTGGGAAACTGTCAATTTAGTAATGGGTTTGATAGGGTGAGCAAACTCATCATCATCAGAAAAAGGAATATCAAGAGAAGTGAGAAAACGAGTAAGCAAACACCCATAAGGAAGCCCCAAAGACTTTTACCCTCAAAGACCCCAATCATTTTAGAAACAATCATCTCTGGAAGATCAATGGGAAGTCTATGATGAATACAATACAACACATATCCTTGGTCATGGGAAATGTGCAAGGAATGGGTGGTGACAAAAAGATTCGCACACACATGATATTCAAGAGACGGAACCGACGAAGCAACTCATTTTGCTGAATGAGTGCCCCAGCAAGCCAAGTCCGGTCAACTCCACATAATTCAAACGCCACATGATCAAAATCAACACCAGACCGAGTAAGAAATAGAAAATGACAATTACCAAGTTCAGGAAGATCAAGAAACAGCCGAAACACATCCCCAGTGATAACAAGGGACTTCTTCCTAACCCAAGTCTTAAATGACGCCGGAAGTTCTTTCCGAATGGAATGGATATTGCAATAAAATTCTCGGATGAGACTCAAATTTTGTGGACCTGAAAAATGCAACAGTTGATCTCCGCCTAAGGAATCAAATAAAGACCGAATGGTAAGAACCTCAAAGGCACTTGGGAGGACATTTCGCTCTAAATGGACTTTACGAGATGCAAACGACTCCCTAAACAACTTGGCCTTTTCTTTTGACTCAAACTTTTCAGTGTTGAAAGAGGGACGGGAAACTGTGGTTTTGCGACGCTTGGAGGACTCTGCCATGACTAAACAAACCACAATCCACAACACAAGAACAGAGACATCAACAATCCCCAAATCCAAATAACAAAGCAAAGCCACAGTATTAGTAATCCATCAATTAAAATGAAACAAAATGCATAATATAAATGTTATGACTAAACACAGACAGAGGAATAATCAAACAATCATACATGGAACAAGGGATGAGAGGCATGAATCAGTAGAATCAATATCAAGACAAATCATAGAGATCACCAATGGGCAACACAGGCTAGTCAGGAAGAGAGTAAACAGAAAAACAATCTACTAAGAGCACAAATTAAACACTAAAAGGTGAAAACACTAAGTAAACAGATTAAACACAATAAACCCCAAATTAAACCAAAGCATCCAAACCTAGTATAAAATGAACCAAGAACACTAACCCTAGATGCACGTGAGAGACACTAAACATTATGAAATAAGAAAAAACATCAATGAAGTACCCTAGATTGAAACAGAGCAAACTCACAGACACAACTCAAACCAAGTACCACATAAACCAGAAAAAAAAACAAACGAAGAGAAAAAAACTTACCAAATACTGAGAGAGCAGATGAAGACAAAGAAAATGCTTCGAAATCAAGAGAGAAATAGCAGAAGATTGCAGCAATGACAACCACGAAAAACCCTAGGGGAGAGGGAGAGAGAGAGAGAGAGAGAGGAAATACGAAAAGGGGGAAAAATATGAACTGAAAAGACACAGTGTGAGAACTTCAACCGTAACAGGTCGCTCGAGCGAAGACTTTCTCGCTCGAGCGAGTACAAGAATGCACAAGGGTTCGCTCGAGCCAAGAACAATGTCGCTCGAGCCAAAAACACACGCTCTCAGGTCGAACTTAGTAGCAGAAGCACGCTCAAGTGAGGACTCCTTCGCTCAAGCGAAGAAAAGAAAAAACAAAACCCAAATTTTTTTTTTTTTAAACAATAAAAAAAAAAACCATGAGACTCAATATCATGAAGTGAGACCTGGAACACAAGAAGATGATCACATTTAGGCAAAATTAAGACTAAAATGAAATAATCCGAACATCATGAAACCTGTAGACTTGCAATTTTGAAAAACAATGACACTGGAAATCATGAGCAAAGCAGATAAAATATTATCAATGATCATAAGCTGCATGAGAATGTACAACTCAAAATCCAACATGAGATCTCACAAAATAAAGTGTGTGTGTGTGCAATCCATGAGAGTCCACTGAGCTAGAGTTAATCCTCGTAGTGATCGGATGGCTAGACCTCCGGCAAGAGTAACTGAACATCACAGAAAAAAGTCAAACCACTAAGAATCACGGGGTATTTGTTGAGTAAGTGCGGAGGCTCCCCCTCAATCAATGAGTCCATTTTTTTTCTTTCTTTTCTTTCTTGTGGGCACTCACTGGTGGCATTTACGCTCAAGAGTATGGAAACCAAACCAGAGAAGAATGAAATCAAAAAGGATGGCCTGGTTAGTGCCTCTGAGGTAGCCTTTTCCTAATGCCCGGACTTCAAAGAACTGAGGGAGAAACCGTGGAAGTGAAAAATGATGGTAGATGATTAAGAGACTCAACATCACCCATGATATACTAGTATCGGTCGATTCCACTGAAAAAGTACAAGAAACACTGTTAGTGGTCCATAGAGAACTTTGATCACTTGTGCGGAAACCCCTGCAACAATTTACCTCAAAGATGTGTACAGAATGAGATCATGAGGTTAATGAGCATAGGCATTCAAAATGAGCTATGAACAGAGAACACAGTGATCTTGTGAGCATCATGAGTGGTGTGAATATAAAGATGTATGCAAGTAAAACAGGAATTAATGACAATCAGATTATAGCATCCAAGCATACATACTGCCAAACACTCACACCTACTCAAGGAACAAGTAACACTCTAGTGATCAAACATGACACCCAAGGTCTTTCTAAGGAACTCAAACCGAAGAAGATCAAGGGATTTTGTAAAGATATCAGCTTTTTGATGCTCAGTGGGAATATGCTCAAGAACAACAAGGCCCTCTTCCACTAACTCTCGAATAAAATGATAACGAATGTCAATGTGTTTGGTGCGAGAGTGTTGGACAGGATTTTTTGAAATGTTTATGGCACTTGTGTTATCACAAAAAAGTGTGAGAGTGTTCTGTTCTATCCCATAATCATGAAGCATTTGCTTCATCCATAGCATTTGTGCACAACAACTCCCTGCAGCTATGTACTCAGCCTCAGCATTCGAAAGAGAGATGGCATTTTGCTTTTTACTATGCCAGGAAACCAGATTATTCCCAAGGTAAAAACACCCCCCGGATGTACTTTTCCTATCATCAGCACACCCTGCCCAGTCGGCATCAGAAAAACCAGTAATTTCAGCAGTAGTATCCGTAGAAAACCAAACCCCATACCTCAATGTCCCATTAACATATTTGATGATGCGTTTGACCGCAAGAAGGTGAGACTCTTTAGGACTGGCTTGGTAACGGGCACAAACACCTACACTGAAGGCAATATCAGGACAACTGGCTGTGAGGTAAAGAAGACTCCCTATCATACTCCTATAAAGGGTAGGATCAACATCAATACCAGAGGAATCTTTGGAAAGGTGAAGACTGGTGCTCATGGGAGTACAGGCATGTTTGGCAGACTCAAGACCAAACTTAGACACAAGACTTTTTGCATACTTAGTCTGAGAAACAAACATTCCAGAAGGAGACTGTTTAATTTGAAGACCCAAGAAATAGGACAACTCTCCCATCATGCTCATCTCAAACTCATGTGTCATGTAATCCGAAAAATATTTTACAAGATGATCAGCAGTGGATCCAAACACAATATCATCAACACAAATCTGAGCAACAAAAATATGAGACTTAGTATGTTTCACAAATAAAGTCTTATCCACACTACCACTTTAAAAGTCATTATCAAGAAGAAAGGTAGTAAGTCTATCATACCAAGCCCGAGGAGCTTATTTCAACCCATACAAAGCCTTGTCCAACTTGTAGACATGGTTTGGACATTTAGGGTCCTCAAACCCTTTTGGTTGCTCAACATATGCCTCTTCTTTCAAGTACCCATTCAGAAAGGCACTTTTTACATCCATTTGAAACAATTTAAAGCCAAGAAAACATGCAACACCAAGCAAAATACGAATAGATTCGAGACGTGCAACTAGGGCAAACGTCTCATCATAGTCAACACCTTCTACTTGAGTGTATCCTTGAGCAACCAACCTAGCTTTATTCCTAATCACAGTACCATTCTCATCAGATTTATTTTTAAAGATCCACTTGGTACCTATCACATTCATGTCTCTAGGTCTGGGAACTAGAGTCCAAACATTGTTACGTTCAAATTGACCTAATTCATCATGCATAGCATTGACCCAGCTATCATCTAGCAAGGCCTCTTTAAAATTCTTAGGTTCAATTAATGAAACATAACACATATGTGATACCTCATCCCGAATCTGTCTTCGGGTTTTCATTCGATCCGATACACTTCCAATCACCTGTTGAGCTGGATGATTCAGTTTCACCCTTGCTGATGGTTTGAACTTAGGACTTGCGGTGACAGTAGCATTAGGGGTGATGTCTCTTTGTGCACTCTTTGGACTTTGACTTACCTGTAAGGATGGTGCCGTCTCAACTTCTTGTGCTTGGACCTCAGCTTCTCTTTGACTTTGTGGTTCAGTATCCAAGATTGGAGACTCACCATTGTCATCCTCATTTGTTGCTGCAGTAGGGGAACCTGTATCATCTATAACCACATTGATAGATTCCATTAAAGAAGAAGTCCGCAGGTTATAGACTCGAAAAGCCCTACTGGTGGTTGAATACCCTAGAAAAATACTTTCATCACTTCAAGAGTCAAATTTGCCCAAAGGCTCTCTATCTTTGAAGATGTAACACTTACTCCCAAAGGTTTTGAAGTATTTTACATTAGGTTTCAATCCCTTCCACAATTCATATGGAGTTTGTAAAGTGTCGGGCCTTAAATACACGCGATTTATAACATAAACAGCAGTATTTAGGGCTTCAGCCCAAAACTTTGAAGGAAGACTCTTACTAAGGAGCATGACCCTAGCCATTTCTTGAACAGCTCTATTCTTCCTCTCGACCACTCCATTTTGTTGTGGAGTAATGGGTGCAGAAAATTCATGCTTAATTCCATGCATATCACAAAAATCCGAAAACGAACTATTTTCAAATTCACGACCATGATCAGTTCGGATTCTTATGATACGCCCCATGGAAACACCCTGTTCATTTTGGATTTTAAGGACTAAAGCCTGGAAAGCATCAAACGTATCAGATTTTTCCCTTAAAAAATTTACCCATGAAAATTGAGTAAAATCATCAACAGTTAAAAAAATATATCTTTTACCTCCAATGTTTTCAGTGCGAGTAGGACCCATTAAATCCATGTGAACCAATTCAAGAGGTCGTTTGGTTGTAAAGCTGTTCACCTTTTTATGAGGGGCGCGGGTTTACTTTCCAAGTTGACATGGTCCACACACATGGCTCAAATTCTTACCCAGTTTAGGTACTCCTCTCACAAGCTCTTTGTTGGCTATCTTAGTTAGCTCTTTGAAATTCATGTGACCTAATCTTTGATGCCACAAATCAATTTTACTTATGATGGCAGAGTGACAAGTGAGATCATTAATAGTAACAATCCCATAGCAGTTATCAGATGTGCGAACCCCATGTAAGACAGTATTTTCCTTTTTATCTAAAATTTCACATTTATTTTTACAAAACAATACTTCATGATGGGAATCACACATTTGACTAATGCTCAAAAGATTTGCTTTAAGACCATCAACAAGTAGAGCATTATCCAGCTTGGGAAGACCAGCAACACTTATAGAGCCCTTACCAATGACTCTAGAAGTGCCGCCATCTCCAAAGGTAACAATTCCTCCTTCATATTTTTCAAGAGAGATGAAGTAGGATTTGTTACTGGACATGTGACGAGAGCAGCCACTATCAAGATACCACATGTGTGAGTCACGTGCTTTTAGGGCAGTGTGAACAACTGAACAAGTCAAATCATCTTTTCTCACCCAAATCTTTTTAGTCTTGGTCAATGTCTTGGCGTTGTAAACACCCTCATGAAGCTTGGTATTCCGCCTAGACATGTAAGGTTTTCTCCTAACCCAAAAAGTATTCGAATTTTTACCCTTTTGAGACACCTTACCAAACAATTCATAGCAATAAGGACGAATGTGGCCATACCTACCACAGTGATGACAAATAAAAACAGGTTTTACCTCCCTTTTGTTGATCTTACCCACTTTCGGTAGGTGAAGAGAGGAATCATCCTGGTCTACCTTCAACTTTCCCTTTGCTTGAGTCTTTAGGTTATGTGAGGTAGAGGCCTATCCCTTGTGAGCCGTCGCACCATAGCCTAGCCCACTTTTATCACAACCCATTTGTTGAGACCCGAGGATGTCTTCTAGAGATTTGGAACCTTTGTTCCACATGGCAATTGTTGCTCTAGCAATATGGAGTTCTTCATCTTTCTGACAGACTATCTCTTCCAATGCAGCTTGTGACATCTCAAAGCTTTCAAGCTTTTCTTCATATGTGGAATACACTTTCAGAAGTTCATTCCTTTCAGTTTCACAGGATAGAAGTTTTCCACATAAGTCTTGCCTGTAACTTGAGATCTTGATGACATTCTGTTTTGCTGCTACAAGTTCTCCTTTTAGCCTGACATTCTCACTCTCACATGTTTTGAGCTTGAGAGAGAGTTTGTCGTTGATTTTGGACAAATTTAGAGATTCCTCGTATAGTTTTTCGTAAGCTTGTTGTAGTTCATCGCCATTGATCTCATCATTGTCTTCAAATGTTTCATCATCCTCTTTTTGTTCTTCATTCTCCTTGACCTCATCCAATCTAGCAACTAAGACAGGGAAGTTGCTGGATGTTGGAGAAGGTGAATCTCCTCTTTCATGGAATTGGTTCAGAATTTCCCATGCATCTTTAGCCTTTGTGCAGTGAACAACTCGTTGCTGTTCTTCATCAGAATTGCTCCACGAATAGTAATCAGGGCTCTCTGATTGCCCGGATTGTCTGCACTTTCTGTATCTTCTTCAATGGCTTGCCAACCTTTTGGGTCAAAAGCTCTCAAAAGCTCTCATTCTGATTTCCAATACAGGTAGTTACTCCCATCAAAGGTGGGAGCATGATGCAGGTTCTAACCACGAGCTGATTCCGATGGCTTTGGAAGAGTTGAGCGAAAGAGGACCAAAATGCCATGGAAAGCACTATCCCCGTCTTCACCGGATTCAGGTTCTTCGGGTTCTTGCTCCGACCCGCTTTCATCATCCCAAGTCACAGTGTAAACTTTCTTTCGATTTTTTCGAAGGGCATTCAAGGGCAATATGACCAAACCCTTGACATTCATAGCACTTGACCCCTTGCCCCTTTACAATCTTCTTTTCAGTTTTTGGAGCAAATTTTGGTGGAAAAGTTTTGGGTTTTTCATTACTTTTGTCTTTTGAACTAGGTCTCTGAGATTAGGCTTCTTTTTCTTCAAAATTTTTTTAAACTGTTTAGTAAGCATAGCCGTCATCTCAGACTCTAAATCAAATTCAATCTCCGGAGTTTTTGCAGTCTCATGAGCACTAGTGAAAGCCACACTATCTTTTTGTTTTTTCTTTGAAGTCTGGTGGGTTTCATAAGTCTGCAAGTTTCCAACCAATTGATCAAGCTTGAGGGTATCAACATTCTGAGCCTCCTCAATGGCTGTCACTTTTGATTGGAACCTCTCGGGTAAGGACCTCAAAATTTTTCCAACAACTTTAGCTTCCGGGATTTTTTCCCCGAGTGTGAAACAGGAATTCATGATATCACTAAGTTTTGCATAGAAATCATCAAACGTCTCATCATCGCACATAAAAAGGGTTTCAAAGGCGGAGGTGAGACGTTGAAGTTTTGACCTTTTGACAAAAGTAGTACCTTCGTGAATCGTTTCAAGAATGTCCCAAGCCTCTTTTGCTACCTCACACGTGTAGATATGACGAAACTCTTCAGGTGTGACGGAGCAAAACAGGGAATTGAGAGCCTTACTGTTCCAACTCGAGTTTTGGTAATCAGTTGTGTCCCATTTATCAAGGGGTTTAGGAATATCAACACCATCAATGGTGACAATAGGTTCACTCCACTCATAGATCACGCAGTGCCAAACTTTCTCATCGATGGATTTTAAAAACGCTCTCATACGAGCTTTCCAATAAGAATAGTTTGTACCGTCGAGTAAAGGAGGTCCATGAGTCGAGTTACCTTCACAAATAGAATCCATAATACTAGTCACACAAAATCACACTCCTATAGTTTTGATAAAAACAAAGAGTGACCTGCTCTGATACCAATTGAAAATCTTAAGTGATTCGTGATTAGATCAGGATTTAAAATATTCCAATTCCCAAATATTTAAAACACTCAATCTAAATCATCAAACACTTACGAAAGTGATTTAGATTGTTGTTTTATGAATAAACAATAAATCGACACAAACGATTTTTACGTGGAAAAACCACAATTGAAGAACCTTCAATTGTAATCAAAAACCACGGGCAAAACGCCACTAATCAATCCACTACTGAAGAAAGAAAAATTACAAAGATAATACACAAATTACTCAACTCAGTCAATTTGCCTTCGAATCTTCTGTAACTCTTTCACCAAGCCTTCGTCTCGGAACTGATCCACCTGAAGTTGAATCCACAACTTCACTTGTCTATTAATGACTACGTACAGAATCAAACGCCTTTTGAAACTCTACGTTTGAATCTTCAGAATCCACCGAAGATTAGCACTCTTGTATGTATTCGACCAACCTCCTTGATATGCTTCTCAATTCATGAGTTGAATACTCATTCAATTTTATCAAGGAAAACTCACAAAAATTCTCCAGAAGAAAACCTTAGAAAACCTCAAAGTAGATCTGAAAGAGTAATCCTAGTTTTTGCAGAAAACCAACTACTTATAAAAATCTGGATTTTGAAGCTCGCTCGAGCGAGAAGCTTATCTCGCGTGATTTCCATAAGTGCCTTCGCTCGAGCCACGAAACCTTCGCTCGAGCGAGTAATCACTTCTTTCAGGTTTTGATGCAGACGCAGTCTTCACTCGAGCCACAAAGTCTTCGCTCGAGCGCACATTAATCTCTTTCAGGTTTTAAGCCAGACGTAGTCCTTCGCTCGAGCGAGGACTTCTTCGCTCGAGCGAGCAAGAAAAAACAGTAAGGAAATGTTACAACTCAATTAACAAAGTTGTTCGCGGGATTGACAAGAACAAGGGACCTAACAAGATCCACATGATTTCAAATTGTAGATAGGTTTGTAGGATAAAATGGTAGGCCTTTTGGTTTTTTAGTGACTTTTTGACTTTTAGGCTAAAATCATGGAATGCCAAATGTGTAACCACTTTTTCTATAGGTTACTGCTATGTTCTGATGCATGTATTAAATACCTTTCTCTAGGCAAATTTGAGCAATGCTAACTTGGAAAGAGCACTAGCTACTGGCAACACATCTTTCAAGGGTTCAACTATAACACTGGTGCTGGTATGTAGAAACATCACTTAACAATGGTTCAACAAGTTAGAATGTATTATACACCATACTAACAGAGATTTGTGTTTCGGAAGACTAATATAGTTAGTATACTCTTATAGGTTGGCTTGATCCCATAATGTTTCCATTGCCTCTACGGCTTAGATTTCATGAGATTTCAATTTCTTTAGAAACCCCAGTGACTGGAAAACTTTCAAGTTGGCGTCTTTGTTGGCTATGCTTGATGACTTTTCCTTGAGACTAAATGTCAACGCTAAAATGGGGTGGTCTCTTCATTCTTTAGAGATATACTTGTATGTCTTATTCAATACAGGGTGAGTTTAATCGTCAACTCTCCATGCTACTTAAGAATCCCAACAACAGGTTTGATATAAATTAAATTGTTTGATAGTTAAATTTTCACACAACATATATATACATGTATATAATAAAATTCGAACATGAGTTGTCACGCCCCACTATTTATTACTCGAAATCATTACTTTAATTCAAGTTCAGAGATCACATGCGGAAATAAACTCAAATGCTCGACTAGTAAAAATGAATAACCATTCTCTCATTCGTATGCAAATTAAATACAACATGAGCATACGAAATAAATTGCCCTTAGGCTTACATCATTAAAGAGTCAAGAAGAAGGGTATAACCCTTTTTTCATAAATGGCATTCCGCCAACACAAAGAGGCCCCGTGGCCAACAAATATGAAGATCCAAAATCTTGTAGCACATCCTGATTATCACCTGAAAAAAATTCAACAACGTGGGATGAACATATAGTCCAGTAGGGATCTCAACATGGTCCTCAACAACAACAAATTACAAATAGCTATGATCATGAATGCCCAATCTCATACTAGAGTAGTAGGGTGGTAGTTTATACAAAATATACATATGTATGAACTTTTCTCAAAATCAGCCATTTCATTCAACACTGAAACCGATTCACCTTTCTTTTCTTTTCATTACCCCTCTTTCCCAAACTTTCATTTCAATAACAATTCTAGAAAACAGTTTCACCAAGCCCATTACTTTCCCCCATTTTCCGTTCTTACAACCAATTTCCCTTTTTCAAAACATATTCAAAAATATTCAATTCCTTCCCACTTTCCAAAATAACATAAAATATTATTTATGTCAGTTCCCAACACATTCACATCTATACATGCATGCCTTTAGTAAAAAGGGAAATAACAAATCATCAACATGTGTATAATCAACAAATAAGGCAACTTGGCCTTTCAAAACCATAACCATCGTAACTCATGATATACTCAAATACACTGAGACAATGATGATAAAAGCTCTACTCTACTGCCGTAAGCACGGTAAGTTAAGGATACACCTTACGATCAAATGACTAGCCATATTCTCCAAACACAAGCTGGAAGGTAATGGTACCTAGTCCAAGTTCTCAGGCGCTAGCTGGAAGGCACTGGTACCCCTCATTCTAAGCACGATATATAACACCAACCATCTCAATATAACAAAGCACAACTAATAAGTGTAATACATACACAACGATTCAACACAACAATGTCATCCTCTACCGATGACCAAGGACCAAACCTCTAGATGCATGTATTCAATACACCCATTAAAAGAGACTCAACTTTCAAGCGATCTTAAACCCAACAACGACACTGGTACGATAGTTAGAGATAAAGCCCCCAAATGTGTGTATTCAACACTCATGATACAATAGTTCAATACTCATATTTATTTTCCAAGACTCACATAGAGTTAACATTTCATCTTCCATTTTCAAGATCAACTTTCATAATTTTCCAAGTCAACGTGTTCCACCACTTATTCCAAAAACACTTTTCCCATTTCACAAAACCAAATCCATTCTTTTCATTTTACAAAACCAATTCCATGGATAATAAAGCCATGACTCATCTCATTCCAATACACTCATTTCAAAATAACCCCAATGACATAGTTAATCCCTAAGCCATTTAACACTTTTATACAACCCACTTTAACAATAGTAATTTACAAACATTGTCCAACCATGTTCCATTTTAATTTATCAAATCAAAATATAATTTAGGGTTTTCTCTTCTTTCAACAATAATCATGCTAGATTACTTCTCAATTAGCCCACACAACAACCAATGTTAACAAACTCATATTTAAACAACCAACCCTAGGTTTCCCCTTCATGATTTTCAAAGAAATCCCACATGGATATGATTTTCATGCAATACAAAACTACCACATGTATATCTATGAACGAGGCATTGAAAAAGAGCAAGGAAATCCCTACCTCAAATGGAGAACCCAAGGAGAAGAAGAGAGAAACTCGAAAGTGCTCCAAACCCAACCTTTCTCGGATCAAAACGAAGGCCACGCCAAACTCCACCTTTCTTACAAAGGAACTAGGCTAGAAACACAGAGCTAGATGGATTTTTAGAGAGAATATATATATAGAGAGAGAGAGAAGCTCTTAAGTTATTCATTCAATGAACTCCATTAAATAGATTAGTGTATCTCATACATTCATGATACATAATGCATCTTCTATTAATGAATTCATTAGATAGATTAATGTATCTTACATATTCATAATAGATACATAATGCATCTCTAAGATTCATTCATAATGAATCCATCACATTCAATGTATTAGCATTAGTCTTCTGTACATTGTATATATAGGTGCATTCATCAATAATTAGTCACCTTCTAATTGATGTACATGTATCTTACTTAATGACATGAATCTAGTATAATCATGCATAAGCTTTGAAAAGTTAGAGAGAGAGATTGGCCCGAAAAAGTGATCCAAAAGCTGTTTTTCGGACTGATATACAAACAGGTCCGCTCGAGCGTCAAAAGCCCTGCTCGAGCGTGAAGCCCAAAATCTGGACATCAACCCTTGGTTTCCAAACACAACCAACCTATTTCAAACCTGTCCAACATGACCCAAGACTCATATGCAAAAAGTAAAGGACGGAAACGGGAATAAGACAACAACACATCCACGGAACCGAGTCCGGAATACAATTAAACAATGAAGGGAAAACCGGGATCGCTATAATTAGCACGAAACTTGGCACACAACGACCGCCAAGGCACGAGAGACTTGTGGAAGAAGAGGGGACTCGAATAGGGTTCCCGGTTGGGAGTTAGAGCCGGATTTCACTATAGACAAACTAGTTCCTTATAAACTTAGAATTCGAGGTGTTGGCACCCCAAAATCACCAAACGGTGTCGGATTAGCACAAAACTTGGCACACACGACCGCCTAGGCATGAGAGACTTGTGGGAGAAGACGGGACTCGAATCAGGTTCCCGATTTGGGAGTTAGAGCCGGATTTCACTCTAGACAAACTAGTTTCTTAAGAAACTTAGAATTCGAGGAATTAACGCTTCAAAATCACCAAACGGCATCGGAGTAGCACGAAACATGGCACACATGACCGCCTAGGCATGAGAGACTTGTGGGAAAAGACGAGACTAGAATCGGGTTCCCGGTTTAGGAGTTAGAGCCAGATTTCACACTAGGCAAACTAGTTCCTTAAAAAACTTAGAATTCGAAGTGTTAACGCCCCAAAATCACCAAACGGCATCGGAGTAGCACGAAACTTGGCACACACAACCGCCTAGGCACGAGAGACTTATGGGAGAAGATGAGACTCAAATTGAGTTCCCGGTTTGGGAGTTAAAGTCGGATTTTACTCTAGACAAACTAGTTTCTTAAGAAACTTAGAATTCGAGTTGTTGACGCCCTAAAATCACCAAACGGTGTTGGATTAGCATGAAACTTGACACACACGACCACCTAGGCACGAGAGACCTATGGGAGAAGACGAGACTCAAATCGGGTTTCCGGTTTGGGAATTAGAGCCGAATTTCACTCTAGACAAACTAGTTTCTTAACAAACTTAGAATTTGAGGTGTTGATGCCCAAAAATCAACAAATGTCATCAGATTAGCATAAATCTTGGCACATACGACCTCCTAGGCACGAGAGACTTGTGGGAGAAGACGAGACTCGAATTGGGTTCCTGGTTTGGCAGTTAGAGCCGGATTTCACTCTAGACAAACTAGCTTCCTAAGAAACTTAGAATTTGAGGTGTTAACACCCCAAAATCACCAAATGGCATCGAAGTAGCACGAAACTTGGCACACACGACCTCCTAGACACGAGAGACTTGTGGGAGAAGATGGGACTCGAATCGGGTTCTCGGTTTGGGAGTTAGAGCCGGATTTCACTCTAGACAAATTAGTTTCTTAAGAAACTTAGAATTCAAGGTGTTAACGCCCCCAAAATCACCAAACAGCATCGGAGTAGCACCAAACTTGGCACACACAACCGCCTAGGCACGAGAGACTTGTGGGAGAAGACGGGACTCGAATCGAGTTCCCGGTTTGGGAGTTAGAGCCGGATTTCACGCTAGGCAAACTAGTTCCTTAAGAAACTTAGAATTCGAGGTATTGACGGCCCAAAATCACCAAACAACGTCGGATTAGCACGAAACTTGGCACACACGACCGCCTAGACACGAGAGACTTGTGGGAGAAGACGGGACTCGAATCGGGTTCCCAGTTTGGAGTTAGAGCCGGATTTCACTCTAGACAAACTAGTTTCTTAAGAAACTTAGAATTCGAGGTGTTGACGCCCCAAAATTACCAAACAGCATCAGATTAGCACGAAACTTGGCACACATGACTGCTTTGGCACGAGAGACTTGTGGGAGAAGACAAGACTCGAATTAGGTTCCTGGTTTGGGAGTTATAACCGGATTTTGCTCTAGGAAAACTAGTTCCTTAAGAAACTTAGAATTTGAGGTGTTTACGCCCCAAAATCACCAAACGGCGTCGGATTAGCACGAAACTTGGCACATACGACCACCTAGGCACGAGAGACTTGTGGGAGAAGACGAGACTCGAATCGGGTTCCCGGTTTAGGAGTTAGAGCCGAATTTCGGTCTAAGCAAAATTATTTACTTAATTATCTTTGTAATTGTATAGTAATTAAATTTTTATATTTTTTTGTAATTAACATATTAACACATAATTATATTGTCATTAATTATTTTCATTTTTTATTTTCAAATATTTCCCAAGTAGGGGTTTGCTTATTGTGGAATGCAAGCCTGTGAAAAATGCGATCAACTTTTGTTTTTGTTACACACAGAGAATGATGAGGAAAACTTTTAATTTTGGTTTATGTTATTTTTAATTATGAACAACATTATGTATTTATACATTATATATGTATTATGAAACATTATGTAGTGGGATTATTTTGTTGATGTGTAGTTATGGATGCAAGAATATTTTTATTATGGAGAAATTGTTATTTCTATACAAGATTTTTATATTATTATGTAATTATTGATTTATTTTTCAATTGTTTTCATTTAACACAGGTAATTTTAATAATTTTATTGCATTTTTTTCTTTTTTCTTTTTTTTTTTTTTTTTTTTTGCGACGGCGCCACACCGTTACAAAAAAAAAAGGTAATTTTAATATTTTTATTAATTTTATTGCAAGTTTTTTTTTTTTTTTTTTTGCGACGGTACCACACCATCGCAAAAAACATTAGAACTATTGGTGACAGTGGTCATGCCGTTGGAAAAAAAAAACACAATTCGTGACTGCATTTCTTACCGTCTCAAATAAAACTTTTAGCGACGGTAAAACAATGCCTTCGCAAAAGGTCTCAATTTTTTACATATTATAGGCGATAGTAAAATGCCATCGCAAAAGGCAACAATTGTCGTCGCAAAAAAGTCGCTAAAACTTTTTTGCAAAGCCCTCTGTTGTGACCCCCCCTTTGCCGTCGCTAAAAGTTTTCTGAGATAGCATTAGGAGTATTAGCGACAGCATTTTGCCGTCGCAAAAACTTGAAATTTTTGTAGTGTAAACCTGCCCAAATCAATAAATGGCCTTAAATGGGTTGCTTATTGACAACCTAATTAAAATTGAGATTCCAACCCGTCTAAATAGATTTCACTTCTATCATCAATTCACCACTACCACCGCCACTCCATCACTGTAGCACTTTGTGCTTCCTTGGAACTATATTTGACTCTTTGTTTATCTTGGTTGAGAACCTTCTTAGATGATATTTGAGCCTTGGTTGAGGTATTACCATAGTGGTTGGGTGAGATTGAATCAAAAACTTCAAATTCGTATAATTTTTATTGAGTAATTTTCACTCTTTCATCATTTTCTCTCTCCATACTTTGAATCCTGATGTGAGGCTAGAACGATTGGAAAGCTTACTTCCGGGGCTTCAATTTGGACACAAGAACGACCCTAAACAAAGTACGGACGAGAGAGTTATACCTGTTTGAATTTTGTGTTTCTATGCTGGAACCATGCTCGCTCGAGCGAGCTTTTCTTCACTCGAGCGAACTGCGCGATTTCAGAAATTCTGGGAGCTTCTTTTGTACGCTCGAGCCAATCTTCCTTTACTCGAGCGACCACCTCGCTAACAAACATTATAAAGTGACTTTTCTGGCCCAAAAACTTTATTTTTCTCCCTCTCTTCTCCTCTCATCCTCCAAACCCGAAACCCTAACCTTCCAAACTCTTGATTTCTCTTCTATTTACCCAAGATTCACCCCTAATATTTCAAGAATGTTGAAGAGCAAGCATATATCAAGACTTCTACCAATTGTTTTGCAATTTCATTAGAGTCTCAAGTTGGGTCTTCATCTTTAGCTTCAAATTTTGAGCTTTGAATCTTGAGATAGGGATTTCTTTACTCATTTTCAATACCTCATCTATAGATAGATATGTGGTAGATTTTATTGCATAAAAATCATATCCATTATGGATTTCTTTGAAAATCATGAAAAGGGGATTTAGGGTTTGTCATTTAGGAATGAGATTGTTAAGTTGATTGTTGTTTGGGTCAATTGGGGGTAATCTAGCATGTTTATGTTGAAAGAAAAAAAAGCTCTAATTTAATGTTTTGACTTGGTAAATTAAAAAGGGGTAAAGTTGAATAATGTTTGTAAATTGTTATTATGGTATGTGTAAATGTGGTAATAGCTAAAAAGGAGAATTAACTATAGCATTGGAATTATTTTGGATTGATTATATTAAGTTGAGTTGGGTTATGGCTTTGATATCCATGGATTTAATTTTGTGAAAGGAAAATAATGGATTGGGACAAAGGATGGAGTATGTTAACTTGGAAAATAAGAGAATTGGTTTTTGAAATGAAAGAATGAAATGATAACACTATGTGAATTTTAGAAATTAACTTGAGGTTGGATTATGAATATTTTATTTTACTATTGTTGTTGTTGGATTTAAAATCTCAGGAGAGTTGGATTATTATATACATGTGTTGAATACATACATTTAGAGGTTTTGTCCTTGGTCATCAGCAGAGGATAACATTGTTGTGTTGAATAGTTCATGTGTATGCATTACACTTGTTGGCTATACTTTGCCATGTTGTAATGATTGGTAACGTATACTGCGCTGAGAATAAGAGGTACCATTACCTTCCAGCTAGCGCCTGGAGAACTTGGCAGAGGTACCATTACCTTCCAGCCGGTGTCTGGTAAATTGGCATTTCATTGTGAAAAGGTGTATCCTTGGCTTACCGTACTTAAGGCAGGTAGAGCAGAACTTATTTGTCATTATTGTCTCAGTGTATCTGGGTATATTATGGGTTATGATGGTTATGGTTCTAGAAGGCCGAGTTGCCTCATTTGTTAAGTAGATAGTTATTGGTTGCTTGTTGTTTCCTTTTGTACTAAAGGTATACATGTATAGATATGAATGTGTTGGAAATGGACATAAGTATTGTATTGAGATTGTGAATAATGTGAAGGACATCGGATACTTGTGAACATGTTTTGAAAAGGCAAATTAGGTATAAGTCTGGAAAGAGGGAGAAAACGTAATGGCTTGGCGAAATTATTTTCAGGAATTTGTTATTGTCATATGAATTTTGGAAAAAGGTAACAAGACGAAAGAAAAATGAATTGCTTAGGTTATTGAATGAAATGAATGATTTTGAGAAAAGTTCTTATATACGTATATTTTTGTATAAACCGTCGCATTATTTATATAGTGTGAGACTAAGCATTCATGACTAAGCATTCATGATCATAGCTATCTATAAATTGTTATTGTTTAGGATCATGTTGAAATCCCTACTGGACTTTATGTTCATCCCACATTGCTAATCCTTTTTCAGGTGAACGTCGAGAAGTATTTCAAGGTCATGGATCTTCTTTACCTGTTGGCCACGGGGCCTTTTATTTGTGGCGGAATGCCATTGATGTAAAAGGGTTAACCATTTCTCTTCATTTAGAAGATGTAAGCCTACGGGCAATTTATTTAATTATAACTCTTGTTGCATTCATATTATATTCGGATGAGAGAATCTTTATTCGTGTGTTCTTATAAATGTAAAGAGTTTCTATATGTTATCTCTGAAATTGAATCTATAATAATGGTTTGGTAATGGAATCCGAGTAATAAAAAGGCAGGGCGTTACAACTTGGTATCAGAGCGAGCCAGGTTTGAACACCTTGGGCTCGTAGAAAGTGGTTTTTACCACAATGGGTTTTCTACTGTAACAAGCCCGCGAGGGGACCTCGCTCGGGGTTACAGCTCGGACTCAATTTTGTCACGGTTCTTAATCTTGAACCGAAGAGTCCAAATCCGGCAAATCGTTTTGAAAAAAATAGATTTTTAAAGAAGTGCCAAACATGGACTGCTTCGCCAGATACAGAGTCGCCACCTAAATATTTTTTACGGGGGAATTTAGGAAACCCTGACTCGGTGCCAAAGTCCACATGTCCGTCATCACCAAAGTTGCCTCGGCTCGGGAGCTTGGGTACGATTGGGGAAGGTCAGCTATGAGCACCCCCTCTCGCCCGATCCGAAGATCGGCCTCTACTAACCGTGATATCTTGTTTTGAAAACATTATATGCTCTTATTCCGGTTATTAGCCTAGAATTACTATGTTATGCGCACAGCAAAACAAATATAGACCAAATCGCCTAAATTGGAACAAAACATTGCATGCTTGTTTTGAAGATGGTTTGCTACTCGTAAGTAGGCTAAAATGCAGGTTTTGCCACCCTCGAGTGGGCTTTAGAAAAGATGGTTTTGCCACTATCTGGTGGGCTTAAAACTCACAGCTTTAATGCATTGTTCCAATCTAAACAACTCAAACTCCACCCACAGGCATTCAAGCAGTTATATCACATAAGCAGCTAGCCTCATGGTAATCATGCTATTATGGCAACATTCACACGCATGTGGTATGCTAAAGCATAAAAGCTTACCTAGTACTCTGAGCCAAAATAAAAACTAGTTAGTAATCCCATGCATGATCCTAGCTCATTTTAAGATGGCTAATGCAACACATACAAAATGCAACTATAATAGGCTCAGCTATCCTAAAAAATGGCATGTGAAATGTTACAACTAACATGTATTCAATTTGGGATTGAAATACAGATGCAGTTTGAATGATGCACCAAGCCTAATGCATGCAAGACAAATGCATAGATGCACGCATGCATTGCATAAGGTATGCTAGTTTAAATATGCCCTAGTCTACCATCATAAGCAGGTAAATAAAAGGGAACAAAGACGTGGGGTTGGAAGACATGCGCACACTCACACACGCTTATTACAAATATGCCCTCACTCGGAGGGACCAAAAGAATAATACAGTCCGAATAAATAATTCTAAATTACTTATTACAACATTTCTAATTCAATTAACAAAGTGAATGTAGAAGGGAAAAGGCCACAACCCCGCCTTGGAATGCGCGAATGATGGGTGTTCGAGTCTGTCTCGCCCGGAAAACCCATACCATGCCACTGCTGCCTCTGTTTACACTGCCCTGCTTCTCTGAAGACTGCAAAAGTCTTGGGACATGCTCTATGGATGTTGGGAAATACCACCGGCCAAGTATAAACACCACCGGCCAAGGGGAGGAACCACCGGCCACCTTTTTGAATACCGGCCAAAAATTAATGGCTGGCAG
Organism: Camellia japonica; assembly: GCA_030407325.1. Lineage (NCBI taxonomy): Eukaryota > Viridiplantae > Streptophyta > Magnoliopsida > Ericales > Theaceae > Camellia > Camellia japonica. The sequence continues at coordinate 44,061,699 of JAPPVO010000010.1, read as the reverse complement.
GCACTAGATATGGCCGGTCGGCCAAAACTTCATGCAGAACCTGCAGTTGACAGCAGCAGAGGGCAAGCAGTGTATGGCATGGAATTTTCAAGCAAATGTATGCATGGACACACTCCCTATCATGCAATGGATACAAGGGAGCATGGCCCTCGACCCTCGAGCCATCAATTAGATATGATAACCTAAGAAGTCAAGCTTGTCATTCAATGAAAATGCATGCAACACACAAATGAATACCAAGATCCCATCATGTTAGAGTCAAGGGCTTCGGCGACTGAGAGTTGAGAGATTTTGCATCACTTGAAGTATGAACACTTCTCACCCCTCAAGTTTGACTTGACACCCCAAGCCAAACAATGCAATGCGAGTATGCAATCATGGCTCAAGCATACAAATGAAGCTAAGGCACAAATCATGCCAAATGCAATGTATTCTAAGCATGCAAATATGCAATGTGTTTAATATGCATTAGGCACACAACCTAAACATGTAAGCGAATATGGCACACAACAACATGCGATGATGGACTTAAACTAACATGGATAGCTCGCAAGCATGTCAAAATCAGTGGCCAAAGTGGACTAGAACAATGATGCCAATTATGCAAAACAAGTATGCAAACTAGTAAGCCTAAGACTAAGGCATGAAGGCCAACTTACAAGCATACTAAAGAAGGCAAACATGGACACTAGACCAATCAAAAAAAAAGTGTCATGGCATGCTAGAATGAGACCCAAAGCCCGCACACCAGGCATCCCAAATGACCCAAGTAAAGAGGCATAAAACATGGAGCACAAGACTACTATTCTTCATGACCACACATGGCATGAACTAAACAACCTAAAACAGAATTCTAGCATGCAAAAATGAGTCTCAAAACCCCCTATTATGGCAACTTTAATGACCCCAACATATAGGCATACACAATGCACATTTTAAGGCATAAGAGGGCACATCTTCAAAGCATGAGAGAAGTGATGAATGCAAGCATACAAGTATGGTTCAGGGACTGAAATAACATGCTAAGTGATTCCAAATCACCGAAATAACCTAACCAATGCATGTTTAGAACTCACATCCTTAGGGCTCACAAGCCAAGATGCAAAGCAACTATATCAAACATGTTAAACAAAACCAAATCAGTGGCCAACAGACCTTAAGCATGACAAAATATGACCAAGTACTTCACAAAGTTAGGTCAAAACATGAGGATATGCTAGGCTAAACACATGGCATACTTCTAGGCAAAATGGAGAATTACAAAGCAAGTGTATTATACATGCAAAGGGCCATGAATCCGACCAAGGACAGAGGTATGTTATGACCCAAAAACAACCAAAGACCTCTGAAATGGTACCAAATGCAACTACCCATGCATGCTATCCTTATGAGTCAAAAACATACAAAAATGAGAGACATGGGGGAGAGGGGTGTCCCTCCCCTACACAAGTCCTCAAACCTCCTTCTTCACCACTAAAAATCCACTGGATTTCAGTGGTGAGAAGGCCAACACACCAAGATAAATAAAGCTTAAAGAAAAAGCACTAAAAGAGGCCAAATGGGGCCTAAGAGGGGGAGGTCGACCCCAAGCAACAAAATACCCTCAATGAAAGATCTAAAGCATGAAAATACAAGACTTTTTTTAGTTATACACAAAGCTTAAATCAGCATGCAAGACAGGTCAAAAGCCAATGCAAGATTAGGGAAACTAAAGTAAAGTAGTTACCCTTGAAGAACCCTTGATGAACAGCAAATGCAGCCCTCTTCTTTTGATCAAAATCAGTCCAAAAACTCAAGAACAAACCCTCCAAGCCCCTCAAGGTCGAAGTAAGGTGTGATGGTGTGTGTCTTAGTGCAAAACTAAGGTAAAAATGCACTTTTAGGCCACAAAACACACACAGGGGAGGAGAGAGAGGGAAAATATAGAGAGAGAATGTATATCACAGATATATATCTATATCTCTGGTTTTTTTTGTTCAAAATCTCTAACCTTGACAATGGAAGAAGAAGGGTCCTTATATAGGCCAAGAGAAAGCTTGAAGCTTCTCAAAGAAGCTAAATGAAAAAGGGGCAAAGGGGGCAAGGGGGTCAAGGCTTCTTGAAGAAGCCATGACAAAGGGTTCAACCTTCTAGAAGGAAAAGGGGTGCAAAGGCTCAAAACAGCCACATCTTGCACGGGGAGGAGTGTTGGTGCATTCCAGCTGGCACAGCTGGCATGCACCATGCCTGAAGGGTGCAAAAGGGTCACACCGGCCAGCAAAAAAGGTCACCGGCCAAACAAAGTGCCGGCCGGCCACATAAAGTGCCGACCGGCCATTGGTATCAAGAAACCATGGCTGGTGGCAACAATGAATGGCCGGTGGGACAAAGGGAAGGCCGGTGGGTGCCAGGGATAGCTAACAAGCTACTCTCCACCCTCAGAAACAAAAACACAAGTGTTTGGTGCAAAACCGAACACAGAACAGTCGAGTTGAGAGATCCTGAGGCAAGGCGCGTAGCCGAGATCTCCGGGAACTCAAAACGAAACACGAACATGGATGATCACCGAGTGTTCAAACGGTGACGTCCAAGTCTTGAGGACGGTCAAAAATGGGGTGTCTACAGCTACGTGCGGCAAGGACATTGCATATAATTAGCGTAAGTGTTAGGACTTATATGTTGCATTTATGTAAGCATGGGATTAAGTTTCTTGGATAGTACTTATAGCCGGTGAACTTGCTTTGAGGTATTATTAGAAACACGCCTGATCAACGTGGTTTCTTATAGGAATTCCTTGAGAGTTCCAGGATGAGTGGCTATCTTTGTGGACTTGATTCGATTATGTGTTTAGGTGTTTAGTTGTTTATATGTAATATAAATGTGTGTTTTGTGGCTAAGTGTGTCTTGTAACTTAAGGGTGGTGAGTGTGTGCCTCGGGGAAGGCTGTTGTGTTGTGCACTAAGTTTGGTTTTATTTTTGGATTTTATAAGATGTCTACATGAGGGAATAGAGGATGGATGGGTAGTAGGAGTGTCGGTAGAGGCACAGCGGTTCCTTTAGCACCCGCCGTTGCAGCATCGGCTGTCGGCCAGAAAGTTGCACGCGAGATTATGAGAGCGGTGCAAGATGCTCTAGCTCGCAATGAGGGTGACAACAGGAGTACCTTCAAGCTTACTAAGGAGTTTCTTCACTCCAATCCACCGGAGTTTGTAGGGGAGGCTAAACCGTTTTAGGCAAATGGCTGGTTAGAACAGATTACCCAGACTCTTGATATGCTCAGAGTCGAGGATGAAGGGTTGAGGATTTCTTTGGCGACTTTCCAATTGAAGGGAGATGCAAGTTATTGGTGGAAGTATGCTAAGGACACTGTAGGTAATATGTGGGTTGATTTTACCGAGGCCTTTTTGGCCAAGTATTTCCCTCTTTCTGCTCAAGAAAGGTTGAGGGAACAGTTTGTTGAGTTGCGTGAGGATATTACTCCTTTGGCACAGTTTGAGATGCGGCTTACTAGTTTGTCAAGGTTTGCTCCAAAGTTGGTGGCAACAGAGGAGCGTCGTTGTTATGAGTTTCAGAGGCGGTTGTGTAATGATATCCGAGAGAAAGTAGCTAGATCCCTATAGAAGAATTACTATGCTCTAGTTGAGGCAACGGCCCATATGGAGGCCATGGTCATGAGTGTTGGTCGGGTTAGGGAGGAGGCCACCTCAGCAACTCCTACGATTCATAAGTACTCTAGGCTCAGTAAGATATGGAGGCGAGCACATGCTCAGTCTCAAGCTCAATCATTATCTTCATCTGGGGTTTCGGACTCTTCTGTTGGGAGGTCCAAGGAGGTTCAGGTTTCAAGCTAGTCTCAGAGTAAGGAGTCTGCTGTTTGTTTTGATTGTGGTCAGCTAGGCCATGTTAGACGTTTATGCCCTTTACGTGTGAATTCTTCGGGTGTTTCAGAACCTAATCAGACTCAGTCTCATTAGTCCAGTAGAGGGCGGTATCGGTACCAAAAATGGGTAGGCCAGGCTTCGAGAGCCTCGTGAGGGTAGACTTATCAGCTAACACAGTAGTATTACCCTGGAGAGGGCTTTTGTATTGAAGGCCAGTGATTTAATATGTGAATCTTTTTGTTGTTGACCGATGTACTGTTGGATGCTAAGACATCATGATTATGTATTTTATATATATATATATATATATATATGTTGTTGTTTGTTTATCCTCATGTATTGGGGGACCACGCAGTGAATCTCAAACTCTCTTTTATATATATGTAGTGAGAAGTTGTTAATGGGATAAATGATCCTAGTGTTGTTGCATGTTTGGTATTAAATTATGAGATAGTTAAGTGATGGCCCGTGAGCCTTGTTTAGTTTGGAAGTTATTTGTTGAGAAATAGGAATCTGTGGGTTGTTTTGATTGGTGTGGTGGTATCATATGGGTCGAGTTATAAGACTTTGGATGTGTTGAGTTTAAGGAAATATGAGACTTTAGAGTTTTGTGGTATTGGAGAAGTTATGTGAGAATGTCTGAGGGAGTGTGAGATTTGTATCTTGGGTTAGTGAGAATGGTACTGGTGTGTTGTTTAGTGTTTTGGGTTTTGTTGGTTAGTGAGTTCGTTGTGATTCTATTAATTATGAATAGGGATAGTGTTCGTGGTGTCATTTGTTATAAGTTGGTAACTATGTGTAGGTGAAATGGGTTGGTGGTGTTATTAGATATTGGGTGGAGTTTATGAGTAGGAGGAAAATTTGGTGAGAAGATGCTAGAAGTATTCCTTGGAAGGAAGAATAGTTTGTGTTCTCGGGTAATGAGGGTAGCGTTGGTCAAAATTGTTATGTATTAGGGATTATGTGATTGCCATTGACCATGTCAGTCTTGTGTTTGAGATGTAAAGTCATGCTTACTATGATGTCTTTAAGAACAATGATGGTATGGTTTGATCTTAAGGAATCTGGTGAGATTCAAAAATATGGGGGTTTGTGTGTGGAACTCCATTTTTAGAGTAAACGGTGTTAAGTAGCACATTAGTGTTTGGTTTATCGAGTGTAGAGGTTTATCGAGTTGATTAGTCAACTTGTTGATATCGAGTTTTGGTTGACAAGTAGTCACCTTGAGGAGAGCTTGGGCTTGTGTATAAAGGTTGATAGGTTATGGGTGCCTTGGAATGATTTTGCGCGCTTTGAGTCTCGTGTATGTGGTTGGGAAGCTTGTGTGAGACTTGTTTTGGATTAGTGGAAAACCCTGGGTTGGGGTAACGTGTTGTAGATTCTTCGTTTGCATATGTGTTTAGCTCGTGTAGCTGATAATTTATGATAATGATTATAACGGAATGAAATTGCAAAATCGTGGATTTTCTTGTGTCTTATTGTGTTGATAGCATAGTTGTCATTTCTATTAACTGTTATTACAGAAATGTTACGTTTTATGTTGGTTGTGGCATGACCATATGAGTGATGGGTGTTGTTGGGTGACGATAGAAGTTCACCGATTGTTATAGTGGAAAGGAATTGGAAAATGAATTTTTCCTAGTGTTATGACCTTCTGATGGCTTTGTTAAAACAGAAATGTTACGGATTTGATTTAATTTAAATGGTATGAGGAATTTCAATGAGTAGTCTTTGGCAATTAAATTATGGATGGTTATGTGTTATAGGTAACACCTTGTTTATGAAAAAAAATGTTTACAAAACTTTTGAGTTTCACATGGAAAATGCAGAAATATATTTTGATTATGAACGGTGAAAATTTGAGTATCTTTTGAGAAATGTTTTATATACAACAGAATGATTTTAAAACAAAGTTTTTCTATCGTTTGTTTTACTTGGATGATGAATATTGAGTAGTGACTTAGCTTGGATCGCTAGTCATGTGTTTAGGTGTTTTGTTTTGAGGAGGATTTGGTATTATTGGAGCTTATTGTGCCAGAGCATTGTCTTTTGGGATGTATTTTCGTGGTAATTCCTCTTCTTTTGTGAGAGTTAATCGAGGGTTTTGTTGTGAAGATAGTTTTTCTTTCCTAAGTGCTCGATTGTTGAGTGCTCTATGGTCGGTTTGCCTTGTGTTTTGGTGTATTCTTAATTTAAATTTCCTAAGGTGGGGAGGTTGTAACACTCTGTGCTTCCTTTTATATTGGAACTATACTTGACTCTTTGTTTATCTTGGTTGAGAACCTTCTAAATTGATATTTGAGCCTTGGTTGAGGTATTACCATAGCGGTTGGGTAAGATTGAATCAAAAACTTCAAATTCGAATAATTGTTATTGAGTAGTTTTCACTCTTTCATCTTTTTCTCTCTCCATACTTTGAATCTTGATGTGAGGCTAGACCCATTGGAAAGCTTATTTCCGAGGCTTCAATTTGGACACAAGAACGACCCTAAACGGGTCCGGACGAAAGAGTTATACCTGTTTGAATTTTGCGTTTCTGTGCTAGAAGCATGCTCGCTCGAACAAGCTTTTCTTCGCTCGAGCGAACTGCGCAATTTTCATAAATTCTAGGAGCTTCTTTTGTATGCTTGAGCCAAGCTTCCTTCACTCGAGCGACCACGTCGCTAACAGACATTATAAAGTGACTTCTTGGCCCAAAAACTTTATTTTTCTCCCTCTCTTCTCCTCTCATCCTCCAAACCCGAAACCCTAACCTTCCAAACTCTTGATTTCTCTTCTACCAGTTGTTTTGCGATTTCATTAAAGTCTCAAGTTGGCTCTTCATCTTTAGCTTCAAATCTTGAGGTAGAGATTTCTTTGCTCCTTTTCAATACCTCATCTATAGATAGATATATGGTAGATTTTATTGCATAAAAATCATATCCATTATGGATTTCTTTGAAAATCATGAAAAGGGGATCTAGGGTTTGTCATTTGGGAATGAGATTATTAAGTTGATTGTTGTTTGGGTCAATTGGGGAGTAATCTAGCATGTTTATGTTGAAAGAAGAAAAGCTCTAATTTAATGTTTTGACTTGGTAAATTAAAAAGGGGTAAAGTTGAATAATGTTTGTAAATTGTTATTATGGTTTGTGTAAATGTGTTAATAACTAAAAGAGAGAATTAACTATAGCATTGGAATTATTTTGGATCGATTATATTGAGTTGAGTTGGGTTGTGGCTTTGATATCCATGGATTTAATTTTGTGAAAGGAAAATAATGGATTGGGACAAAGGGTGGAGTATGTTAACTTGGAAAATAAAAGAATTGATTTTTGAAATGAAAGAATGAAATGAAAACACTATGTGAATTTCAGAAATTAACTTGAGGTTGGATTATGAATATTTTATTTTACTATTGTTGTTGTTGGATTTAAAATCTCAGGAGAGTTGGATTATTATAATACGTGTGTTGAATACATACATTTAGAGGTTTTGTCCTTGGTCATCGGTGGAGGATGACATTGTTGTGTTGAATAGTTTATGTGTATGGATTACACTTGTTGGTTATACTTTGTCATGTTGTGATGATTGGTAACGTATATTGCGCTGAGAATAAGAGGTATCATTACCTTCCAGCTAGCACCTGGAGAATTGGCTGCGCTTAGAATAACAGGTACCAGTACCTTCCAGCTAGCGCCTGAAGAACTTGGGAGAGGTACCATTACCTTCTAGCTGGTGTCTGGTAAATTGCCATTTCATTATGGAAAGGTGTATCCTTGGCTTACTATGCTTAAAGCAGGTAGAGCAGAACTTATTTATCATTATTGTCTTAGTGTATCTGGGTATATTATAGGTTATGATGGTTATGGTCCTAAAAGGCTAAGTTGCCTCATTTGTTAAGTAGATAGTTGTTGGTTGCTTGTTGTTTCCTTTTGTACTAAAGGTATACATGTATAGTTATGAATGTGTTGGAAACGAACGTAAATATTATATTAAGATTGTGAATAATGTGAAGAACATCAGTTACTTGTGAACATGTTTTGAAAAGGCAAATCAAGTGTAAGTCTGGACAGTGGGAGAAAACGTAATGGGCTTGGCGAAATTGTTTTTAGGAATTTGTTATTGTCATATGAATTTTGGAAAAGGTAACAAGACGAAAGAAAAGTGAATTGCTTAGGTTTTTGAATGAAATGAATGATTTTGAGAAAAGTTCTTATATACGTATATTTCTGTATAAACCGTCACATTATTTAGTATGATACTAAGCATTCATGATCATAGCTATCTGTAAGTTGTTATTGTTTAGGATCATGTTGAGATCCCTACTGGACTTTATGTTCATCCCACGTTGCTAATCCTTTTTCAAGTGAACGTCGAGAAGTGTTTCAAAGTCATGAATCTTCTTTACCTGTTGGCCATGAGGCCTTTTATTTGTGGGCGGAATGCCATTGATGTAAAATAGTTAAACCCTTTCTCTTCATTTAGAAAATGTAAGCCTACGAGCAATTTATTTAATTATAACTCTTGTTGCATTCATATTATATTCGGATGAGAGAATCTTAATTCATATGTTCTTGTAAATATAAAGAGTTTCTGTATGCTATCTCTAAAATTGAATCTGTAATAATGGATTGGTAATGGAATCCGAGTAATAAAAAGGCGGGCGTTACAATCACTACCACCACCACTACACCACTACTACCGCCACCACTAATCCACTACTACCTCATCTACCACTTCCTCTACCACTACCATCACTACCACTACCATTACTACCTTCTCCACCATTGCTACATCGCCGCCACCGATACACCACTACAACTACCACCTTCGTCACCACCACCACTCCACCATCTCCTCCTATACTATTGCCACTCTACTACCACCACCGCTGCCACTCCATCACCGTCGCTGACATAATACCAACACAACCTGCTCCTTTACTACCAGTACTCCACCATCACCACTACTTTGCCACCACTACCTCCACTCTGCTCCGCCATCGTTGTCATAAAAAAATAAAAATATAAGAAAGAAAATAATTTTGAAAAAATAATAAAAAATATATATATTTGTTCTTAAAAAAATAAAAAAGTAAAAAAATATTTTAAAATATATATTTAAAAAAAGAGAGAGAGAAAGAGAGAGAGAGAGAGAGATGAAGTAAATGTGTTGGTTGAGTTCATTTGTCCAACCCGTATCTAATTTAATCTAACCCATTTAAGTCCATTTATTAAATAGGCAAGTTTGGATTGGATTGCTTTAAATGGAAAATTCGTTTTGACCAGTCGAAACCCACATATTTGCCACCTCTATAATTAACCGTTTCTTTTTTAATTGGGAAAATTACTCATAGGTCCTGTTTGAAATATGTGTACACCATTTAATCCAACAACTTTTTTAGTAGACCCAAAAGTCCTACTTTTCCCCTCTCTCTCTCTCTCTCTCTCTCTCTCTCTCTCTCTTTACTTTTTGCCTCATTCTTTACGTTTTCCTTTCTTTTTTTCTGCGTTTTCCTCTCATTTTCTTTGTCATAGACGACGACCAGTGATCACACATTTCTTATTCTCGTTCTCTCTCTCTTTCTAATATCTAGTCACCGGTGACCGACAACCACCATTGATTGGGGTTCACCGGCTACCACCAACCATTGACATCAACTTGTGACTTCATCTTCACCGACGATGAAGAAGATGAGTAGATCTATTCAAATCTAATGAGTAAATCTACATGAGATCTGACTAGATCTAAATCAAAAATAGTTGTCGGAGTACAATATTCTTTCTATATCTATTCTTTCTTTCGATTTCTCAATTTTTCTACCTTTTCTCTGTTACACAAGTCTTATTTTCTGTTTTAATGGAAAAAAAAATTCAAATTATGAATTAGTTGTTTTCAAGTATTAGTTACAGGCGGTGAAAACTGTAAAATTTTGCAATTTCAATTTTTTTGGTGCTAGAATGAATCATGGTTTAAAATTATAAAATTTTGCAGTTTCATAACATGTTTTTTAATTTGATTAATAAGGATAAATACTTAATAGATTTTAGCTCTGAAACTGTAACATTTTACAGTTTCAAAACTCGTTTTTCAATTTGATCAATATTGAAGATTATTTGCTTAAACCCTACAAAAATTAAAAAACAACATATGTTTTTCCCATTGTTGCTGTTTTTTGTCGTTATATTTTTTTTTCTTTTAGTTTATCAATATTTAGCATATTTTGCTATGTTTTTTTGCTCTAATTTTTTCATTTATTCTTTTTTTTTTGGCAATATTCTGGATATTCCGGTGAGTCTCCAATAATGTTCTTAACATCCAACGAACGTTCTGGACATTCCGGTAACTTCCATTGGCGTTCATAACAGCCCGGTAAACTTTCTGCGACTTCTCGGCAATAGTCCGACGACTTTCCAGCGATACTCCGACGACTTCCCAGTGATATTGAATATTCCGGCGAGTCTCCGGTGACTGTCTGACAGAAGTCCGACGGTAATGGGATGTAACAGGATCTATAAATTAAAAAAAAAACAAAAACAAAAACAAAAATAATTTTTTGATAACAATTAAAAATATATATGACTAATTGGTACAAATATTTTGTTTTGAGATTAGATGGATTTTGAACTTTGTATACGAGGCTTATTAGTAAGTTCCCTATTTTAATTTTTATTTGCGTCATAATTGGGAAATGGATTTGGGCCTGCTATTTCTCATGGTTAGAGTGGGTAATAATTGGGTTATCCGACTTGTAATCAATTTGGGCCTAGCTGGCAAATGCAGCCCAATTGTAGAGTTCCTACACTGTTAAAAAAAAACAAAAAAACTGTAGAGTTCCTAATGCTTTTTAGGTTGTGTTTGAATTATAAATTTATGTAGATATTTAGAAAAAGAAAGAAAAAATATGAATAAAATATACGCTAGTTTTTTTTTTTTTTTCATGTCATTTCTTCCTTTTAAATTTTTATCTAAATCTATAATTCAAATACAGAGTCAATAATTAACTAAGCCGAGCACTTGGATTCAAACCCGGGATCTCCTTCCCCGATCCCCAACGACCCAAAAAAAAATGTTTCACAGAAAAATAATGGCCAAGTTGTGTTGATAAAAAATTGGTCCACATGACTATGGTTTATAATTTGCATGGGTGTCCCTATGATTGATGAGACCATTTTGGGTGTTGGATCATGGCCTACCTTTCATTTTTATTTATCTATTTATTTTTTATTATTCAAGTTAGAGTTCATAAGAGTTGATGATTGCATTAGGTTGATAAATAGATTTTGATCTGCAAGTGATGAGAAGTTTGGGTTTAAATCCCCAAGGAGTCTAATCTTATTACTTCACCAATTTAAACTGGGAGCACCATTTGACAAAGCTGAGGGTGGGGTGATATTATTTGCACTGAAAAAATCATTTAGTACGTCTAATTTTTCAGTACTTTTTACTAAATTATTTAGAGTTATAATTTACTCTTAATATACCTTATGTTTTTTCGCAAATTATTCTTCAAGATAAAATCATAATTTGTAGTACACCCAAATACAAAATAAATCAATTAAAAAAAGATTGATGTTGCTGAAGATCACTGCCATCGTTACTTCATAGTATTTTCAAAGTTGAATTAGTTTGAAGTTAGTTTCTTGCCCAAAAAATGGATAAAAAGTTACTGTTTTGTTTGATTTTTCACAGGAAGGCATTGAGATAGTTAGAGATGGTTCAGGAGGGGCATCAACTTTCTAAATATGTGGATGATTACTTGTTTTTTTTTTTTTTTTTTTTTGATGAAATCTCTCAATAAAATATTTTCTTTTATTTAGAGACGAACATTACAATCTAAATCAATGTCATGATTAGAAATGGAGTTAAATTTGATAGGGTTGAAACACAATGGGGTGGGTAACATTATTATAGACATAATATTTTACTTTATTATTGCCTCCTCTGAACCAAAATCCTGTCTCTGCCACTGAAGATAGTGCATTCACTGGGGATAAATGCTTATCGATTCTCGATTTCATGGTCCAAAGTTCTACCCAGTAGGAGTTTCTCAAATTTATCTCTGTTAGTTTTGTTAATCTGATTGGCTCTTGTTATTTGATGATAGGAGGGAGATTTGGAGAAGTTAATCCGAATGGGGTTATGTTCTACAACAATATTATAGATAATCATTTAAAGGTGCAATCTCCTTTTTTGGGAAGAAGATATAAAAATTTGAATATGAAAATTTTGTATAGATGATTAGGATGTATCATGAGAAAAAAAAATTTTATTTTAAGATTTATTATGTATTGTCCTTATTAATAAATTTATAATAGGATATAATAGGAAGGGACACGAGGTCTCTACTGTGGATCACTCCCTGCCGTGCCGATTGTAAATTGAAACGGCATCGTTCTATCCCTTTTTTTTCGTTTTTTTTTCCCCTTTATATGTAAGGGGTTTCATTGATTCTTATTTTATTATAACAAAACAATCAACCTAGCTGCCACCGTCTACTGGTCCTTGCAGTCCTATAAGGTGAAGGGGTGAGTTTGTGCAGAAATTTTTTTATTTTATAAATATAAAATAAATAAAATAAAAATAATTCATCAAAAACAAATCAATTTATCAAAATAACTAAATTGTATTTTTTTTAAAAGATTAATTTTAAAATTAAAATGAAACAAACCATACATGTTTTGACTTTTTCAAAACTGGCTTAAATGCATCAAAAGTGAAATTGAAAGGGGAAAAAATTGTAATTGAATAAATCAATTTATCAAACCATAAACAAAAAAATGTAACTTCAAAAAAAAAATAGTTGTATAAAAAAATAAAACCAACTTAAGGCCAAAATATATTCAATTCACACCCAACATCTGTATAAAAAAATAAATAAATAAAACAAAATTCTGAGGCATTCAAACTTCAAAATCTCTTGCCAAATATCTCAAAATTTGTCTCAACTATTCTAAATCATCCAAACAAAATTCTAAAAACCTTCAATTTCAATTCTCAAAACAAAAACTATAAAGTGGATCCCCACGTCGATTTTCTGGAGGCAGTTAGGAATAAATAGAAAAATCAAAAGAACTCTCATTTCTAAATTTGGTCTCCATTGGATTGTGCCCCGCTAAATTAAGTAATATTCCCTTAAAAAAAATTATCAAAATAAATTTTATGGACTAAATTACATTACAAACATATATATATTACTTATTTGAGAACTTTGTGGACTATGTGATGCTTGTAAAGACAGAGGTTGTGATTGTGGATACCTTGGTGAGTATGAATTAGTATCACGTGTGAGAAGATTATACCCATAATTTATCAATTGTGGCCAATAGAGACTCCCAACATCCTACTCTATAAAGCACCGTGAAAAGTAAATACACTAGTACAACGTACTCTAAAAAATAAACAAATAACATAAAACAAGAGCTAACCTGTGATTGGCTTAAAGATGAATTTTGAACATTTGTGATATTGCTTGATTGACTGATAGTCTAAATAAGTTGTAAAATTTATCAATACATTACACAATTTATAAAAAAATAAAAATAAATAACATAACATAAAACAATAGCTAACATGTGGTTGGTTTGAAGATGAATTTTGAACATTTGTAATGTTGCTTGATTGACTAATAGTTTAAAGAAGTTCAAAAAGTTATCAATACTTTACACAATTTATAAAAATAAATGCATGTTATTTGAAATTTCAAAAGTACGTAGGTAATACCTTACTAAGGCGGATAGGCGGATAGGTTGTGAAATAACTTTTGCCTTCTCATGCCAAGGTTTTAATCTACTCCTCCCTTTGTGTCCAACATCTTTCTTCTTTATGCCCTTAACTTGTGCAAAGTTGGGGTCATCAACATCTAATTCTTTGGTACCAAAATTTCCAACTCCCTTCATCATGTTATTTACTTTTATACACAATTCCTTAATCCCTTCATCAACCAATTGATAGGCAGGTTTGTGCATAGATGCTTGAGTTGCTAGTTTCACTATTCTTGGACAAAGATCTCTATAATGTGCTAATATTAACAACTTCGGATCATCCTCATCCACTATAACATTTTTCTCTTCAACTTCACAATCTTTTGTATCCAATCTCCATCGGCCTAATATATACCTTTCGGGAATTTCCATAACATTCATTCTATCAAGTGCTTTGATTGCATGACTACATAAAATTCCAAAGTTCTCAAATTTCTTACAAGTATAATGTATTTCTCGACAGCTTTTTTCTCCTCTTAGCCCAATAACTTCCACCCTACCTCCACAATATACTTTTCATCATTACCATACAAGCCAATCACACACTTAACTTCTCCTTCTAACTCATGGAATTGCTTCACTTGACAACAAAGGGACATATCCAATTCATAATGAAATAAATCAAAGATAGGGAGGGTGTACAAACTCGCAACCTGGATTAAAATGACACTACGCCAAAATTGGGCTTTAGCAGCGGTTTTTTACCGCCGTTAAAGGTTGTAAAACCGCCGTTAAAGCCTTTAACGGCGGTATTAACGGCGGTTTCATTACCGCCATTTATGCGCATGTCGGAAAAAGTACAACCGTCATAAAAAGGTAAATTACCGTCATTAAAAGTCGACCAAAAACGGCGGTAATATAGGACCAAAAACGGCGGTTTTTTACCGCCGTAAATAGGTTCAAATTTTTCAAAAAATAATTCTTTCTTCTTGCACTCCCCAAGTCTTGAACCCTCAACCTCTCATCCACCCACACCAACCACTCTACCATAGCCACTATTCATGAAATATATTCCCTAAATAAATATTTAAACATTACTTTTACTTTATTGTAGATGGTTTCGCCGGAACTCGCCGGAGTTTCGCCGGAGCTCCGCCGGCAAAGACCGCCGTCATTAACGACGGTAACAAAACCGCCGCTAATGCCCATTCATTACCGTCGTTAAAGACACTTTAGTGGCAGTTTTTTTAACGGCGGTATCAACGGCGGTTTTCGTTACCGCCGTTAATAGTACCTTTAACGGCGGTAACGAAAACCGCCGTTAAAAAAACCGCCGTTAATACCCTGTTTTGGCGTAGTGTGAGAGACTTTTTCAATTTCATTCTTGGCAACTTTTGTCTAAAATCATATATTGCAGAAATTTCTTCATACCGCTTATCTACAACAATCCGATTGAAGTGAGTAAATAATTGAACAATGTTATGATCATCTTTCAAATATCCCCTTAATGTTTCATTTAGACTTTCACTAAGGCGGTGTTTGGGAAGAGGCTAAAAGGCTATTTTAGCCTCATTTTAAACAAATAGCCAAAAAGTTGTACTGTAGTTGAGTTTGTTTGTTTGTTTTTTTTTTAATCAGAAACTGACGATTTTGCTGTGCACTGTATATTTGAAATTATGACTGTGCAGTGTATGACTGTGCAGTGTATATTTGAAATTACGATTTTGCCCTTTTATTTTTTTACTAACCCAACTTAGCATTCCAACCCACGGGGGCACTTTAGTCATTTCATATCCCAACATAATAATCCAAATCAGGCACAGCTTCATCATCACGTCATGCACGACTTTTGGGGAATAATTTAATTATTTTTTATCTAAACATCATTTCAAACAAATTTTTTAATACAACAACTCAAATAAAAATCCAACCCAACTTCCCAAAAACAAAAACTAAAATAACCTACTAAAATAGTCAAAAAAGTCAAAAAGCCTCTAAAATAGCCACTTTCCAAACACCCACTAAGTTGTGTGCTTCGCATTCCTCCAATAAATACCCACTTCATATACACATACGTCCACTGCTCTCTTTTTCTCCAAGTTATTTTCATCCACTCATTCTCTTGCAAGTTGTATTTATCAATCAAAGAAGTCCAAGCTTCAATTAATTCATGCTCATTCTCGTAGTCATAAATGCAAGCTTTTAAATCGTTACTAAATTTTGAACCACTCTTGAACAAGAAACCTAAATGCTTCAAAGTATTTTGCATTAGGTGAAAAGTGCACAACCCATGAAAACCTCAGGCGTGATTTGTGAAATTGCCTTAGCCATTGCTTGATCTTGGTCTGTGGAAAAACTAATAGGCTTTTTTCCCGACATTGCATCCAAAAAAGTTTCAAATAACCATTCAAATGACTCTACAGTTTCATCATACAATAATACTGCACCAAAAATCACAATCATTCTAAAGTGGTAAAGCCAGAAAATAAAGAAAGTGGACGGTACTCCTTATTTGTTCGAAAAGTTGTGCCAAATGACACCGCATCACCGAAAAGCCCATAATATGTTATCATCTGATGATCGGTCCAAAAAATATTAATAATCATCTCATCTACATCCAACTGAATGGCATAGTAAAAATATGGATTTTTTGCCACTTGTTGCTGGAAATATCTTAACAAACTCCTTGCTTCACCATACTGCAAGCTTCGTTGTTTTTTTGCACGTATGTAGGTTTTTTGATCCTCCCGCATGAACCCTATAAATTCCTTCCCTCCTGCTATAGCACTAATAAGATCATGTTAAGCCTTAAAAGATATTCCAATCTCATCAACTATATCAATATTTATACCTTAAGCATCACATACCTTTCTCTGAGATGGCATCAAATGAGTACATTGAGGAAGATGCAAAGGGTGGTTGTGGTTGTTATCAAACTTTGACATAATCTACTTCGACAAGTTCCGCTTAAAAGATATATGCATGAATGCATTACAGTTTGTTCTTGTCTCACTTTGAGGATTTTTTATCATCATGTACCGTTTATCTTTTTCCCTCTCTCCCTCCTTACAACAAACAAACATTCTACTAATCATAACACCATCTTTCTTGCTTTTGTTACAATAATCTCTTCTAATACTAAACCCCACAATTCTTCTGTATTCATTATAAAACTCATATGCTGCTGCTTCCGATGGAAACTCCATACCAAGATATGGTGATTTATCCTTGGCCAACTCTCTTATTTCTTCAATGCATCTCTCAAGTCCACCATCATTCATTATACCATCCTCCATTTCAACACTAACAAATATGAGAAAAAAAAATTAAACGAAACAAGAATCTGAGCAAAAAAGTTATTAATTAATTTTAAATGTCGAGTAATTAAACAATTCAATGAAATCTAATAAATCAATTAATAATGTAAATTAATTAAAAGACTATGGGAGAGGAAAAAAAAGATGTGTAATTTGTACAGTAGCATTGGAAATTTATTGTGTCTAAGTAGATTATAATATACAATTGCAAAATTATATTAGAATTACTATATTATGTCATTTTTTATTGAGTCATGACAATTTATGATTAAAAAATTAAATTTGTATTTCGTAGTAAGGTTATAGATTTTTTTTTATTGAAACTTTTTTTAGACCATAAAATGCATAACATTATTAAAAAAAATACATAACATTGTTATAAAAATGTGTAATATTTCCAAAAAAATACATAACATTGCTATAAAAAAAAATTATGAATTACAAATTATCGTAACTCCTTAAAAAAAATTATATAATATTTATACAAAAATACATAACATGTACGAAACAAATTACATAATAAAGAAATTTTCTTATAATATACAATTGTGTTTCTCAATCCATTCACAGAAAACAAACCAAACCATTATACTTGTTGAACCCACTAACACACTGTACAAAATAAAATACAAGACATATATACATATAATATATATATATAGATACACACACCAGTTTGTTGAACAATAATGGTCTGTGAATCCGACAGAAGGACAGTGAAGCAAAGACAGAGAACACTGTTCAATTTGTTTGAGAGAAGACGAAAATGTATTAAAAAAAAAAAAAAAACTAACTTTTCTACCCCATGTAAAGCAGAGACCTTTTGGGGGTAGAGAAAACGGCAGCAGCTAGGTTGATTGTTTTGTTATAATAAAATAAGAATTAATGAAACACTTACATATGAAAAAAAAAAAATTAAGGGGATAAAACGATGCCATTTCAATTCACAACATGCACAGCAGGGAGTGATCCATAGCAGGAACCCCGCGTCCAATAGAAGGGCATACTAAGTTACTATTTAGGTGAAAATAAAATCACCCCTAATGATGCTGTGGCATTGTTTTCATTTTTAAAACAGTTTTCAAAACCCATTTCAAAAACATAAATAAATAAAAAATTGTTGTCACTAAAATTTTGAACATATTGATATCTTTGAACAATGTGTTTCTAGGGTTGAGGTGTAGACAAAAGTTAGCTACCTCCAAACAATGTTGAGATACATCGAAAATATATATCACTAAATTAGGATTGGGTAAACATCCATCTGATCTGTTAAAATTAAATGGTTCGAACTAATTCATCACAGAATGAACAGTTTCAACAGTCCGAGTGGACGAATACGGATGCATTTATTCCAACCCACATAAATTCGGATGGATGATGGAATGGAAGCCACTCAACCTGATTTACCAACATTTTTAAGAATATGATATTATGCTTTTATGCTTTGTTTGTTAAAAAAAAAAAAAAAAACATTTTATTTAGTAATCATTTTTGCTATTTATGAAATATGAAAATTAGGCATTTATTTTTACTATAAAAAATAAACAATAAAAAATTTTGGGTGTAAAATAGTAAAGAATTACTAAAAATAAATTCAAAGAAATTTCCAAAATAGTAAAATCCAAACTACTAAATCAATTTGTATTCACCCGTCAATCCGCATAGCCGCTTAATCAGCATCAGCTAACTAAGTTGATGAATGCAGAATGATTTTTTCCGATCCACCTAAGTGTGGACAAACGGTGGATGAGATTCCACCCGACCCAACCTGATTCGCGAGCACTCCTATTCCAAATAATGGACTGGGCTTCCTTGCAGTCTATTTTCTAGATTGGAGAGTTTTGTTGGAGTTCATTATGGATCTTGTTTTGATGATCCAAGTCATTCATTTGTAGGGCCCTTCGTGTATATCATGCACAAAAAAATTTGATTCGATCCGATAATCGTAACCTATTCAATTTATTGTGGACTATGTGATGCAGTAGCACAAGTTTCTTCAATTTAATCGTAACCTATTCAATTTATTGTGTTTGTTACCAAAAAAATGAATAGTCTATTTTTAAAAATACATTTGTCATCTTTTTTTTTAAGACAAATAAGATAAATTGATAGACTATAATTATCGCATCGACCTAATTTTTTGTGTTAATGATATATACGAATATTCCAACAAAATAAAATATTTGAATTATCAAAATGAGAATCATGGTAAGTCTTACAGGTTTAGACAACACCCCCCAATATAGATTTTGAACAAAAAAGAATCTAGCTCCATAACATATATATATATATATAAAGATATTAATGCCCTTGTTTATGTTCTCTTTTGTTATCATTGATCAAAATAAATAATAAATAAACAAGTACAATTATATAGAAAATGTGAAGAAAAAAAATCAATTGTCAAGAGTAGTTGGGGTTCTCACTTGAGTCATGTTGTTTGGTGATGGAAATTTCTCTCATTCATCTTATGCGAAAGGTATTTGTCAAATTCATGAATCAATTGCCCTTTTGACACTTCCAAACAATTGAATTTCAAAGGATAAGTTAGTTGTCTGTCCAAAGTGTAAGGCATACTCAATAATAATTGTATAGCCCACAAAACTTTGTCTCATTCAATTCGTCTCCATCTTTGACATTACCATTACATCATGTTTGATACAAATTATTTTTGAGAGGGAATTATGTTATGCTTTATACAGATTATTATGTTGGATATTATTTTTGAAATAAATAGATATAATAAATGATTGGGCATGATGTGAATAAATATTATAGAATTATTTATATTGTAAGATGAGATTAAAAAAAATGAAATAGGAATGTATAATTTTTTATTTCATTTTTTTTAATAGTTGGACGAATGACAAAATAATTCCAAGAGATCTAATTCTAACAACCTTAGAGCATCTCCAACTCTTTACAATTTTTTTTCGTCAAATTTGTTCAACAATTTAGATCAGAAACTCAATTTTTATATAGCTCACTCTAATGGTAAGAATCAAAATTTTCATCATTTAAAAAATAATAATAATAACTAACCTATCTAAAAAAATCTTTCTTAATCAATTCAGGTGAAAACTTGATTTCTAATATTTTATCTTTTAATAATTTCATCAAATTTAAATAAAAAAAGAGTTACTGAAAATTTGATGAAAGATTTGATTCATCTGTTATTGTATTTTTGGTGAAAACTTAATTTGATATAAATTTGATAAATGGATTGGATCTCATTTTTATCAAAAATTTCATCAAATTTAAATGGTGAAGGATTTGGTATTAGTTATCTTTCATTTAATCTCCATAGATGCAGTATAACTTATTTAAATTAATGACCTTATCTAGAAATTAGAAAATTAGGAGAGAATGGGTGACTTATGAGTAATTATTATAATGTGTCATTTCTCATTGACTTTAGTAAAAAATTTATCATGGAATATTAATGTTAATCTAAATTTATTAGTGAAAAGATAAATGATGACCTATTTAGTATATTTTATAATTCATTATTTATGGAGAGCATCACATATATTTATTTTTATTTATCTTCTTATCTAATCTCTTTTTTTTATTATTATTATTATTATATTATTATTATCACAAGATAGCAATTAGTATGTCAGTAATAAGATTACTATGTAGGTTAACGTCTTTCTATAGATCCGAACCTGAACTCTCACTTACCTTGACACATAAGTGCTCTCTCTATGACTACTTGAACAATTATTTCGGTCATCTTCTTATCTTACATCATCCCTATATTCGATTCCTCTTTTGCTAATCTCTTTTTTGTGTATACTTAATATGGAGGAGAGGTGTCGTCCATAAATTTTGATAGGATTCACAATTATATGAAACAAACGAATTCAGAGTCTAGTGTTAGGGAAAATTGATGTGATTCTCCACAAGTAATCAATCAATGGGAATAAAAATTAATGCGGAAAAATTAAATCAGAAGCAACACAAGAATTTTTACGTGGTTCCCTCAATGTAAGGTATGTCCACGGGATCGAAATCCGATTCCACTATCAACCAAATAAGTTCCAAACGATTACAAACGAAACACTAATGGTCTCACAAAACCACCCTTAGGTGAATTCCAAATAATCACAAATAAACAAGAGGAAAAACCTCACCAAATAGATGAACCAAAATATTCAGAATTAGAGTTGAAGAAGACCCAAAATAATAATCAAATCAATCCACACAAAAATTGCCGAAATCCAAAGCAGCAACCAATCTCTTCCTAAAAAACAATACACCCGAAGCACTGTTTTTCATAAAACTACTTTGCTGCCGCTATATGTCTCTTGGGAAAAAATAATAAACCAAAATATTATATTGTGAATCTAGGATTTTTTTTTATCAAAACCTTAGTTGTTTCCAAAACTGAATTGGGTCTCCTCAAATTAAATATAATATATAAAAATATATTATAATTAATACTAAACCAAATTAAACTCTTTTTCCAAAACCAATTGGGTCCCACACTCCAATAAGGAGGTATACCCAATAATTCTCCCCCTACCGACTTAGGTGGAGACATCAACCATACCCGCCAAAGTTCGACACTTCAAACGTTTATCCCTCGACAAAGTCTTAGTCAATATATCCGAAACATTATCATCCGTGTGAACCTTTTCGAGTTGCAACAATTTCGAATCTAACACATCACGAATCCAATGGTAAATCACATCAATGTGTTTCGATCTCGAATGAAAAGTAGAATTTTTACTCAAGTGAATAGCACTTTGACTATCACAATAAAGCACATACTTTTCTTGCTTCAAACCCAACTCTTGCAAAAATTTCTTCAACCATAACTCTTTTTTGCAAGCTTCTGTAATGGCAATAAATTCAGCTTCGGTAGTTGAGAGAGCAACACATTTTTGTAATTTAGATTGCCATGCCACAGCTCCCCCTGCAAAAGTCATCAAATACCCCGAAGTAGATTTCCTAGAATCAACATCATCAACCATGTCAAAATCTGTGAACCCATCAAGCATCGGCTTACCATCCCCAAAACACAAACACACCTTCGAAGTCCCTCGAAGATATCTTAGAATCCATTTTACCGCTGCCCAATATTCTTTACCCGGATTAGAGAGAAACCGACTCACCACACCAACGGCGTGAGCAATATCCGGCCTTGTACAAACTATGGCGTACATCAAAGAACCAACTGTTGAAGCATAAGGAACTTTCAACATCTCTTCTTTGTCTTTCTCACTTGTAGGACATTGATTCGAACTAAGTTTGAAGTGACCCGCAAGTGGACAACCGACCGGCTTTGCTTTATCCATGTTAAATCTCTCAAGAACTTTCTCAATGTAGCTCTCTTGAGACAACCAAATCAGCCCCTTTTTGTGATCACGAACAATTTTCATACCAAGTATTTGCTTTGCCGGTCCCAAGTCTTTCATAGCAAAAGACTTGCTCAACTCCAATTTCAACCTGTTAATCATGGTAGAATCTTGACCCACAATTAACATGTCATCAACATAAAGCAAAAGAATAATAAATTTGCCATCCGAGAAATTTTCACAAACACACAATGGTCCGAAGTGGTTTTAGAAAAACCATTATTCATCATGAAAGAGTCAAATTTTTTGTACCATTGCCGTGGAGCTTGCTTGAGGCCATACAAACTTTTCTTCAATTTGCAAACAAATTTCTCTTTCCCTTTCTCTACAAAACCTTCCGGTTGCTCCATGTAAATTTCTTCTTCAAGATCACCATGAAGAAATGCGGTCTTCACATCAAGTTGCTCAACTTCAAGGTTCATACTTGCAGCCATGCCAAGTACAACCCGAATAGAAGACATCTTTACAACCGGTGAGAAAATCCCGTCAAAGTCAATACCTTTCTTTTGCCCAAAGCCTTTCACAACAAGACGTGCTTTGTACCTTAGATTCTTCCTATCATTCTTCAATTTGAAAACCCACTTATTTTTCAGAATTTTTCTCCCTTTAGGCAACTTCACTAAATCATAAGTCTGGTTTTCAAGCAAGGAATTCATCTCCTCTTCCATGGCCTTTTTCCAAACATCTTTCTTTGCATGCTCAATTACTTCTTGGTAGCTCTCCGGCTCCCCTTGATCAGAAATCAACACAAATTCATTGGGAGGATACTTTCTTGAAGGTTGTCGGTCCCTTGTAGATTTCCTCAACTCAAGTTGTGGTGGCGGTTCTTGAGTTGGATGCTCTTCCTCAATTTCTGGCTCAACTTCATTAGGATTAGCATCATCCTCTACATCTTCAATAGATGGCTGCACATCTCCCCCATTTTCATTATCAACTGAAGATGAAGGAGATGGATCCATGTCAATGAGATCACTAGTTTTTGGCTCCGGTTGATCACTTTTACCAAAGTCTTCAATTGTTTGGTCTTCAAGAAACACAACATCACGGCTTCGAATGACTTTCTTGTCGACCGAATCCCATAATCTATACCCGAATTCATCACGCCTATAGCCAAGAAAAATACATTGTCTTGACTTACTATTAAGCTTGGGCCTCTCATCCTTTGGAATGGGAACAAAAGCTCGGTAACCAAACACTCTCAAGTGCTCATAAGACACATCTTTGCTAGTCCAAACTCTTTCAGGAACATCACCATTCAAAGGATAGCAAGGAGATAAATTGATCACGTCAACCGCTGTACTCATTGCCTCACCCCAAAAGGATCTTGGCAATTTAGCTTGTGAAAGCAAACACCTTGTTCTTTCTACAATGGTGCGATTCATCCTCTCGGCAACGCCATTTTGTTGAGGAGTCTTCTTAACTGTCTTTTGGTGCCAAATACCTTAGCTGCGACAATACTCATCAAATGGCCCAATGTATTCACCACCATTGTCTGTTCGGATGCACTTCAATTTCTGCCCTGTTTCTCTTTCAACCATGGCCTGAAAATACTTAAATACTTCTAGAACTTGATCTTTAGTTTTTAGTAGAAAAGTCCAAACTTTTCTTGAATAATCATCGATGAAAGTAACAAAATAAAGTGCACCACCATGTGTTCTAACTTTTAAAGGACCACAAACATCCAAATGAATCAACTCCAAAACATTTTCTTTTCTAGAAGCAACATTTTTATGAAAAGAAACTCTATGTTATTTACCCGCCAAACAATGAACACAAGTTTTAAGATGTGTACCTTTCAAACTGGATAGAATCTCTTTCTTGAACAAAACTTGCAGCCCCTTTTCACTCATATGGCCAAGCCGCTTGTGCCACAATTCGGTAGAAGTATCATCTTCAAGTGCATTGACAACACCTTTACAAAATTTTCCTTGCATCGAATAAAGTGTATGAGTCTTCTTGCACTTAGCCACCACCAAAGAACCCTTTGTGAGCTTCCATATTCCATCACCAAATTTGTTGTTGAAGCCTTAATCATCTAGCTTCCCAGTAGAGATCAAATTGAGGCGAATGTCGGGAACATGCCTCACATCTTTAAGCAACAACTTGCAGTCCAAATTTGTTTCCAAGCAAACATCACCCATACCAATAATCTTGGACAAACCTTCATTACCCATTCGAACAGAACCATAATCTCCTTCGGTATAGGTAATGAAAAAATCAACTCGAGAAGTCACATGAAAAGAAGCACCAGAATCAATCACCCAATGACTCTCTTGGCCCACAAAATTGATACAATCATCTTCACAAACGATCATGAGATCATCGGTAGTAACTGCCGTTGTATCTTCTTGCTTCTTATCCACACTTTTGTCACGCCTTTTCTCCTTATTTTTGAGCTTTCGGCATTCTCGCTTCATGTGCTCTTTCTCATGACAATAGTAACACTCAATGTCTTTCTTTGAGAAAGAACCATCTTTTGATTTGTCACTATCACCCTCAATGAGTCCATACAAATCTTTACAAAATAATAGGTCATCTATTTTAGTTTGCCAAGTTACCCAATTGCTTCCATTGAAGCTAGACATACGACCCACATTCCCTCCATTGATTTACACAAATAAATAAACCCAAATAAACCGTAAACTCTGATACCAGTTGTTAGGGAAAATCGATGTGATTCTCCACAAGTAAATCAATCAATGGGAATAAAAACTAATGCGGAAAAATTAAATCAGAAGCAACACAAGAATTTATACGTGGTTCCCTCAATGTAAGGTACGTCCACGGGATCGAAATCTGATTCCACTATCAACCAAATAAGTTCCAAACGATTACAAACGAGACACTAATGGTCTCACAAAACCACCCTTAGGTGAATTCCAAATAATCACAAATAAACAAGAGGAAAGACCTCACCAAATAGATGAACCAAAATCTTCAGAATAAGAGTTGAAGAAGACCCAAAATAATAATCAAATCAATCCACACAAAAATTGCCGAAATCCAAAGCAGCAACCAATCTCTTCCTGAAAAACAATACACCCGAAGCACTGTTTTTCACAAAACTACTTTGCTGCCGCTATATGTCTCTTGGGAAAAAACAATACACCAAAATATTATATTGTGAATCTAGGGTTTTTTTTTTATCAAAACCTTAGTTGTTTCCAAAACTGAATTGGGTCTCCTCAAATTAAATATAATATATAAAAATATATTATAATAATACTAAACTAAATTAAACTCTTTTTCCAAAACCAATTGGGTCCCACACTCCAATAAGGAGGTATACCCAACATCTAGACCATTATGAAAATACATAAAAGTAGAATTTACAATATACGTTGCAAAAAGATATGCCATACAAGTTAAAATCTTTTGTGGTACTGATAGAGGTCGAACCAAGTTATTCCAGTTTGATTCGTATTTGGATCGTTAAAAACTCATTTGAGATCGACTCGTTATATAAATAAATCAAGTTTGAATACAATTTTAAACTCATTAAGTGTTTAAGCCAAACTTAAACAACTTGCTACTCAACTCAATAAGTTTATATGCACTATAAAAAAATCAAACTAATCGAACTTGACTCGTGTTTGGTTCATTAAAATCTTGTTCAAAATAAACTTGTTAGGTAAACAAATCATACTTTAACATAATTTTAAAACTCTTTAAGTTATCAAACTGAATTTGAACAACCTATTACTCGGCTAGACTCAACTGTTTTTTAACCCTAGCTATTGATACAACTTTGTGTCATAATTAAATCACTTTTAATTTTAATTAAAAGGGTTAGAATGGATTATAAACATATAACAATTAAAGTATAATTAAAGACTTATTCGATTAAATAAATCATAATCAAATAGCGTAATTTTTTTCAATTAAAACATATTACACATTCATTATAAAATAGACATTATAAAACTTCTCTTATTTATTGTACGTATGGAGTAAAAATAATAATATTTGTCTAGTAACAGACAATATTTATCTAATAACAAATATCATTTTTCGACAAAATTATTGTTGGGGTGTCGATTCATCAACTATATAGGTGACCAGTCATTTTCAATTGCTGGTGCTATTAATTAAACTATAGAAACTTCAAAAAATGAACAAAAACCTTTTGAGAGAATCAGTCTTACTTTATTTGTCTGAATATTATAAAGCCATGAAAAAGGGAGGAATGAAGGGACCATTTTCACTTTCTTCCACGGATCTAATTTCTTGTAGTTACATTCTCATCCTTCCATAAAGAATAAAGGGTATCATATCTCTCCCACTCCACGCACTCCAACATATATAATATATTATTCATCACAATAATTTAAATTATTTATTTTATAAAATTTATCAAATAAAATATTTATATAAAAAATTAAAATAATTGGACATCTTATATTAAACAATTTTATGAATACTCAATGTGTTTAGTTTGAGTTTTCTGAATTAAGTTTTTTGAAAACTGACTTTTTTTGTTTTCGTATTTTTTTGTTTTTAGTGAATATTTTTTAAGTTTTAAACATTTTTTTTTACTTTTTTAGATGCACCTTACTTAGATGTATCTAAAAAGTAAAAAATTTGTGAAAAAATATTTTAAAAAATTAATAAATACATAAAAATATAAAAAATGTACTGAATTCTTGTATTTTTTTTTGTATTTTTGGTATTTAGTGAATTTTTAAAAGATTTTTTTTATAATTTTTTTACTTTTTAAGTGTATTTATGTTAGGTGTGTCTAAAAAGTAAAAAAATTGCTTAAAATATTTTTAAAAATTCAGTAAAAACAAAAAAATACGGAAAATAAGAAAGTAAAATTTTTTGAAAAGTATTTTTTGAAAAGTGGAAACAAGCAAGGTGAACACACTTTTATTAAAAATTGTGTTAAAAGTGCAAGAGGCTAAAATTTAATTAATTGTTATAAAAGTAATGATAAGATTTATCATATAATTATTAATATTTGATTGTTATAAAAGTCTTAAAATATGGCTGACTAGACAATTGTTATCTATTTTTTAAAAAAATAAATAGGATTTAATCATGTAATTATTAATATTTGATTGAATTATTTTTGTGCATGCATAATTTGCTTAGTGAACTCTACAAGATGAATGATTTGCTTAATAGAAGTGGACTCCCAAAAACATCTCTCTAGTTAAATGCAAAAATAAAAAGAATTTATTTTATTATATAAAGCACACCACACCTTTTCTGGTGTGAAGTGTCACATTTTTTTTCTATTCTTAAAGTTTTTCTGTGTAATTATTTGGTACAATTTATCTGAGCTACTTATATATATATATATATTTGAAATTTGTGGTAGACTATTTGGTGTGCAATTTTTGCTTGCACCTAATCAAACAAAAATAACGTAAATAAGTAGAAAAAAATTGAATTATTTGAAAGTTGAGAAGAGATGCTTTTGATTTTTACTAATTATTATTTTTTTAACTTATAATAAATTGTATAAAACAGACCCTATATATAACTACTTCAGATTTTGATTTCGAATTTTAAATTTTGATAACTTAAAAAAAAAAAAAAAAAAAAATTCCTTTAAATTATTGTAATGAGTCGCGATTGAGAGCCCGAATTCTCTTCCCCCGAATGTCCCGAAACGACGAAACGACGTCGTTTCGTCGTCTGAATTTTTTTTTTTTTTTTTAATCAGAAAATCAGAAGAAGAAAGAAGAAGAAGAGAAGAAGAAAGAAGAAGAAAGAGAAGGGAGGCAGAGGCGGGGGGAGGAGGCGGGGGCGGGTGTTCGAGGCACATGCAGGGGGAAGAGGCAGGGGGCGGGCGGAGGAGACGGGGCTGGCAGAGGCGGAGCAGAGGCGAAGCTGGCGATGGAAACGGGGCTGCGACGATCGGGCAGAGGCGACGGCGGGCGGAGGGCGACGGCGGAGGCGGGGCGGCAACAATAGGGCAGAGGCGACGGCCGGCGGAGGGCTGCGAGTCTCCTCTCTCTCCCTCTCTCTCTCTCTCTCTCTCTTTTCTCTGAAAATCGGGGCATTAGGGGCGGGGCTCATTCGGGCACCAAAACATTTTCATATTGTAATTAGAGTCGCGATTGAGAGCCCGAATTCTCTTTCCCCAAATGCCCCGAAACGACAAAACGACATCGTTTCGTCGTCTGAATTTTTTTTTTTTTTTTTTAATCAGAAAATCAGAAGAAGAGAAGAAGAGAGAAGAAGAAAGAGAGGGGAGGCAGAGGCGGCGGGGAGGAGGCAGGGGCGGGTGTTCGAGGTACATGCAGGGGGCAGATGCAGGGGGAAGAGGCAGGGGGCTGGCGGAGGAGACGGGGCTGGCAGAGGCGGAGCCAGCGATGGAGACGGGGCTGCGACGATCGAGCAGAGGCGACGGCGGGCGGAGGGCGACGGCGGAGGCGGGGCGGCGACGATAGGGCAAAGGCGACGGCCGGCGGAGGGCTGCGAGCCTCCTCTCTCTCCCTCTCTCTCTCTCTCTCTCGCTTCTCTGAAAATCGGGGCATTAGGGACGGGGCTCATTCGGGCACCAAAACATTTTCCTTGTAATTATAGTACACCATCTTACCGGGTGTGCACATCATCTTTATATAGGAAAATTCTGTAATTACAAACCCTTATTTGGAGTGTGTACTAGATACTCAAATTATGATATTTTGTTTTGACAATTCAGTTAAAAGTTATTTTTTTATTATATTTTTTTAACTTTTTAAAATTATATCATCTCTTTTACACTTTTTAAAAAAAAAATTAAAAAATCAACTTTTAATCTATTTTTCAAAATATTTTCAAAATAAGTCAATTATGATATATTGTAGTGTTAATTATGACTTAGTTATGACTCATTATGATGTTAATTATGAATCATTATGATGTCATAGTTAAGATGATATTATTATTTTGGTTATATTTAGTTTGGACTCATTATTATTTTCGTAATTATGACATTAGCGATAATTAACTCTTCAAGTAGCATAACATGTATATGGAACACAACAAAAAAGAAATAGATATATATGACTCCTATAAGAGAGTTGGAGATAGGTTAAAATAGTCAATAAAATAAAATATCTATCATATTATTCTTTTTGTTTTTTTACATATATTTTTTTTATAAAAATTAAATAATTAATTAAAATAGTCTATTCCCATATATATATTGAGAGAGAGAGAGAAGCA
This sequence comes from Camellia japonica, assembly GCA_030407325.1. NCBI lineage: Eukaryota > Viridiplantae > Streptophyta > Magnoliopsida > Ericales > Theaceae > Camellia > Camellia japonica. The sequence goes on along the minus strand of JAPPVO010000010.1, from coordinate 44,032,309 downwards.
AATAAAAAACACATTACGGTAACGTTTGGTAGAGTTTTATAATTATAATTTGATAATAGAGTTATTTTTTGAGTTTATGAGTTTTGGAATTATTATTTGATTGCGAGAAATTTGTTTGATTATAAGTTTTGAAAATAGTTTTGAATTGAGTTTAAAATGAATGATATGACATATGATATTTGATTAAAAAACTTACAACTCGTAACCAAACACACAATTCAAAATTCTATTCAAAGCTCAAAAAAAATTTAAAAAAATTCCAAAAATATTTTTATTTAAAATATATAAATATAAAAAAAAAACACCGAACATTGTTTCAGTCAACTTACCGAACGTCCGAAAAACGACCAAATAGACATATTTTAAAAAGTAAATGTGAAATTAATTTTTAAAAATTTTAACCAAATACTCCACTCAAAGTAAGGGAAATAACCATCTTTTCAAAACCTTACCAAACACATATATATATATATATATATAACTGGTGGGTCACAGAATAAGCCAGAGAATTTGCTAGGTGTAAAGAAGTGGTCCCTGCCTTGCATTAGGAGGTTGGTTGGCTCTGAATGATATAAAGGAAAGAAAGCAACCCACGTTCGGTCCTTTTGTCGTGTTCTTCTCTCACTACTCAGTTCGGATCTTTGATTACTTGTAAGACATTTTGGTTATTTGTTACAGTTTAAACTAAAATAATTTATTATATTAAACTAAAATAATTTAAATTAATTAATTATCTAAAAATTGAGAGAATGGTATTTTTAATTTATACTTTTTGATTATCAAGTTGTACTAAATAGGACTCTTATAGTGTCCCAAAACATTAAAAATAAAAATAAAAAATAGCTGTCCTTCGTCTCAAAATGTATTACAGACAATATACTGTAGACGATTCAGATTCACTTCACCATTAGTTAATTAGATTTACTAGTAAGGTCTTGTTTAGAAATGATTATTTTAATAATTTTTTTTTTTATAAAAAAAATATGTAAAAAAATAGAGAGAGTGATCTAATAATTTATAATAATTTTTAATTTTTTAGCTAAAATGATTACTCCTCAAACTAGGCCTAAATACACTATTAAATTATCATTTGATTATCCACTCCATTGTTTGTCTGCATTAGTACCCAAAAGTATGTCCGGTTTCATAGGCTAAAAAGGTCAAGTAATTTGTGAGACCGTGCGTATCTCAAAGCAACTTATTTTTATTTTTAATTTTTAATTTTTAATGTTTTTTTTTTTTTTTTAAGAACAATTACATAATAATTTTAAAGAGAAAGGAAAATAGGGCCCAAATTAAAATCGAGTAGAGGAAGTATAAAGACTCAAAAGTACCTTGATTTGTTCTTAATTGGGTCCTATTAACGACAGTCAGAAGTACTGTTAATAAGGAATGCAAAATATCAAAATATTTATAATTTTAATACATTTTTTACAACCTCAAAACACTTTCAAATATATTTATACATTTTTATATATTTTAGTTTTTTTTTTTTACATATTTTCTTAACTAACAATAGTTGTAAGAGTTGTTTTTAATATTATGCTTCTAATTTTTATTTGTATATTTTTGGACCACTATGATATTCACACCCACATGAAAAATATTGAAAAAGCAATAAAAGCACAAAACCAAAACTAAAACCCTTACTTTTAAGGCTTACTTATCCTCTTTTTCTAAATAAAAAATGACAAAATTTTATGGAATCAATGGGAATAATCAATAAGTATCATAGCTCAACTAATATCCAAGATGGCATAATTGAATCATCATGTGAAAGCTTAATTGGGTGATAACATTAAATCTTATTGGGGTTATTATGGTAGTAACTTTTAATTGTGGTGTTATTCCCAAAGGTGAACTTTGTATGTCTTCATAATTTCAGGGTGAACACTTTTTTTATACTAGTGTTGGTTTGATCAACTCTTTCCTACTCTTTTTGAAAGCCAAAATATTATAACATATATATATATAAATGAAAACTCATTATAGTTCTCTCGCATGTTACTTCTATGCCTAGATTCACATTCCTTTCTACCTTTTACTTGTAGGGACAATTACAACTTAATTAAGTGTATAGTGCAATTCAATTCATGAAACTCTCGTTAAATCATAATTTAGAGATGGAAAAATGTATGCAACTCTAATCCCATAAGGAATTGGGGTACTTGATGTCCATAAAGCACAACAGACACTGTTATGCACTTATTGAGACATACTTCAAGTCTTATTTTGATAATTATGAAATGTTATATTTTTAGAGTACATCGTATAAAATGTACTTGCAAAAAACTAAGTTGACCGGATATTAGTAGCTTATTCATCAAAGCATATTTGTATCAAAAAAATGAATGGTAAGTATTATTTTAAATATAAAACTGAATATAAATGTGTTTTGATGAAAATGTTACCGATATTCGATCAACTTGAATTTTTACAAGTAAATTCTAAATGATGTACTTTAAAATTTGAACGGTTCACATTATTGAAATAAGTCCCAAATTGTCCCTCAACAAGTGCACAATAGTGCCCATTGCTTGATGTATAACAGACACCCTAACTTTCATTTTTAAATAGATTCTATCCTTTACTCGAACTCATTCCATAACAACAAATCATTATTATTGGGCCAAACTACCCTTTAAATAAATGAAATCTAATATATATATATATATATATATATATATTCATTGTTAGGACTCTTTGTTGTCAAATTCCATGGATCAAACCCAAGGTTGTAATTTTTTAAATTCACATGTTGGGTCAAACTAGGATTACTTTGGATTTCTCTAAGAAGTTGATTTTCTTCCAAAACTAGAATTATTTTGGAGTCCTTTAAGAAGTTGGTTTTCTTCTAAAAACAGGATTACTTTGGATTTTCTATAAGTAGTTGGTTTTCTCCCAAAACTAGACTACTCATTATTTTTTCTCCAGATCTTTTTTTTGGATCTTAAGGTTTATATCTGGAGATATTTTCTTAGTTTTCTTTGATGTTTTATTGAGTATTCAACTCATGGTTTAAAGAGAGTACATCAAAGGTTTGTTTGTTATACACAAGAAAGAGAGAGTTGTTCTTCGGTGGATTCTGAAGAATTCGAGCCTGAAGCTTCGGTGGATTCTGGAGTGGCTCATCGTAAAGACAATTCCGTGGTGAAGATGGGGTCAGAAGAGGCACATAGAGGTTGGTTCAATTAGGCGTTGTGGATTCGCTAGATAATTGAGAGTATACCTGTGTAATTCCTTTAAATCTTCTTAGTGGATTGTTCTTGTGGCAGTTGCCCATGGGTTTTTATCACAGTTGGAGGTGTCCAATTGTGGTTTTTCCACGTAAAATCGTTGTGTCTCTTTATCTTGATTGTTTGATTGGGATTGTTATATTCTGCTTAAAATTGACACATAATCACAACTCAACATCTAGGAGGTTTCTAGATTTTTCATTCATTATTTACTTACACACGTATAAAGTTTGGATTATTAAATTAATAATTGTAATTAACTCAAGAAATGTCGATTGATTTAATCCATTGAGAGGGTAATTTATATATATAAATTAGGCTGAGCTGTGTAATGGGCCATTCTGAACCACGGTAAGAAGGGCGAAGTAAAAGGGCCTTGGTGTTAGCCCGGTCCACAAAAGGCCTTGTTGTTATCCTGATCCAAGAGAGCGTTACAGACAACCCGGTCACCACACTCAGAGTTAGCCCGGTCGTGGCATGTTGCGGTTAGCTCGGTCCAAACCTTGCTATTTCTTAGCTCGGTCTAAACACACCATGATTTGCACAAGAGAAGCCGAGGTAAGAGCAGTGAATGGAAGAAACGGGACTGGCTTTAGTTCGGTCTACTCTGCGGCTTAGCATAGCCATGCTTACCTCGGTTATATTGGAATCCGACTATGGTAAAACCAACTCACTTGGTTTAAACAGTGAAGGGGGTGTTGAAGGATAAGCATTATCTTTCAGGAATGTGATTCCTAAGAGGACTCTACATGGAGGAGTAAGAGTCCTACTAGGATTGCGCCACACAGAACCTATAAAAGCTCACAACATCACCTATGGAGAGGTAACACAACTTTGATTCCCAAATACACAGAGCTTTTTGTCTATTTGTCTATTTTGCTGACTTAGGCATCGGAGAGGTATCCGGTACACACCCGCCGGCTAGCTCACGTTTGTGTTTTCAGGGAGTAAAGCGACGACGTACGGAGGAGCGCAGACTTGATCAACAGGATTATACGAGGATAATATTTCGTGCTCGTATAATTGGCGCCGTCTGTGGGAATAACAGAAAGAACAAAACCTCTTGATCAAGTTATCCTCACTGGTTAGAAGCAATGGCGCACAACGAAGATTTGCCACAGTCCGCCATTGACGGGCAAACCCCAGAGGGAGGTGGAAGGCGCGAAGGTTTGCCTTCTATCCCTCCTATGGCGGATTTGGAGCCACAGCGACAGAACCCCCGAAGGGATGCAAGGGGGAGGCGGAACAACAGCCCCCGTCGCTCTCGCTCACAAAGTCCTGAAAGGCAGAAGCGAAGAATCGACCCTCAAGCTCTTGAGGATCGTGTGAAAGAGCAGGATGAACTAATAAGGAAGATGGCAGCGGATATGGAGGTCATGAAGCGCCAAATCAAGGGAAAATGGGTGGCGACAGGAGAGGGGCGTAAAGGCAACACGCCCCCTCGCCACTTAGAGGATCGCAGTAGGCATACCACGCTATCACAAGCAGAGAATAGGAGCCTCAGAACAGGCGACACTCAATCCAGGACTTCCAGAATTCGTCACTCCAGGTTTGAGAGGACGAGATCTGAGAGGTCATACACAGAGGGAAGCACCTATCGGCCCTCGCGCATGCACCAGACGTCATCCAGGCAGACGGAGTTACCTAGATCGTCTGACTTACGAACTGTGCTAGAAGAAAGGGCACGATGGAAGGAGGATGCCAGGGCGCGCGACCCACACAGAGTTTCTGCCCTTCAGTAGTTGGCTCCTTGGACGCATGGAAGCGTCGAGGTAAGAATGCCAATACCACGCCCTGCTTACGAACTACAGACAAGGCCTTGGCAAGGCTACAGACCTCGCCGTTCGTTCCGGCAATTGAGAACGCGCCCTTACCTTCCGGCTTCCTGCAGCCCAAATTCACCACGTATGAGGGGAAGATGGACCCCTACTCGCACTTGAGCCACTTTCGCTAGGTTATGGCTGTATACCGACGAAACGAGGCTTTGATGTGCATCCTATTCCCATCCAGCCTTGGCGACCTAGGATTAACCTGGTTCGAAAGGCTACCAGAAGGCAGCATCGCCTCCTGGGCACAATTAGCAGAGGCGTTCGTGACAAGGTTCAGGACGAACACCAAAACGCCAGTGGTGATCGACCAGCTTCTCTCCATTGACATGGGCGACAAGGAGACATTAAGATCCTACAATAGTTGCTACTGGGAGACCTTCAACCAGATTGGGGATTGCCCTACCAATCTGGCTATCGCGCAGTACAAAAGAGGTCTTCCAGTCGGGAACAGACTGAGGGACTCAATCACCATGACGCCACCCCTCACGATGGAGGCCTTAATGGAGAGGGTACACCAGCACATTCGGGTGGAGGAGGATGGCGCCCATGCTAAAACGAAGTCTGGTAGAACCGTAATACCAGATAAAAAGAGCTCGGCAAAAGTCAATACGGTAGAACGTCCAAGCAGAAACGGACGAGGCAGGCGGGACAACGAAGAAGACCGAGATAAAAGATGGCTGAGAGTCCGCACTGCCATTACCACGGTATTCAAAAAACCGATCTATCGGATTCTAAGCAAGATACGCGATGAACCTTTCGTCAGATGGCCAGCTAAGCTGGGAGAAACGCAAAAGGATTACGACGAAAGATCCCGGTGCACCTTCCATAAGGAAAAGGGGCACCGCACTGAAAATTGCACACCATTGAGGCAGCATCTGGAGGAGCTGGTGGCAGCCGGTCATCTGGACAAGTACATAGAAGGAGGGACATAGCCAGCCCCCCAGGACCACAACAACCCAAACAGAATGCCAATCGGCGCCCCACCTCAAGGTGTGATCAACGTAATCCATGGGGTATTCGAACCTGAGCACGTATGCAAGCTCAGGGGCATGATCAAGAAGGCTGAACACTTAAGGGAGGTACTAAGCGCCCAACCTACCATCAAAAAGGGAAAAACAGAAGCCACCAACGTCATATCTTTTTCAGATAGAGACTTGACAAGGATATACTGCCCTCACAATGATGCACTGGTCGTCACTCTTCGAGTCAAGGATTTTAACGTCAAGCGGATTTTGATTGACCAAGGGAGCTCATGTGAGATAATGTATTACAAGACATTCAAACAATTAAAACTAGAAGACAAAGACTTGGCACCTGCTGTATCTCCCCTGATCGGGTTCAACTCAATGCCAGAGTGGCCAGTCAGCAAGATAATCCTCCCAATCAAAGCAGGAAGCATGACGAAACAAGTGGAATTCTGGGTATTGAAAGTGCCCTCCACTTACAACATAATTTTGGGAAGGACATGGCTGCATGCCATGAAAGTGGTAGCTTGAACCTACCATCAAGTAATGCGATTCCCCAACGAAGCCGAGGTAATTGAAGAGGTCTATGGAGACCAAATTATATCCAAACAATACTTCATCACAGTAAACGGCAGTCGCGCTACCAAGAGGTTTGTTCAGATGGTGAAAGAACCAGAGAGCAATGAATTGTTCGCGGAGGTTGGCAAAGCCGCTGAACAGAAGGCAGTGAAAGACTTGGTACAGGTAAGAGTAGATGAAAAGAACCCGGATAAGTTCTTTTTGCTTGGCTCATCTATGTCCAGCACTGAGAGAATAAAGGTCATGGAATTCTTGACCTATAACATCAAAGTGTTTGCCTAAACGCCGTATGATATGCCTGGCATTGACCCAAGCTTCATCTGTCACCAATTGAACGTCCACCCAACCGCCAGACCAATCATTCAGCGCACGCGCAGATCGGCACTCCACCACGCCGAGATAGTGGCGGAAGAAGTAGAAAACCTGCTAGAAACAGGAGCTATTAGAGAAGTGCACTACCCGAGATGGATCTCCAATACAGTAGTGGTGCCAAAAAAGAATGAAAAATGGCGTGTCTGTGTGGACTATAAAACAGTCAACAAGGCATGCCCAAAGGACAGCTTTCCTCTACCCCGGATAAACCAACTGGTAGACCTAACGGCGGGACACAACCGACTTAGCTTTCTTGATGCGTATAAAGGCTACCATCAGATCGCTATGTATGAACCAGACCAAGAGGTCACATCTTTTACAACGCCAAGAGGACTGTACTGCTACAAGGTCATGCCCTTTGGCCTAAAGAACGCAGGGGCAATATTCCAACGGATGGTCACCAAGATGTTTGAACCATTGTTAGGCAGAACAATGGAGGCTTACATCAACGACATGGTGGTCAAGAGCAAGGATAAGAATGACCATCTCAAGGACCTAGGTGAGATGTTTTAGATCTTGAAGAAGCACAAGCTGCGCCTCAATGCGTCCAAATGTGCGTTCGGTATAGGATCTGGCAAATTCCTGGGCTTCTTGGTGACCAACCGAGGTATTGAGGCAGACCCCTCTCAAATCAAAGCAATTCAAGATCTGGAGAGGCCTAACTCAGTGAAAGAAGTGCAGCATCTCACCGACATGGCAGCTGCACTCAACTGATTCATAAGCCGGTCGTCGGACAGATGTCGACCATTTTTTCAAGCATTAAAAGCCAAGTGAGTGGGATGAAGAATGCGACCGAGCTCTAGAAAGCTTGAAAAAATATATGTCTTCTCCACCACTGCTTGTAGCCCCAATACTTAGAGAAGAACTCTTTCTGTACCTGGCAGTTTCGCAATACACAATTAGCGCAGTGTTGGTCCGAGCGGAAGGAATCCAACATCTGCCCATCTTTTATGTCAGCAAGACATTACTAGGCGCAGAAACAAGGTACTTACCACCGGAAAAACTGGCCTTAGCCTTGATGATAGCCTCAAGGAAGTTGTCGCATTACTTTTACGCCCACACCATAGTCGTCCTCACAGCCTTTCCATTAAAAGCTTTGTTTGAGAGGGCAAACTTTTCTGGGCGAATCCTAAAGTGGGCAGTAGAGTTGGGACAGTTCGAGATCAAGTTCCAATCCAGAACCGCGGTAAAAGCCCAAGCCTTGGCAGACTTTGTCGCAGAATTTACCCCAGGAAGTCATCATATATGCCCAGTCGACCTGACTGATACAACCGAACTAGGGTTGGAAGTTGACGCCGGAATAACGCAACCCCTGGTGCAGGATACTCAGTCAGACCCCAAGGCAGACCAGAGTAAAGTAAGGGAGGAAGAAGTAAACCATGCTACACCAAGCCAAGATTCACCTGCAAATAAAGACTTGGTACAATCAGATAGCGAGGGGCAAACAGTAAGCATGGACGTTGAAGAAAACACTAGCAACACTCTCGATCCCAAGGCATCATCTGATCCCTCCACTTGCTGGAAACTGTTCGTGGGAGAGATGTGGAAACTCTTCGTGGATGGAGCGTCCAACAGGCACGGTGCAGGACTGGGCATAGTCCTCATCTCACCAGACGGCTTAGTGGTGGAGCAAGCAGTCAACCTTGGCTTCTCAACATCAAACAACGAAGCGGAATATGAAGCACTTCTGGCAGGCTTAAAATCAGCATCCTACATAAAGGCCACCGAGCTAATGGTTTACAGTAACTCACAGCTGGTGGTAAACCAAATTTCAGGTGACTACGAGGCGAAGGATGACAGGATGGCTAAATACCAAGTACTAGTCAGAAAAGAGATCAAGAAGTTTGAAGTAGTTCGGATAGAGCAGATTGGCAGGGAAGAAAACTACAGAGCGGACGAACTAGCAGGCTTTGCTTCAATGGTAGATACCTCCATCCCTCATCCATTGCTGATGGACTACCTACCAAGACCCAGCATTGAAGATCCCGAAGTTGAAGAGGTATGTTGTGTCGAACTAGGCCCTTCGTGGATGGATCCCATCATACTGTTCCTAAAAGACAGCGTCTTACCGGAAGAAAAGAAAGAGGCCAACAAAATAAGAGCAAAGTCATAGCGCTTTTGGCTCTCCCCATCAATGGCATTGTACAAGAAATCCTTCACAAGACCTTACCTAAAGTGTGTCCACCCCAGCAAAGTGGAAGCATTCTTGTTCGAAATACACGAAGGCGTATACAGAAGCCATCAAGGAGGAAGATCATTGGCCTACAGAGCAATTTCGCAAGGATATGGTGGCCATACATGCAAGCAGATTCAGAGAAGTATGTCAAGAAGTGCGAGAACTGTCAGAAGTTCGCACACCAAATACATCAGCCAGCCAGAGAACTCCTACCATTGACAAGCCCATGGCCCTTTGCAATGTGGGGCTTAGACACAGTAGGACCACTTCCAACGACACCCGGCAACAGAAAGTTCTTCCTTGCAGCAACAGACTACTTCACAAAGTAAGTGAAGGCAGAAGCATTGGCATCAATCAAGGAGAAGGATGTGAAAAAGTTCGTCTGGCAGAATATCATCACCCGGTTCGGCATACCAAAAGCTCTAATATCAGACAACGGCACTCAGTTTGATGGCAGAATCTTTAGAGGCTTTTGTGCAGAATACAAGATAGAATTCTACAACTCTACATCGGCATACCCCCAAGCAAATGGTCAAGCAAAAGCATCAAACAAAGTGGTCTTGGATGGATTGAAGAAAAGATTAGAGAAAGCAAAGGGCAAGTGGGCTGAGGAGCTTCCCCATGTTTTATGGGCTTACCGTACCACACCTCAACGGTCTGCTGGCGAAACGCCCTTTTTTCCTTGGCCTATGGCATGGAAGCAGTAATCTCACTGGAAGTTGGCCTCCCCACAATTAGAAGTGAAAATTTTGATCCAAACTTAAATGGAGAAGCCATAGCATTGGAGCTCGATCATGCGGAAGAAAGAAGAGAAAGAGCACTGGTTCACATTGCCTCATACCAGCAAGAGTTGTCCAGAAAGTATAACAAAACAGTACATCCAAGACAATTCAAAATCGGAGATTGGGTACTGCGCAAAGTGATAGGAAACACCTTGGTACCCGGAGATGGCAAGTTAGGGCCCAATTGGGAAGGACCTTACAAGGTGGTTGGATTAGCCGAAAAAGGGGCATACCAATTGGAAAACAAGGACGGCAAAGCCATTCCCAGGCCATGGAACACTGTCAATCTCAAACTATTTTATTTTTAGTTTTTCAGTACTCGTAATTTTTCTTTTTCTCAATAAAACAAGTAGTTTTCTTTTCGGTATAATTGTTTTATTCTGTAAAAGTTGTTTTAAGTAAGCTATGGGCAACAAAAACAGAGTTGGCCGGAATAACCAACTTTGTCCCCTCCTAAGCCCAGGATAAGGATCTAGGCTGCAGGACGTTTGGTCGGAATAACCAAACACTTTACTCTAGGTTAGCAGGAATAACCAACTTAGAGGTTGGCTGAAAAAACCAACACCCCTCCTAAGCCCAGGATAAGATCCAGGCTGCAGGATATTTGGTCAGAATAACCAAACATTTTACTCTAGGTTGGCAGGAATAACCAACTTAGAGGTTGGCTAGAAAAACCAACACCCCTCTTAAACCCAGGATAAAGATCAAGGCTGAAGAGTGGTTGGCTGGAAAAACCAACACTTAGTACTCCTCAACCGAGATCAAGATCAAGGCTGAAGAGTGGTTGGCTGGAAAAACCAACACTTAGTACTCCTCAGCCGAGATAAAGATCAAGCTGAAGAGTGGTTGGCTGGAAAAACCAACACTTAGTACTCCTCAGCCGAGATAAAGATCAAGGCTGAAGAGTGGTTGGCTGGAAAAACCAACACTTAGTACTCTTCAACCGAGATAAAGATCAAGGTTGAAGAATGGTTAGCTGGAAAAACCAACACTTAGTACTCCTCAGCCGAGATAAAGATCAAGGCTGAAGAGTGGTTGGCTGGAATACCACTTGTTGTGATCTTCAGCCGAGGTAAAACCTAGACTGAAGAGGTTGGTAGTAAAACCAAGATTTCAAGTTAAAACCGGGATAGGTATCCCGGCTGGAGAATGTTACACATCATTCAGATTACAGTTGGAAAGGTAAAGCAAGCATAGATAAAACTGAAACAATAATTGCCATAGAGGAAGATATCATTTAAAACGCAAAAAAGTACAGAAGATAGGGCCGTAGCCCGGTTACAATTCTTGTCCAAAAACGGAAAGAAGAAAATACAGAGATTAAGCAAAAAGGTCATCTATTTCTGCGTTAAGTTCAACTAGGAGCCCGGTCTCATCTGGTAGTTCGGTTGTCAGATCTTCAACCGATGGCTCCAACTGAGCTGATTGAACAGCATGTTCATTAACAACCGGGGTATTGTTTGACTCGGTCTCTTCTTCGTCATCCTCAGCCTGAAGAAATTGTTGCTGTATGGCAGCAGCGTACTTCGTCATCGAACCTGGGATAAAATACGGAGGAGGGTTGATGACTTCGGTCTCTGGCCCCTAACCGAGCTGTGCCACGGCCGCCCTTCATCCGTATTTAAAGAATAAGTCTTTTGCCGCCTCGCACTGCTTGATATACATGGCTTCGCCTTCCTTGAAGCCACGGTCCTCCACATCTTCCAGCTTCTTCTCAAGCTCGGTTATCTCGGTGTTCTTTTTTCCCTCGAGCTTGGCGAGCTCGCGCAGATACTTATCTTTTACCACGGCCACTGCCTTTTTCTTGTCTGCTTCAGCCGAGCTAACAAGACCGGTCAGACGAAAATTCTCGATTTTTAGCTCGGCTATTTGTTTCTTGGCCACTTCTAGTTCGGTCGTTCTTTCATTAGCCTCGGCCATGGCCTGCCTGGTGGTTTTTCGAAGTTCCAACACTCGCTTGTGAGCAATGTGGTTCTTCCGTATGGCCTGCAAGAGAATGATAAGAAACTTTTAAAGTGAAACCGAGCAGAAAGTTGTAAAGATTAGAAAGATGAGCAAAGGGGCTACTTACCAGCACCATTGATTTTGTGGACAAGCGAAGGGCCTTCAGCTCGGTTAAGTGGTCGTGGTGCCTCATATCGGCTGGAAGGCAAACACCTTTAGCCAGGTTGAATGCCATCAAGTGGTCTTTTTCTGCGACCACTGAGTCAGAATCCGTGACAGCACGGTTCTGAAAATTGATCTTTGGAGCCCACTTGGAAGAGCTAGCTCGGTCAGAGCGCTCTAGTTGTGGGCTCGGTGGAGGGCTTAGCGGAAGGATGGTATCTTCTTCATCAACAAGGCGTGGCTCGGTTGTAGAAGTCCGAGCACGCTGTTTGGACGAGATGATGAGGGTTTATGGGATAGAAGGGCCACCACGGTCTCCTGAGTCTAACCGACTAGTGGTACCTCGGGTTGGTTTGTTTCGGTCAGGAGGGCCCTCACAGCTTGTTTCTTGGCCATTTCTTGTTCGGCGGTTAATGGAATGAGATTGATTTGAGGCAAGGATGGGTCTGGTTCAGGAGAGGCTTCCAACAAGAAGTCAGTTACCTTGGTCTTTCGTTTGCCACTGTATCGGTAGGTCGGCTCAAAATTCAGTAGCTCGGTCCAACTCCGGTTTGGATATCGCAGCGCGGCGCGAAGAACATTCAAGTCAGGGTAGCTGTATTGGGACTTAAGAAAGTTCAAATCTGCAAGAAGGAAGATAACAGTCAGTACGGTTCAAGATCAGAAAACCGAAGTAAAAGAAAAGCATGGAATTAAGCCGAGGTAATCCTACCGGCTACACCCTTGTTCAAATTTATTCTGTGGCTAGGGATCTGGGCTTGTTGGTCCTCAAAATTCCCAGATACCCAGAAGAAATCATCGTCGTTCATGTCTTTATCCGGAGTATCCTTTATTATTTTTTCACGCCGACGCCTTATTCGTAAGTAGTAAACCCAACCATCTTCAGCTGATCCTATGGAGTATTGGTGAAAAAGCTCGGCTAGGCCGAGATTAAGGCCAGCCCGGCGGTTTAGCTCGGCTATGCCGTTTATTATACGGTAAGAATTGGTGGAAAGTTGGGTGGGGCAAAGCTTGGTTTGCCTAAGAAATTCACATAGAAGGGGCTATACAGGGAATCACAGACCGCACTCTACGATGGAAATAACGTTAAAAGGGACAAAACCTTGTTTTCCCCAGGGAACGGTTTCTAGTTCGGCCAGTGAGAGGTGGACATCATCTGGAATCTGGTAGTCCTTACCAAATTCAGCTATGGCCCTGGCGAGTTTACTAAAAATCTATACTTTCCCATTTGTGGTTTAAGTTATGAATAAATTAAACTGGGGTGTTAGCTCGGTCGAAGAATGGTGCTGAGTAGCTCGGTTGAGCAATCAGAGGAGTGCCTGGCCAACCTAAGTCTGCAAAGTGGAAAAAGAAAGGTGTTAAGCACAGATCGTTGGACTGTGCTAAAAGAAACAAAAGGCAAGATAAATGAAGTCCTAGCTCGGCTATGTGAGGTGCTACGGGTCTTAGCTCGGTTTGAGCAAGGGGTTTGTTAGCCCGGTTGAGCCTCTAGGGGCAGCGTTCTTAGTTCGATTTTGAACTAAGAGGGCTGGTTTAGCCCGAGCTGTAGCTCGGTCGTGGTTGAAGCTTTCAAGCATGCTATTGCGCAAACCTAGTGCGGTTCACTAGCTCGGCTAAATTAAACAGGCAGTACTAAGACTTGTTGAAATTACAAGAATAAAGTAAAGTTTTAGTCCAGTTATACAGTGATGTTAGGTTCATACCTAATACGAACAACTTCCTAGTTCGGTTGAAATGTGATTTTGGATCAAATACATCGTTCTACAGGTGGTTCATACGTGCAATAGTTCTCTTAAGTGAGTTCTTCTCAGAAACAGGAAGCAAAAATGAAGAAAATATGTTTTGCAAAAACACACAAACAATATGTTGTGGATTGTAAAAAACAGGTGCGAAAATAACAAAAAGAGAACAGATGTAGCTTACCAGATCGAAAAGGAAGGAACTGGAAGGTGGAAATGGCACCAGAAGCAAGAACACGAAGTTTTTTTTTTTGCAGGTCAAAAAACAATGATAGCTCATGAGGAAGAGGGAGAAGAGGGTGAATAGTAAAGTGATGGATTCAAAACCTTAGGGTTTATTTTGGTGAAGGGCCCAAACTTTGAGCGGGACTGTTCAAAAAACACGGAGTACGAAGGCGGCGTGACAGTTGCCTTGGGCCAATCAGAGTGTGCCACGTGTCCTTAGAATGAGAAGCGATTCAATTGCTGCAATTGAAGAGAAGTTTTTGACCAGACAGTTTTGTAGCTCGGTTGGAAAACTAAAGTTTTTTAGCTCGGTTGGAAGGTTAAAACTTTTTAGCTTGGCTGGTAACAGATAATCCCTATCATGCTGGGCAGATGGAATTAAGGGGCAATTGAGAGGGTAATTTATATATATAAATTGGGCCGAGCTGGGTAATGGGCCATTGTGAGCCATGGTAAGAAGGGCGGAGTAAAAGATCCTTGGTGTTAGCCCGGTCCACAAAAGGCCTTGTTGTTATCCCGGTCCAAGAGAGCGTTACAGACAGCCCGGTCACCACACTCAGAGTTAGCCCGGTCGTGGCATGTTGCGGTTAGCTCGGTCCAAAGCTTGCTATTTCTTAGCTTGGTCTAAACACACCATGGTTTGCACAGGAGAAGCCGAGGTAAGAGCAGTGAATGGAAGAAACCGGACTGGCTTTAGTTCGGTCTGCTCTGCGGCTTAGCATAGCCATGCTTACCTCGGTTATATTGGAATCCGACCATGGTAAAACCATCTCACTTGGTTTAAGCAGTGAGGGGGGTGTGGAAGGATAAGCATTATCTTTCAGGAATGTGATTCCTAAGAGGACTCTACATGGAGGAGTAAGAGTCCTACTAGGATTGTGCCACACGAAACCTATAAAAGCTCACAACATCACCTATGGGAGGTAACATAACTTTGATTCCCGAATACACAGAGCTTTTTGTCTATTTGTCTATTTTGCTGACTTAGGCATCGGAGAGGTATCCGGCACACACCCGCCGGCTAGTTCACGTTTGTGTTTTCAGGGAGTAAAGCGACGACGTACGGAGGAGCGCAGACTTGATCAATAGGATTATACGAGGATAATATTTCGTGCTCGTATATCCATGTTCCCCTATGTTGATGTCCACAACTATTAGAGAAATGTTAGATTTCCCCTAGGGAAGTGAGGCCTCCCTTTGGTTACTCATCCATGGTGATTTTCTTTAATAATTTATTTTATTTGTGAGTTTAATATAAAACTACTACTCACACCTATTATTGAGTTTATCACATAACTCCAAAATCTTACATGAATTTGCTGACTTTGTCTACCTACGAAAGATTAGCATATTTTGGAAAGTAGATTGAAAGTCACTTCTTAACTTTTAACTCACTTCCTCTCTTAAAAAAAAAAAAAAAAAAAAAGCCTAAAAAATCAAAAATCAATTAAAAAGTTAGTTTTTAACTATCTTCCCAAAACACTCAGCATGCTATTTAAGTATATGATAAGCATGTGACTCTTGAATGGCTTGGTGTTGGCAGCATGCACAAACACTAATCTTCTTGTACCTTTGTGAATTAGTATATATACTATTAACATAATACCATTTTTGTGTTCAATATTTCAACTTGGCAGTGAGATAGGGTTGTTTCTTAAGAGCCTCATTAAGATGTACACTATTGTGCTTAAAAACAAAGCAGAGACGACTTGCAATAACAACGTAATATTTATTGGCTTGGACTTTTCTCTATAATTGTAAATGAGCTGAGCTGAGCTAAGCATTGGGTTGTTTGAGTGCAACACGATGAAAATTAGTTGATTTCCAAGAATTGAGCTTAATCGAGCTTGGGTTTAAAAAGAAAAGAAAAATCTAATTTAATTCACATTAATAGAAATAAAGGAGAAAATTATGAGCAAAAAATAAAAAATGCTCATATTATTAATAATTTAATGCATAAATTTGCATAAATACCAAACATACATATTGAAATAAAATAAATTAATGAAAATACATTTGATATATCATTTAAAATTAATATTAGTTTGTATGTAATTGTGTTCACGAACCTATCGAGTTGAGAGCTCGGCTCAGTCAACGAGCCCAAAAATATGACTTCAACTCATTTATATTAACAAACGAGTCAAACTCAAACAAATTTTATACAAACTGAGCTCTAGGTGTTAATGAACAACCGAGTTTTTTATAGAATTCAGTGGGCTATTTTATGTTGGGTCTTGTGGGCCTGATAAATACTATATACTAAATACTTAACTTTAATGAAAGGTTTGAGAGGGCCTTCCCCCAAGGGATGGGGAGCGGAGGGGGTACTTTGGTAATTTTTTATTACTTCCACATTGCCCTAAATTCTATTCTTATAAATATATAAGTAGCGCCTCTTGTATTGTGTAGAGAGTTGTAATCGTTTTTTGATCGTAGTAAAAATTGCAATAGCGGTGGACGTAACTCCATTATAGAATGAGTTACGTAAATCTTTGTATTTTGTGTGTGTATGATTGTTTCAATTTGTTTCATCTTTTTTGCTTGTTATTTTGTATCTCACCAATACTAGTTAAAAAGAGTCGATTTCCTAATATTTGAGAGAAGCCGAACCCTATTTATTCGTAATTTTGTAGTATTCTCTACTCTGTCAAGTCCCAATAAGAAAAATCAAAGCACCCCTTATGCAACATTATTTCAAAGCTATCTTTCAATAATAAATGGTTAGTCCATGCATTTTTTTGGTTGATTGATTTAGGTGATAAAATTATCTATAAATTAATTTGATTCAAATAAAAGAAAATCAATGAAGAGAAAAGCATCATTTTTACATAAATAGAAATATATATTTCTAATATTTCCTTTTTAAGTCCCAATATGAGCAAATTCAATTACTGTTCCTTTATTTTTGGTAATTAATTTAATTTCCACTCTAACATGTACAACTGCATGTCAACTAGATAAGCTTAGAGAAAATCTACTAACTTTTTTATTTTTATTTTTAGATTGGGAAAAAAATCTTTATTGCAAAACCAATAAAAGATCAATCTAACAGCGGTATTATAAGATCTGAAAAATAGATAAAAATTTCTATAAAAGGAAGGATCCAAGCTTCCATAGAGGAGGAGAAAAGACCCTCACAAAGGGAGGGAAACAAACCTCCATACATGAAGGATTATTACATCAACAAATTAAAAATTAAAAAAATCAAACTGAAAAGAACCAGATGTCACCAAACTTATCCAAAACTCCACTACTTCGTAACTTTCAACTTGGAATCTGAAGATCTCACCTCCGCTGGTCAAAATAAAACATTGAGGTTGAGATGGTCGCCTAATATGAAACAAACACGTTAACTAACGTTAATCTTGGTCTTGCGGACTGTGAGAAGATCTGAAGTCAGATCTTAAAATTTTAGGCTTGAGGGTGGAGAAGGTAAGGCAGTAATAAGAGGAAGAGAAGGAGATCCAAGTAGTGAGAGAACCACCCACCGCTGTCTCCATCTCCCCTTGGGGGAAAATCTAAAAAGAAATGAAAGAGAGCTTTAGGTTTTAAATATTGATACAGTTTTGAATTGAATGAATGTACGAAAATCTATAAACTTGAAGAATAGCATTCTGCCAAAAATAGCTTATGGCAAAAGTCCATTTTATCTTCAAAAAAACTTCATTTTAGTCCAAAATATGGAATATATATATATATATATATATATATATTTTAAAAAGTTGTATTAGTGAATAATTTTCATCAATCTAAGTTAATAAGTTTAATTTTGTTCCAAAAAAAAAAAAAAAGTTAATTTGTTTAATTAAGTTAAAAACTTTATTATCCTAACACTTTCCATTGTCACGAGGGTTGATCACCTGGCAAAGAGACTTGATTATCCAGTTAATTTTCTGTGAGAATGTCGCACTTAAGTTAGCCCAAAAATAAATTAAAAAAAACTAAAGAAAAATATTTTTTATTAGAGTGCATTTATGAAGGAGCTGACCAAATGACTAAAAAAAAAAAACAAACCAAAAACCCTGAAGGGTGACATGGGAGAGTAATTATTCAGTAGTCTCAAAGTGTATGAAATTATTTGCATGGTGTTCTAAATTAATCACGTAATAAAAATTTTATGAGTGATACATATTGGCTCACTTTTGTTAAGTAATTAAAAAATAAATAATGATCCATTTAATATGTAATATAATTTTTTTTTTGTTAATAAAAACAACCACAGAAATAATGCCATTTAGGAATTATTTATTGTCGCAACAAAATCTGTGCATTTCTAGTTATTCTTGGAAGGGCCAAAAAATGGTTGGGTTAATTACACTAATAGTCCCTATAGTTTGGGACTTGTGTCACTTTGGTCCCTGACTTTTCAATTGTGACACATTTGACCCTGAATTTTGAATCTTGTTCCAAATAAGGACAATTGAAAATATTATTAGATTTTTTAAGGGTAAAATCGTCAACTTGATGAAATATAAACTAATTGACAAAAATAAATGTCAAAAAAATATTTTTAATTTTTTAAAATTATTTTTATCCACCAATGATAAAATTATGTAAAATTAATAAAAATTACATGATTAATTTTTTTAAAGTAATTTTACATGATCATCATCCAAACACATAATAAAAATTAATTTGGTGAAAAAAAATAAATAAATGTCTAAAAGATTTATCAATTTTACATAATTTTATTTTTAGTAGGTAGAAATAATTTTTAAAAATTCAAAAATATTTATTTGACATTTATTTTGTCAAATTAGTTTATATTTTATCAAATTGATAATTTTACCCTTGAAAAATCTAATTATATATTCAATTGTCCTTATTTAGAACAAGATTCAAAATTCAGGGTCAAATGTATCACAATCGAAAAGTCAGGGACCAAAATGACACAAGCCCCAAACTATAAGGACTATTTGTGTAATTTACCCAAAATGGTTGCTGTGTTTTTTTTTTTTTTTTTAAATTTTTTTATAGAGAATTTCTCGGTGGTTAGAAAAATATTTATAAAAAAAATGGTAAAAATTATAAATGTTAATAATTAAAATTATAATTTTTTTTATCATTGTGTAATAATTTTTCAAAACCCATAATTTCCCTTCTTTTTTCAACTAGTTTGGGCATCCCAATATTCTCTTTTGAATTGGGGACAATAATCACATAGTCAAAATTTAACCCAATCTTTAATAATTGAGTTTGTTAAACATGTCATAGATTATTATACAATTTAGGACAATTATGTCATTGCACTAAGTGTATTTTTTTGACTTTTTTCTGAAAAGATGTATAGAAAAATAGAGAAGTGATATGACCAATAAAAAGATAAAAAAAATCTGTTTGGGAAGTGGGTTGCCTTTTTGACTTTTTGGCTTTTTTGGCTATTTTAACCTAGGCTAAAAAGCTTGGTTTAGGAAAGACTTTTTGACTTTTTTGATTTTTTTTGTGAGAAAAGAGTGTAATGATTATGAATTGGATGTGATGTTTTCTTTGTTGTGACTAAAATAACCTATTTTATCTTTTGTGACTAAAATAACCAAAAAAATTCTTGTCAAACGGAGCCTTATAAGTTCTTACCTAAAGTATGACTTTTCCTTGACACTAGTTCATAAGTTGATTTTATTTTTTTCAGTTTTAGTAATTTAAAAAAAATTATATTAAATTTATTATTATTTTAGGTTCATCTAGATGGGACGATTTTGAAAATGTTTTCATAAATTTTTAAAAAAAACAAATTAACTAAAAAATCAAGTTAAATTTTATCAAAAAGCTTATAAAATTTTCTTTATTTTTGTCTTTACTAAAAAATTTCAAAATGTTTCCAATTTAATCATTAAAAAAAAATTAGTCCATTCTAGCTTATGTTTCACTAAAAAATAAAAATATTGTAACTCAAAAATAAATCTTTTAAAAACATAAAATCGAACTTAAAAATACCCTTACTAAGAAGATGCCGCCAAAAGTTGATAACAAACATTAGCCCCCTCTCTCTCTCTCTCTCTCTCTCTCTCTCTCTCTCTCTCTCTCTCTCTCTCTCTCTCTCTCTCTCTCGAAGAAGAAGAAGAAGAAGAAGAAGAAGAAGAAGAAGAAGAAGAAGAAGCCTACCCCCTCTCTCTCTTTCTTTGTTCTTTAAGGAGAGAGAGATACTTCTAAGCCATTTTCTCCCCTTTGTTTCTTCTCTCGCAAACATAGATACTTCTACCCACTGTGACGATGAACAAATTGTAAAAATGTTTGGTAATACTTGTTTGGTAATGATTTATTTATTTATTTTTTTAATTTTTTTGCAACAATAAAGGTTTTCTTATCTTTTCATATAGGTTCTTCCTCCCTATGTAATAGAGGTTCTCTTTATTTATGTTGGAATATATTTTGTATCGTAATATATATTAATTGACGATTTATTATCAGGTGCGCAATATATTAAGACTCGTGTTTTTTTATAAAAATAAATAAAAAAACAAATGCAGCCAAAGAAAACTTAAGGGAAAATTATTGATAAATCCTATTTAGAAGTGTTTTACTCCAAGAAGTCCATGAAGGAATTTTTTAACCCATTTAATCCCATGTATGTATAGTTTTATTCCATAAAGTCCTTTTTCTTGATTTACATTATTTTTCTTGGACACTTATGCCCTTATATTTAATTTTGATACCCTTATAAATATTTTTTGAACGGTTAGCAATTTATGATGTGAACATTCATATTTTAAAATTGACATTGGTAGGAATGTAAAATTGGCCCGTGGACGGCCCGAAACCCGTCAGCGAGCCGGGGGCGGGCCCGGGCCGTTGACAATATGAATATTCACATTGACATGTTAACATTCACATTAATAGGAGTGTAAAATTGGCCCGCATCCCGTGGCGGCGCAAAACCCGCCCGCAGTCCATGGGCGGGCCCGGTCTGGGGCGTTGACAATGTGAATATTCACGTTGACATGTTAACATTCACATTGATAAGAGTATAAAATTGGTCCGCGGCCCATGGGCGGCCAAAAGCCCGCCCGTGGCCCGGGGCGGGCCCGACCCGGCCCGGCCCGGCCCGGCCCGTTGACAATGTGAATATTCACATTGACATGTTAACATTCACATTGATAAGAGTATAAAATTGGCCAGCGTCCCGTAGGCGGCCAAAAGACTGTCCGCGGCCCGAGGCGGCCCCGGCCCGGCCCGTTGACAATGTGAATATTCACATTGACATGTTAACATTCACATTAATAGGAGTGTAAAATTAGCCCGCGCCTCGTGGTTGCCCGAGACCCGCCCGCGACCCGTGGGCGGACCCGGCCCGTTGACAATGTGAATATTCACATTGACATGTTAATATTCACATTGATAAGAGTATAAAATTGGCCCGCGCCCCGTGGCTACCCAAAACCCGTCCACGGCCAGTGGGCAACCCGGGGCGGGCCCGGCCCGGCCTGTTGACAATGTGAATATTCACATTGATAAGAGTATAAAATTACCCCGCGCCCCGTGGCTGCCCGAAACCCTCCCACGGCCCGTGGGCGGCCCGGGGCGGGCTCGGCCCGGCTTGTTGACAATGTGAATATTCACATTGACCTGTTAACATTCACATTGATAAGAGTATAAAATTGGCTCGTGGCTCATGGGCGGCCAAAAGCCCACCCGCGGTCCGGGGCGGGCCCGGCCCGGCCCGTTGACAATGTGAATATTCATATTAATATGTTAACATTCACATTAATAAGAGTATAAAATTGGCCCGCAGCCCGTGGGTGGCCCGAAGCCCGACCGCAGCCCGAGGCGGGCTTGCCCCGACCCGTGACAATGTGAATATTCACATTGACATGTTAACATTAACATTGATAGGAGTGTAAAATTTGTCCGCTGCCCGAAGTTTGCCCTCGGCCCGGGGTAGGCCCGGTCCGGCCCGTTGACAATGTGAATATTCACATTGACATGTTAACATGCACATTGATAGGAATGTAGAATTGGCCCGCGGCCCGTGGGCTGCTCGAAGCCCGCCCATGGCCCGGGGCAGGCTCGTTTGGGTTCGGGCCCGAGCATGTCCGAGACCCTAGGCTAGGGCCTAGGCCATCACTTTGAAGCCCGGCTCGGCCCATCGGCTCGCTTAAGGCCCATTCAAGGCTCGGTCCGAGGCCCAACCCACCTGAGGCACAATGTCTTTTTTTGTGGAAAATAATAAAATTTTGGTAGAAAAAATTAAAAAGAATTAAAAAAAAATGGCCAGGCCCGCCCAAGCCCAGCCTAAGCTCGAGCCTAGGCCCAGGCCCACCGGCCCGACCCGAGGCTGTCGTCTTCGGGCCGCGGGCCAATTTTACACTCCTATCAATGTGAATGTTAATATGTCAATGTGAATATTCACATTGTCACGGGCCGGGCCGGACCAGGCCCACTCCAGGCAGCGGGCATGCTTCGAGCCTCCAACGGGCCGCGGGCTAATTTTATACTCCTATCAATGTGAATATTAATATGTCAATGTGAATATTTACATTGTCACGGGCCGGGCCGGGCCGAGGTCGGGCTCGCCCCGGGCCGCCCATGGGACGCGAGTCAATTTTACACTCTTATCAATGTGAATGTTAACATGTCAATGTGAATATTCACATTGTCACGGGTCGGGCCGGGCCCGCCCCGGGCAGCGGGCGGGCTTCGGGCCTCCCACGGGCCGCGGGCTAATTTTACACTCCTATCAATGTGAATGTTAATGTGTCAATGTGAATATTCACATTGTCACGGGTCGGGTCGGGCCGGACTCGCCCCGGGCCGCGAGCCAATTTTACAGTCTTATCAATGTGAATGTTAATATGTCAATGTGAATATTCACATTGTCACGGGCCGGACCGAGCTCGTCACGGGCCGGACCAAGCTCGCCCCGGGCCGCGGGCTAATTTTGCACTCCTATAATGTGAATGTTAACATGTCAATGTGAATATTCACATTGTACATGGGTCGGGCCCCTACACATTGACGATATGAACATTCACATTGACGGTGTGAACATTCACATTAGGGGTATTTTGGTAATTATGTCACCCATAGGACTTATTGAAACATAAGAAAATAATATGAACTAAATAGAACATAAGTAGATACATTAGGGGTTATTTTGGTAATTATGTCACCAATAGGACTTATTGAAACATAAGAAAATAATGAACTAAATAGAACATAAGTAGATGAAAAGGATATTTTGGTCTTCTTATCTCAAATAGGACCTAATGGAATAATAAAAAAGAATATGAATTGAATGGAACATAAGTAATTAAAGATAGATTTATGAAAAAAGCTCCCAAAACTTAATTGTCCTTGTACTTAGTTACTATTACCTTGCCAATATCACTATTGCGTGTAAATTGAAAAGACAAATTCGGCAAATAAAGATTATTATTATTATTATTATTTGTTTTTTGAAAAAATATTTATAATATAGAGAATTATAGTCGAATAACACATAAAAGTTTCGTAATAAGAAATCACCAATTTTTAACTTTAATAAGATTGACTTCAAATAAAAATATACATGCCAATTGAACGAACCAAAATAAGAACAGCTTGATTGGTTTCGTTTTTTTGAAAATAATTTTCAGAAAATTTTATTTTCTTATTTTTTATGTTTTTTTGTTTTTAATGAATTTTTTTAATATTTTAAGCAATTTTTTTAATTTTTAGATATACCTAACATAAATATACCTAAAAAGTAAAAAATTTGTGAAAAAAACCTTTTAAAAATTCACTAAATACCAAAAATACAAAAAAAAAAAAAAACGAGAATTCAGTACATTTTTTGTATTTTTATGTATTTATTAAATTTTTAAAATATTTTTTCACAATTTTTTTACTTTTTAGATACATCTAAGTAAGGTACATCCAAAAAACTAAAAAAAATATTTAAAATTTTAAAAATATTCACTAAAAACAAAAAAAATATGAAAAACTAAAAACTCAATTTAAAAAAAACTTAATCCAGAAAACTCAAACCAAACACACTAAATTATGTTAAAAAACACACATAATATATTATACACAAATTATAGTTTAAATCAGAAGAAATTACAAAAGATTCCAGAGTTACACCTTTTAATAAAAAAAAATTGAATTTTTAATTTTATCAATTTAAATTATAATATTTGATTTGTTTTCGATCTAAACTATCAATCTATTTTTGTTTTGTAAAATCGATAAAAAAAAAGATATTTTAGTCATGAAACTCAACGTAAGTGTACATAAAATATCTAAACTATTTATTTTCATTGATTTTAATAACTAAAATATTTTTTTTTTGTTAATTTTACTTAACACAAATGGACAAATGATTTACATGAAAAATAAATTAAAATTAAAAATTAAAAATTCAAGATTTATTTTAGGGAAAATTGGCCTAAGGTCCCTCCTCTACTTTTGATAGGAGGAGAGGTCCAAAATAATATGTTTTGATGGCTAAGGTCTCTCAAATTTATTTTAGGTTATAAAGTACCTAAATTACCCTTCCTTTATAACATAAATTTGTTTGAATATTATATTGTTGACTTAACTGATAGATTTTGGAAACCGAATTTGCAGTGGAGATTTTGTCGGAGTTTTCGTCGGAGATTTCAGTGGAGATTTCATGGTGGAGATTTCATCGGAGATTTCAGTGGAGTTGACGAGAAAGATTGCTACGATCGTGTAGATTTCGTTGGAGATTTCGTCGGAGATTTCAGTGGTGTTACAGTGTGTTGATCGCGTAGATTTTCAGTGGAGTTGAATCAGGTTTGTTTTCGATGGAGATACCACATGCATTTTGATTTTTGTTTTGAATTTTTGTTTAAAGAGAGGCCAGTTTGATAGAGTTGATTTTTATTTTTGGAATTAATTTTTGATTCTTTGTTTTTTAATCAATTTCAAAGAGTGTTGACAGTGTGTTGATCGCGTAGGTTTTTAGTGGAGTTGAATCAGGTTTGTTTTCGATTTAGATTCCACATGGATTTTGATTTTTGTTTTGAATTTTTGTTTAGAGAGAGGCCAGCTTGATAGAGTTGATTTTTATTTTTGGAATTAATTTTTCATTCTTTGTTTTTTATCAATTTCAAATAGTGTTGACAGTGTAGGTGATTTTGATGTTTAGAGTTCATTTTTCGTGCTCTGTTTTTTATCAACATGCTGATCAATGATAAGTTTTGTTCTATGTTTTTTCAAACCAGAGAAATTTCATTTTCTGCACTTTTGTTTGTGTAGTCCAGAGAAAATTATAAGTGCATATGGACATATTATTAGAAGTTTCTAATGCAGATAGAATATGAGAAAGTGAATGTAAGTTCATAAATTTCTCTGACTTGTATTTGTAGTTCAGAGAAAATTGTAAGTTTGTTACTCACTTTCAGTTTGTAATATTGCAGAATGACGCATAGAAAATTGTTAGCTTGTAGTGAGGTGAAAATCACGGAGAAGCCTATAATTTCATAACAGATATTCTGTGTGATTTTTTTCTATGATTGTGTTTAATAGTTAGCAGTAAATTTCTCTGTGATTCATTGAGTTTCTGTGATTTTGTTTTTTATCATCTTGAAGGTGAATATCAGTTTGTAGATGTCTTTGGACTTTTATTTTAAGTTCAGAGAAAATTATAATTTTTAGAAATTTGTTGGACTTTTATGTTGTTCTTGTGAAGTGTTTCTATGTTAAACAAATTATTTTTCTTGTTTTTTGTTTCAGTTTCAATGGACAGTGCAGTGTTGTTGCTGTGCAAATATGGAATGATACTATTGTCATTAATGTTTCATGCGAATTGAATTTTGAGGAATTGGTTGGCATTTTGTGTAAAACATGGGAGAATTTGAAACCTGAGACTATGTGTATTTCATATTCTATTTTGGGCCATCCGAATTGTATGGTTCGAAATAATATTGATTTTCTGAATATGTTGAGGGTTGTTTGTGCACGGTGTTGATATAGTTGATGTTTCAGTTACTAGATGTAGTACTTCTGATGAAGAGGATGAAGTGGGTCTAATTGGGTAGATGTTGTGGATGGTGAGTGTGATAGGCTGGTGGATATTGAAAGGAATTCACTCTCTAAGTTTTGTTCTCACCAAGAAAAGTGTTATTGTCGGCTCGTTGGCGGAATAATATTACGAGTGTTGGACAAAAGTTTGAGGGTGGTGTGGTTGAGTTCCATACTTTTTTATGCAAGTATGCTATTGAGGTTGGTTTTCAGTTTACGTATGTTAAAAATGACAAGCTGAGGGTTACGGCAGAATGTGCATATAAGGAATCAAGGGGATGTATGTGGCGTGTACATGCTTCTGTTGAAAAAAAAATGGGTTCTTCTACATAAGGACTTTGAACAATGAACATACGTGTGGTGTGGCGGTTCGTAGAGTAAACATTCAGGATGACTTCCAGCTTAGTTTCTGGGTGATACTTGAAGAGGTAAGTGCAAAACCTTTAACTCGTCCAGTGGATGTTGTGAAAGAAATGAAAGACAAGTATGGGGTCTCAATCAGTTATAACTGTGGTTGGTTGGGTGTTGAAAAAGCAAAATGTAGTACATATGGGGATTCTTGTTTGTCATTTGATCAATTACGGTGGTATTTTGATGAGGCATTGAAGAACAATCCAGGTAGTCGTTTTGAGTTAGATTTTGAAGATAACAAGCATTTCAAAAGAGTGTTTGTGGCTTTTCATGCATGCATTGCTGGTTTCAAATATTGTCGGTCATTGCTTTTTCTTGATGGAACATTTTTGAAAGGACGATACAAAGGAGTTATGCTTGCTGCAACGGGGAAAGATGGGAATGAAGGTAATTGTAAATATATATAATTTTATCTAACTATGTGAATTTTCTATACATGTAGGAATTGAGTGAATGTGATTTTTCTCTGACACTTTGAATTTTCACTGGATTTTGGTCAATGTGTGAATTTTCTCTGGATGTTGTCATTGTGTGAATTGTATCTGTAGGTGGTCACTAAGTGAATTTTCTCTGGATATTATGATTGTGTGAATTTTCTCTGTAGTTGGTCACTAAGTCAATTTTCTCTGGATGTTGCCAGTGTGTGAATTTTCTCTGGAGTTGGGCACCAAGTGAATTTTCTCTAGATGTTGGTAGTGTCAAATTTCTCTAGTTGTTTATTGTTCTAATTTTCTCTGCATGTGTATATTTGATATGCTTGTTCCTATTTGTTTTGTAGGTTTTTTCCCTGTAGCTTTTGCTGTTGTTGATGCTGAGAATAAAGACAATTGGTGTTGGTTTCTTGAACATTTATGTGGAGTATTGGGATCAGAAAGGGTGATAAGTTTCATATCAGATCGACATTGTGGTATTGTGGAGGGAATTGCTAGGTTTTTCCCTAACTGCTTTCATGGATTTTGTCTTGAACATCTAAAGAGAAATCTGAGGGATAAGTTGTCATGTGGAAACACAAATTTGGTTAGGGAGACGATTGTGTCCAAGTTTTCAGAATGTGCATATGCGCCAACAAAGGCATCATTTCATTTCAAGTTAAATGAATTAAAAAGTGAGGGAGGAGACATTGTGATTGCTTTCTTGAGAAGTTTACCATATGAAAATTGGAGTGATGCATATTTTGCGGGGAAACGTTATGGTGAGATGTATTCAAATGTTGCTGAGTCATTCAATTCATGGATACGAGAAGCTCGGCACTTGCCAATAACAAATTTGGTGGACATGATACGGTTGCAAATTATGAATATGAGGTCTGATAGGAGGCTGCTCTCTAGTAAATGGAATAAAGTTCTTGTCCTCGTATGGATAGTGTATTGGAGAAGTATTTTTTGGATGGAGGACATGGAATGTGAGTTTGTCATCTGATAATGTCTTTGAAGTGCATTGTTTTCCTTCGGTTATGGTTGATCTTGGGTTGAGAACTTGTTCGTGTCGAAAATGGGAAATAAATGGGTATCCATGTCAACATGCTGTTGCTGCATTTTTAGGAGTGGAAGGAATTTGAATTCATTTGTTGAACCATTTTTTCATGCTGATATGTATCGTCAAGCGTACTCGTTTTCAATTGGCCCAGTTCCAACTGTTGAAAAACCTCTGTGTAGCATTGAAGATGCTATGATTTTACCTCCATTGAGCAAGAGACCAGCTGGGAGGCCGAAGAAGAACAGAATTGCTTCTACTGGAGAGTTTAAAAGGGTGATTAAGTGTAGTCGGTGTGAGAGTATTGGTCACCATAATAAGAGGACATGCAAGGAACCTTTGTTAAATAGTTGAGGATAATACATTTTATTGATTGAATAATACATTTGATGATTAGTTTGTGTGTTTTTTTTGTGAAATGTATTTTTTAGACAGTGTATATAATAATATCAATCAAATTCATCCAGAGAAATTTTTGCAATATCAGTTAAAGTGTGCATTGTGTTTGTTGATATATACTATAGGCAGTGGGTTTGTAATACCTGTCAAATTCATCCAGAGAAATTTTCTATGGCAGAAAAAATTTTGTGTAATGTGTTTTGAAGCTTCAAATTCATCAAAATTATTGCAGTGAGTACATCCAAGAAACAAAATTAAGCTCTTTTGAAATTTCTCTGAGTTGAGAATTTCTCTGGACCAGGGAAGAATTTATCTAGAATGACTTCAACTCAGAAATTTTTCTCAAAGTCAAAGAAATTTTCCTCACCAACCCAGAGAAATTCACAACTCAGAGATTCCATTTTGTGTCACCATTCGAATCCATCAATTTCATCCGGAAAAATTTTTCACTATCAGAGAAAATTATCTGGGCATTGTGTTTTGAAATTTCAAATTCATCCAGTGAAATTTTCCAGTAGCAGATAAAATTACTGTGCGCTTTGTGTTTTGTTGAGTTTGATGATTGTTTTGTACCAACAAAAAGCATTACAGATTACATGATCATATAGGCATCCCCTTGGGACGATACAAGTTAAATTTCTTTGTGAATTTCTGGTAATATCATACCAGAGAAATTTCTGCAGACAATTTTCTCTGTGTGGATTGTGTTGACAATCACAATAAAAAATATATATATATATATATATAACCATCGATAGGTATGAAATTTACATTAGTCGAAATAAAAAAAAAATGAAATTTACATTAGTCAAGAAAGGATGTATATGGATAAATCAAGCATCATTATTCCTTCAATGTGTCAATAAAAAAGTGAATGGTTAATACTGTATGGATATATACATATATGTGAGACAATTTTCTCTGTCTGGCTATGTACATTGTCTTCATTTCACTAGTTTCACTATTACATGTTTGGTTCTTCTGGAGGTATTTCAATTGGTTCAGTCCATGATCGGCCAACTTCGATCACAAATCTCTCTATGAGTTCTGCCTTCATCAACCTGATCTCTTGTGTGGACAATTTGGAGCTGATAGGTTCATGCTTGCTATATTGTTTCATTATATAGCAGACAAAGAGGCCACAATCCAGACTGCATACAAATTATAGGTATGGTTAGTTTTAAGAAACATGCAAATCAAAGTATCTTATTTATAGATGTATGAAACTTACGAATCACTTTCTTGTTGTGGAGCATTGTTGACATACTCAAAGTCGTAACTTGTGTTTTGTGAGTTTATCAATTTGAAAGAGGGTTGTGATTGAGCGTCTCTTTCAAGGCAAGCTTTCAAAAAATTCTCCACATATTCTTGCTGCAAAAAAATAATTTTTAAATAACAGAGAAATTTACAGACAAATCAATGGGATTGTATGAAAATTATCATCACATAAAGATTATGATGGATCAGAGAAATTTGCACTCGTTACCAATTGTTTTGCATCTTTGACATATTTGTCTTCTGCATCATCCCTCATTGGCCTCAGTGAGTTGTAGAACCTCCATAAATTGTCTTGTTTGTCGAGGACAAGCAAGGTCCAGTGATTTCCAGCTGTGGACTTCTCATTACCTCCAGTATTTATTGGGAAATGGAGGAACCTGTAGTTCCTCCATGCTGTTTCAATATGCTTGTCAAATAAGGACACTCGAAAAGATTGATTTTCTGTCATCTTGATGAAATTCTGTGTTCAGAGAAAATCCAAAAATGGTTTTGTTCAGAGAAAATCCAAGAAGTATCTTAAGAAGAGAAAGTAGTAAGTAAATTCCAGAGAAAATCAAATAAAATAGTAGTAACATACTAAGCTCATGGATGTGAAAAAAAATGAGGTTGGTTGTTGTCTTTCTCTCATTTGGTCAGCCAAAAGTATCTCTCCATAGCCATCAATGACCTGAAAAATATGATTTGTAATTGTAATATTGGTTTATAAAGGCTGATGGAACATTGCAGAGAAATTTTGATGAAAGGGAAAGACTTACATTGTTGGCAATTTCTTTTTGCTTTATTAGGTTTCCAATGTCTTCGAAGGTAATGAGGTTCAACTCACTTGTCCAAATTAAAGCCCTACAAGATGACAAAGAAGGGATTTAATTGTTGTTAATGCAATATAAGTTTGTAATTTGTTGTTTGTTATCTTCTATTTTGTTTGTTGTACTTACTCAAGTCCAGACACATTTGATATGTGCTGCAACATATCTTTTACGTGATCTTTTATCAATCTTGAAATCGGAAGAGTTTGTGGAAAGACCCAAGATTTTCTGATGTTTATAGGTTGAGGCAAGATGTACGCATCAGCATCAAGCACTTCTTTGTCCTTCGTGCTTTGCTCAGCTTGCTTTGCAGCTTGTTTTGAAGCTCTAGTCACTTTCGCAACTTTGGGATATTGAAATTCTGGATCGTGCTGCTTTTCCTTCCTTTCTTTTGCCTTTAAATTTTTGATCATTGACGTCGGATCTTTTTTGACTGTAGACAGTGAAAATATTAGTAAAAGTGAAATTTCTCTGAAGTAACAGATGATATTTCAATATGTAAATTTATGTGATTCAATATTTTCCAGTTACCATAGACTTTCGTCTTTTGTTTCGGTTGTTCTTTGTGTGCCATTTCTTCTTGTTGGGTTGTTGGTTGTTGTTCAACTTGGATTCCAACTAGACACAGTGAAAATCAAACAAGCCCCAAAAATGGAATAAGAAAATAGACAGAGAAAATGAAATGAGCAGTAGAAATCAATAGAAATAAGCGGCAGAAACTAATGTGTTCAGAGAAATATAACTTCCAGAGAAAATTACCAATGACAGAAAATTATAATAAATAGAAATTTCTCTGAGTTATGCTGACACAAGGACATAACTTTTTGTGGCTCAAGATTTTCACTGACCTTGTGGTTGAAGTTGTGTTGGTGTTCTGTATGGTTGTGTTGCTAGTTGGACTGACAGTTCTTGAACTTGTTCATGCAATTTAGCATTTTCTGTTTCAAGCTCCGAATTTGAATTCCTCAACTGTTGAATTGTTTTCATATTGTCTTCTTTTTCAACCTCCAACATCCTTAGTTTCATTTGGATTGTGCTTTCTTTTTCTTGAAGTTCTGAGTTAAGTGATGTCAGGGTTCTTATTGAAATATCCTTTTCAGCAAGTAATTCCATCCAATTTCTGTCTTCTTCTTGTTTAGATTGAGAAAGTGCCTTCAGTCTTTGACGTAGATCAGCAATTTGGGCATCCTTTGATTCCTCAAATTCTTGAGGCTGATGCATTGTTGAGCCAGAAATGCTATCACGTTGTTGGTCCACCGGCTCATTACGTTCTTCTTCATCACTTTCCTCGTTTTCTTCTTGCTGTTCATCTTCTTCTTCATCTTCTTGTTCATCTTCTTCTTCACTGTCTTCTTCTTTCTTTCATTCTTTCTTGTCTTCTTCTCCACTGCTTTCACTTTCTTCTCTGGCTTCTTCTTCTCCACTGTTTGCTTGAGCTTCTTGTCCATTGCTGGCTTCGTATTCTTCTATGTTGCCTTCTGCTTCTTCATTGAATTTGACAATTGCTTGACCTTCAGATGAATCTTGTAATGTCTCCTTGAATTTGACAATTGCTTTTTTTGATTCTTTCTTTGTCTTTTTACCAAGACAGAACTCCTCTGATGGGTTTTTGACTAGCTGCTTGTTATCTATCTGTAACAGGAGGCTCTTTTATTAGAGAAATGTTACAAAATTCACTGAGAGAAAAAATTCAAATAAGGAAAATAAAATTCATCTAAATGATACTAATGGGAAACAAACTTCAGAGAAAATTGTATGGGCCAGAGAAAATTACAGACAAGGAGTTAATTTTATGAGGCAGAGAAAATTATGAAACGAGCAACATAATTTAGATATCAGAGAAAATCAATCAAGGCATATAAGTTAATGTTTGACTATAATTGTGTCAGAGAAATTTGGATTCCAGAGAAAATTCATTAGAAGGGCAAATAAACAGTGTTTATCAAAGATGCAAGGCAAATAAGTTATGGGCCAGAGAAAATTACACACAAGGAGAAACAATTTTATGGGCCAGAGAAAATTATGAAACAACCAACATAATTCATATATTAGAGAAAAGCAATCAGGGCATATAAGTTAATGTGTTACAATTGTGGTCAGAGAAATTTGGATTGCAGAGAAAATTGATGACAATGCAGAAATAAACCAGTTGGTACCAAAGAAGAAAACATAAATTGATAGTTCAGAGAAAATTGATCTTAATCAATCAATGCACAAGGAGGGAAACAAAGCAGTGGTCAGAGAAATTTTGGAATTTCACTGAGATTTCAGGAGCAATGGGAATCTAACCTGTCGAGGTGCAAGAGAGTGGACTGGTGTCTTCTGCAGCTGTTTCGTCAAGGTTTGCAGGTTCCACTTCGCACATCTTGGGAAGTCAGTTGTGTTACTGTGTTCCGAGTCAATGATAGTTGCATGTTCACATAGCCAATACTGTGATGAAAATTAAAGTAAATAAAATTTTCTAAATGCACAAATTTGTAAGTATGATAACTGCAAATTTGAATGGATATTATACTTACCAGCAATGCAATGACACACCCCGTAACTTTTTCTGGAGTTTTGTGCAATGCCATGATAGAATCAATCAATGTTGATGTGATTGCTTCTGGCCAATCATACTGTTTCATTGATTCAAGAGGTTCCACATACTGTATAAAAACCCACCCTATTGAATTCCCACTTGTTGCAAAAAATAGGTGAGACACAAGTACAATGTAACAATGATTGCTACATCTTTGAAGTCTGTTGGTTGCTTGCCTTTCATTGCTTTGACCAAGGCGTTTTTAAGAACAGGACCAGTGAGCCTTGTGTCCTTTTGGAATCTTCTCCTTAGGAATGCAGATTTTGGCTTTTTAGAGTATCTTAATGACATGGCTCCTTTACCTCCTTCCAAACCAAAAATCAAGGTCATGTCATTTGTTGTGAAGGTCAGGTTCTTCTTACCAACTGTGAATGATTTTGTTTTTTCATTGTAACATTTGATTATGGCAACTACATCATCATCGGATTTCCTAGTTTTCTTTGGGTCCATCCTTCCACTGGTTAGAGCTTGGATCAAATACCAGAATGGGGTCTTTTGAAGCTCTACAAGTTGTTTTGAATTGAATTTAAGTGTTTGAAAAAAGGAGACAACAGATGAGAGGTTGGATCGGAATTGAATGGTGTAGTGAGCTCTCTTTCTGTGGAGTTTAACAGGTTTTTTCCCCCTTGAGCTTGAGTCTTTTGAAGTTGGGGTACTCATCTGGATGCTAGTTGCTTCATCACCTTGGACTTGTGTGTTTTGTTGAGGAGTTTGTGGTGTTTTGCTGCTGGTTTTTGATCTTAGATCATAAGAAGACTGAGAGAGTTGTTCTGTCTTGGTTGGTGTTTCCAGTGTTTTGCTGCTGGTTTTTTATCTTAGCCCATAAGAAGACTGAGAGAGTTTCTGTTTTTTGCTTGGTGTTTCCGGTGTTTCGCTGCTTTTACGTTTTGCCATTTCTAGACAATGATTAAAATAAAGATGTCAACATTAAATCCCAGAGAAAATTGAACATGCCAGAGAAAATTGGACATGTCAGATAAGGGAGAAAATTGCAGGTAAGAGAAAATTGGAAATGTGAGAGAAAATTACAGATAAGGGAAAATTACAGAAAATTGGACATGCCAGAGAAAATTGGACATTAAAAATGAAATGTCAGAGAAAATCAACAAAGCATCATAAACATGGGAGAGAAATTTTCAATTATTGTTAAAATTACATATAGAAGTAACATACCAGAGAAAATGAATGGCAGAGAAAAGTAAACATGGCAAGCCAAAGAAAATTTCCATTCCACAATTAGCAATATAAAATAAACAAAGTAATGTAAACATGCCACTAAAAATTACACCAAATTGAAACCAAGAATTGAACAAAATAAACATACCAGAGAAAAATACACATTCTTGAGGAAATTTTCATTCTAGAGAAAATTTCAATTCATAATATTAAAATGCCAGAGAAATTTACATACACAACCAGAGAAAATTAACCATGATAGAGACACAAGGGAGGAAAGTGGTGTGTTGTGGTCAGAGAAAATTATAAACGCCAGAGAAACTTAGACAGAGGCAAGAGAGTAATAGACATTCCAGAGAAAGATAGACATTCCAATTAAAAATACATATTATAGAGAAATTTACAGAGCAGAAATTTATAGACAAAATTACAGAAACATGTTCAAGAATAAGATAAAAACGTAGAAAATTGCTTTTTTCAAAATAAAGATGCCAGAGAAAATTGAAAGAAGAAACATACATCAAGCAAAAATCAGAGAAATTCAAATGCCAGAGAAATTTACAGATAAAATCACACAAACATGTTCAAGAATAAGTTCAAAACACACAGAAATAACTGTTTCCAAATTCAGGTAGCTTTTTATTACGAAATTGAAACCCTAATTTATGGAAGGTTAATATAAAATGCTATTAACTTTGTTTCCAGAGAAAATCTAGTTGTATTGCAGAAAAACTTACCAGAGTTAGGATGAAACTTGAATGACGAGCTGATATGGCCTGAGATGAAGATGCGACGTGACGAAGATGGACTGAGATGACGATGAGCAGTGAAAACGAAGCTCTAACGAAGGTCAGAGAAATTTGTGAGGAAGGAATGGGAATGATTTTTGCAGAAGAGAACGAAGCTCTAATGTCGATGGTGAAGATGATGTTGAAACCCTAATTCTGCTGTTCTGCTGTTCGTGAAGATGCTGGATGGTTGGAATGGAACTCAGACGTCGGAATGAGTTTCGTTTCTGTGTTGATTTCGGCAAGGGTATTTTGGTCCACAAAAATAATTAAAAACGCGCGCCAAGTTGTCCAGGGACCTGATGCATCACTATTTTTTTGGGTGTCCTTTATCCTCTAAATTAGTATTATTAGGGAGCTGAAAAAAAATTCCCCTTTATTTTATTAGAAGGGTTTTGGTTATTTATTTATTTATTGTTTTTTTGTCTTTTAATTTAATATTGATCATGAATTATTATAATATTTGATTATGGCTAATAATGGTTGTTTTGAAAAGTTGATTAAAAATTGATTTTTTGATTTTCTTTTAAAAAAACATATAAAAAAATAGAGTAAATTACAAACACACCCCCTGAGATTTACTTAAATTACAAGTTACCTCTTGTGGTTCTAGAAATTACATTATACCCCCTAAAGTTTCTAATTTCATAACAAATAGGTCATTTTATTAATAAATCATCAAGTTAATTAACAGTATTTAATAATATTAAAATTTTATTTTAACTAATAATTCAGATAATTTTATTATTGTACAGATGAACAGTTAGAAATTTCACATTTTTAATTAATTCTGTTAAATAAAAAATTCTGACGGTAAGGTATTTGTAATTTTTCAAATCACAAGAAACAATTCGTATTTTAAGCAAATCTCAAGAGTGCATTTATAATTTATCCAAAAAAAATAAAAAAATTATATAATCCAAAATAAATTAAAAACTGAAAAATAATTTTTAACCATGTTACCAAAATCCTCCTGACTTATAAAGATTCTTTATGTCTTGTTTTTACTTGGTTTAGAAACAGATTCAGATTCTTGTTTTTACTTTGTTTAGAGACAGAAGAAAACAGAGAATGAGATGAAACTTGAAAAGGGCTCTCAGTTTATCTCCTTCTCTTGCTCACTCTGTTACAGACTGTTGTTTCTAGACTTTGGTTTTTGGGCTGTACCACATCTAAAAGTCTCTTTTACATCCCCTCTTATCCTACCCCTTTTGGTGGACTTTTATGGGGTAGGGTCTTTTGATTTTTTGACAACAATGCACTCCACTTGATTTTGCTTACAAGGTTGTTTTCAATTTTCTTGCAATAATTAACCATCAGTAAGCTTGTACTATAGTCACAGTACTCATTTTGTGCTTTTATTCATTTACAGTCCCATTCCCATATATATAGTGGGCAGGACGCGTGGGTTGTTCCATTCTTGTCTGTTTTCATATCTCAGTGAGTGAACTTTCTGTGTGCTCAAAATCTTCAGCGTTTCTTCAATTTTCTATGAGTTTCTGAGAGATTCGCGATCTGGGTTGTTTGCAGATTTGGGTTTTGAAGTGTATTTTGGGTACTCTTTTAGTTCATGTCTCAGTGATTGAGCTTTCTGGGTGCTCAGAATTCTGAGCATATCTTCAAATTTTTTTAACCATTTCCATGGGTTTCTGAAAGATTTTGTGATTTGGGTTGTTTGCAGATTTGGGGATTTGAAGTGTTTGGGGATTCAGTGTATTTTGGGTAATCTTTTAGAGAGGGAAAGTCATGGCAGCAAAGTCAGCTGAGCCATCACCACACCCACCAAAGGAACAACTTCTCGGTCTTTCCTACTGCATTACTAGTCCACCCCCATGGCGTAAGTCTCTAAAATCCCTTTTTATTTTAATTTTATTTTTATATATTTAGATTCTCTATGTGTTTTTATTAATTTTCTTGTCTAGTTTTACTTCAAATTGTTATAGATATGTAAAAGAAGTTGTACTAGCTACTACCTATGGATTCTAATTCTCAGAATCTAGTTGATTGCTTTTCTTAAAAAAAGTCTCTAATTCTTTTTGTTAATCTTTGCATATGTATTCTCTCTGTATCTTATTGTTGAATATACTGTAACATTTTTCTTTCTTTATTAGATCCCTAGCACTTATTGGAAAAAGTACCCAAGCACAATTATAAGCCCTATAAAAAATCTTACTTTTACATTTTTGTTTCTTTAAAAGTTCCATATATAGATGATTTATGTGCCTCTCATTAAATTTGTTTATGTACAAAATTACCATTACATTTTCGTCGGCCGTGCTTTAAATTTTGGGCAGTGCTACATCCCACAAATTTCTGTCACAAAAGCATACTGTCAACAATTTCTTACCGGTAAGAATTCGCCACAATAGAGTGAGTGAGTACGGCGCCACATTAGACACGGTGCTTTTGTGGAAGAAATTTGTGGGGATGGATCATTTTCCTTAAATTTTTTGTTTTATGTTTTTTGTTTTTTTATAAAATTGCTAAGAAACACAGATATATAACAGACATAATATGGACACGCTGAAATGGCAATTTTCAAAACATAAGATATCACACGAAAAAACACGACAAATATGTACTAGATTATGTACACACACCCAATTAGTATGTTGAAAATCAACCAGTTGCATATAGAAGGAGAAAAAAAACAGAGAAAATAAAAAAATTAAACAACTGAAAAGGTATCATAATTTGAAATTCAAAATCAAAATGAGTAGTAATTAAAATCCACTTCGCATAGAGAAGAGTGAATGCTTATTTATTTATTTATTTATTTTTATAGAAGAGGCTTCAAGACACCAATTAGGGTGTTGCCTTTATATAATAGTATATGATATATAGTATATATATATATATATTAAAATATTAATAATATTTTTTTTAAAACTTTTTATGTTACAATTACATTTATATTTTATTGTATCATAATAGTAATAAAATAAATTTTCACATTATGTATTGAAAAAAGAAGCGTGGACTGTTTAGGTTTTAAGTAATGGCTCTTATGTTATTTTCTTCAAACTTGTGATGCATCTCATGTGCCTAGCGATTTTTATTTTTTTTTCAACTGTCCAATCTGTATTCGATTCTAAAAAAATTTAAAAAATATAGGACACATTTCAATGGGTGTTTGACACATGTTGAGAGTGTCTGACCAGTATCAGTGAAAAACCCTGATTATATATTTCACTCTAGTACTAAACCACAAGCCTGGTGAAATTCACAACTGCTTACAAATATGAAACTAAGAAAATGCATTGCTTTGATAAAATCTTACATTGGGAAATATTTATACAATAATTTGTGAACAATTCTAGATTTCTTTCAAGAAAATCATGCAACTAAGAGGATCTGTTGTTGTTTTGAACTATTTAAATTTATGTGTATATATATTTCATTGTACCAACAACGGATGGAATTTATGTTAGTGCCACGGAAGATCACTAATACTAGGTAGTAGCTAATTTTTATTTATTTTTATTTCTAAATCAAATTTGGTTCCATTAAAAAACGTAATATGAATGACCACATTATTATATGTAATTACTACGAAGGGAAAAATGGGTATATAAAAGGCTGAACTTAAGTGGACATATTTAGAACTAGGACTCCATTGTCTTAGCAAATTTTTGTTGGATTCAATGGGCCTTGGAAAGAAAAAATAGGACGTATTTGTACTTTTCCTTATTCTTTTTTGTCTCTCTATTGTGCATTGACTTGACTCAATTCACATGTGGTAAATTTTGGATTCTATTGATTTTAACTTTATTACAGCCATTTCAAATTGGCTAAACAATCCTTGTTAAATTTAATGGTAATAGGTCAATCTACATCTGACTTCTTTTCTTGTCAGAGTTTAGTAAAATTTCATATAACATGCTGTCTAATTTCTTATTTGGTCAAAAAGCTTAGAGTTTTTCTTTCTTCTTCTTCTTCTTTTGTTGTTGTTGTTGTAATTTTATAGTTCCAAGCCTTTGCTTAACATTATGGGGTTCACCTAATTTTTCAAATTTGTGGTGTATTTCTGATGCAGCTGAGGCTGTCCTCCTTGGGTTTCAACATTATTTGGTGATGCTTGGCACAGTAGTTATCATTCCTACTGCTCTTGTTCCTCAAATGGGGGGAGGGAATGTAGGTCCTAACAGTGAAAAATATACATTTCGTGATGGTTTCTTTTGCCTTGGTTTTGTCACAGTAACTGATGTTCAATAATCTAATTGAAACCTTATTTTCTGTTCTTCTAGGAGGAGAAAGCAAAGGTTATCCAGACACTACTCCTTGTTGCTGGATTGAACACATTACTGCAGACATTTTTTGGGAGTAGATTGCCTGTTGTGATTGGAGGGTCGTATACGTTTGTTGCAGCCACAATTTCAATAATCCTTTCTAGTCGATTCAACAATTACGACCCTCTAACGGTTTGTGATCTAGATCAAATGCTGTTGTTTTTGGTGGTGTATGCATGGCACATTGAATTTTGTGTTTAACATGGTATTTAAACACAAAAACACATAATTAGCATTGGTGCATTTTATGTTCTTGCAAAGTTCTTTCGCCATATCTGCATTTCTGGAAAGCTCTCTCTCTCTCTCTCTCACACACACACACGCACGCACACACGGCATGCGGGCACAAGGAACATGACTTACTTTCCCATTAAGGATAGGGTCCATAATACTTGTGCCCGCAAAATATTTCCATTTTCACCTAAACAACAGTGCAGCTGGATGCTAAATTTCATGCACAATAGCTAAGTACATGTGTTCTTTTCATTACACATGCCCTTTTGGTCTACGTACTAACACATACAAAGGAGAGAATTCGAAAGAAGGTAATAAAGGATGAGAGAAATTGCAAGTTCAAATAATAGATTAAACTTGTTTATATTTGGTTCTAACCATGTCATCAATTTTTATTGCCTCGTCAGAAATTCAAAAGGACAATGCGGGCAATTCAGGGTGCACTCATTGTTGCTTCAACCCTTCAAATTGTTCTGGGTTTCAGTGGTCTTTGGCGTAATGTAATGAGGTTGGTTCATAATCTACAAAAATGCATGAAATTATAGACTATGCTATAATACTTAGCCAACTTGGACTCTTTTTGGTTTTTGGTAACTTGTAATTACAATAACTAGCTGGTTTGGACTTCTTTTGCTCCTGGCATTATATTGATTAATGATGTAGAATATCAGAGTGGAAGTTCTAATAATATCTTTCCTGTTGGTTTTATTGTGGCTGGTTTGCATTAGTTAATTGCTCCAAGTCATTTTGATATCTGAACCGTAGATTTTTTTCGTTATTTGTAGCTTCTTTTGTTTGTACTTATATAATCCAGTCTCTGCTCTGACTGAACAGCTGGAAATCTAAATACTCTGTTTGAGCACATCCAGTGAAATGTCCCAATTCCATGTTGATGGCGCAACTCTTGACTATTTGGAAGCTTATTATTGGATTTGGAAACCTAGAATGAAGCCCTTGGGTCCAAAGGCATTTTGGTCTTATAAATGTAATTGGTAGAATATTAATATTAGTATTTACTTAGATAATATTAGTATGAGATGTTCATTTTGTTTCCCAAATAACATTAGCCTAGTTTCCTAATTAAATTAGGGTTTTGGCCTTTAGGCTTTTGGATTGTAATGGTCAGCTTTGAGTCAATATTATGGAGAGTATTTTAGGTTGTGGCTGTTTGTAAGTTTTCTCCCTCTTCTCCCTATTTTGTTCTTCATAACATGCATTTTTTTTTTTTTTTTTGCCTTCAGGTTTTTGAGTCCACTCTCAGCTGTTCCTTTGGTTGCTCTTGCTGGTTATGGGCTCTATGAGTTTGGCTTTCCTGGGGTAGGTATACTCTTACTGCTCTTCAATGGATCATGGATTCGTGGGTTTTACTGTGCATTTACTCTTCATATGTGCATTTATTTCTTTCTGATTTGTCATTGTATTGATTTGTGGATGTCAACTGTTGACTTTGTTGTTTAGGTTGCTAAATGCATTGAAATTGGACTACCACATCTTATCATTTTAGTTTTTCTCTCGCAGGTAAGGTCCTTTGATGCATTACTAAAATTTTAGTCTTACTTATAATAACCACTTTCCTCTCTTTCTCGCTTATATTCAAAGTATTTTAAAGCTGTCTACTAAAATCATTCAAAATTTCATTTGGTCTGCAGTATCTGCCCCATGCAATACGCAGTGGAAGACATGTCTTTGAACGCTTTGCTGTAGTATTTTCAGTGGCACTTGTATGGATTTATGCTTACCTACTCACTGTAGGTGGGGCCTATAATGGTAAACCACCAAAAACACAGGCGAGCTGTCGTACCGATCGTTCTGGACTTATTGATGGTGCTCCTTGGTAAGCATGTGTGTCCCTGTTACTTGTTGGTTAGCTTAGCATTTATTCATTAATACATGTAAGAATGATGTTTAAAGTCCATGATTGGGGCTATTGTTGTTATATTCTCGAACAATGTAATTTATTCAATGAGGTTGTGGCAAGAAACTTGTGCTACTGCATCATATGGTCCTGTGCTATGGCTCTGTGTGGTGGGATAGATAACATGCGAAGAACGTTCCTTATTTTGGTACTGGTGTTTCCATTGGCAGGATAAGCATTCCATATCCCTTTCAATGGGGACCACCTTCGTTTGATGCGGGTGAAGCCTTTGCCATGATGGTTACTTCATTTGTTGCTCTTGTAGAGGTTTGTTTCTCCTCTTGATGGAATAAACTGATGACCGAAGTGCATTCTCATTGCCATTGTTATGTTGATATACTTTTTGATGACTTATTGGTGGGGAAACTCAACTATTTTTGGTCAAAGGCTTGAAAACACCATAAAATTCAATATTTTTATGAGCAGGCAGACACATTTTTGGACTTTAGATTGTTCTTGCATCTTTATTGTAGCTCATGTCCCTTTATTTCAAACTAAAGTTTCATCTTTTAGGTACTTCTGTTTATAATTCCTCACAAATAGCTTACTTTAATATTTTTTTAATGATATAAGCAGTCCACTGGTGGCTTTATTGCTGTGTCAAGATATGCAAGTGCAACTTATGTGCCTCCTGCTGTTCTCAGCCGTGGTGTTGGTTGGCAGGTTAATTGAAAACTTGTTGCTTTCTTTTTTAGTGGTATGATTACACTTAAGAATATGAGTTTAAGATTCCCAATTTGCCCTCTGATTTTCTCTAGTGTTGAAGCTTTGTGAGGATGGTCCCTATATTAGCCAAGTTTCTCTGTTTTGCTGTCTAAAACAACAAATTGCAATTTCCCAAACTTCTTTCAGGTGAACATTGAATGCCCATTAGCTTTGAACTAATTGTTCATTTATTGTCTCAGGGAATTGGTATTTTGCTGTCTGGGTTGTTTGGAACTGTGAATGGATCCTCCGTGTCTATGTAAGACACCAACAACAAAAACCTTTATAATTCATTAGCATTTCTAATTGTATTTATATCAATCGAAACAGGACTTAATAATGATTTTTCTTGGTTTAACTGCAGTGAGAATGCTGGTCTTTTAGGTTTGACTCGTGTTGGCAGTAGAAGGGTTGTGCAAATATCTGC
Organism: Camellia japonica; assembly: GCA_030407325.1. Taxonomy (NCBI): domain Eukaryota; kingdom Viridiplantae; phylum Streptophyta; class Magnoliopsida; order Ericales; family Theaceae; genus Camellia; species Camellia japonica. The sequence goes on along the minus strand of JAPPVO010000010.1, from coordinate 43,989,851 downwards.
TGGCTTCATGATTTTCTTTTCCATTCTTGGTGAGTTGTTTGCAGATAAGGTTTTGAATAACATAAATTAATTTCCATTATCGATCTACTTTTTTGTTAATCTACTTTTTTGTTAATTTCTATGAATATTATTTTGTTAATTGTCAATCAAATCCACTTGTTTAGGAAAATTTGGAGCAGTCTTTGCCTCAATTCCAGCACCAATTGTTGCTTCTTTATATTGCATTCTCTTTGCTTACGTCGGTAAGTGTCAATGATGCAACTAGTTAGCTACCAGACATTCTCAAAATCTGATTATATGATCTGTTTTAGTGAATGGGTATCTTTGGTTTCATCATGAACCTGCAGGTTCAGTAGGTTTAAGTTTCCTTCAGTTCTGCAATCTCAACAGCTTCAGAACAATATTTATATTGGGCTTCTCCATCTTTTTGGGCTTGTCTATACCCCAGTACTTCAACGAGTACACGGCAATTAATGGACGCGGCCCAGTTCACACAGGCGCAAGATGGGTATGCAGAGAACACCAAAAACTTTGAATCTTTATGCATTCTTAGTTTTTGCTAGAATTGTGTCGTGATTGTGGTTTGGCGTTGGCTTTTTTAGCTTTTAAAATCTAAAAAACCTGATGTGTTTGAGAAGTTGCTAAAAAAGCTGACTAGCTTTTTAGCTTTTTTTTTTTAATGGCAAGCAGACTTTTGGCACATCCCAAATGGGGTTGTGAACTCCACTGACAAAAAATGTTGTCTTTGTCTTTTTTTGGCAGTTCAATGATATGATTAACGTTCCGTTCTCATCAGAAGCATTTGTTGCGGGCATTGTGGCATATTTCCTGGACATCACGATACACAAGAAAGACGGTGCAATAAGGAAAGACAGGGGTAGGCATTGGTGGGAAAAATTCCAGTCCATGGACGATTCAAGAAGTCAGGAATTCTATTCCCTGCCCTTCAATCTCCACAAATATTTCCCATATAACTGACTGCACATCACCGATCCACAAAAGCAGTAGTCGTGAAATCTTGCATATTAGTGGGACAAACTATCACATAATGTTCTTTCTCATGTGTATCATCTTGTTATATTACATGCTAAAACACTATAATTTGTCTCTTCCTTCACTGGATGATGATGATGCCTTAGGACATTTGTTTGTTTTGTTTATTTTCCTTGTAAACCCAATGGATGATATATATATATATATATGGACTTGTTTCCTCTTATGTTCTGTACAAATCTTCAGTCCCACATCCACATATTCAATGTATGCCATTTTAGTTGGTATGTTGAGGAACTCATCAGATGTACATCTTCATTCTACTTGATCTATTGCACTTTTTCAGGGATGTTTTGTCTATATTTCTCCAAGGTTGATTTTTATAGCATATTGAGTTGTAAATTTGGAGGCCTTTGAAGTGATTCCAAATAAGTGAAAACTGACAAATTGTTAGCTCTAGATTGCAAATATGTGAATAAACTGATTAACGGATAGGAGTTGAACACTTGGCTTTCAACATGGAGGAGATTTTCAAAACATCTGTATAATCTGTCAACAAAATAGAGCATATATATATAAGGCAGATATTAGACTCTCATCAATTCTCTGTAATTTTGTTAGTACTTTTTACTTGACCAAAACCGGCTCTTATTTCGTTTGGAAATTAGTTTTTTTCAGTAATTTTTTTATTTTTTGCAAAACACGTAAAAAAAAGTAAAGATAATGTGTTGACTTTCTGTATTGGCCTTTTGACTTTTTGACTAAATTAAGCTGTTCTCAAACACGATTAAAGAATGAAGCACAGTAGGGTAGTTTCTTGTATGTCTGTTTTGGCCAAGGAAAAGACATGCATTATCTTTTTGTTTTCTTTTTATTTATTTTTATTTTTAAAATTTTCTTGGGTTCAAAAGCAGGATATCTAAACCTTGGTTTGAGGAAAGCTCCACGACCCCCGTGGAGTGGGTATTACCCCGGTGGAGGTCCCTTCATTTGGATTGGGTTAAATTTAATTACTAATTGGTTACTTTGAAGTCAGGGCCTGCGAAAGTTATGATGCCCCATGGAGCTTCATTTTTCTCATTCAAAAAAATAAAAATAAAAATAAAACATAATAATCTTGGTTTGAGGCTGCACCTCTAGCTAGGAAAGTTGCTTCTAGGGCAGTTTGTGGATAATATCCTCCCTAGGGTTTTTTTTACAATACACCATATGAAAGTTACGATAATTTGTAGTGTTGATATGACAAATGTTATAACTAAATTATTTTTAGTTATGAAGAAAAGGAACACAATGACTTATAACTAAACACTACTTGAGACATAATCAAAGATTTCTTCGGTTATAATTAAAATAATAATTATAATAGGTCATAATAATTAACACTACAAACACAATAAGTCATAACCGATTTACCAAAATGGGTCATAACCAACACTACTTGATGCATACCCAAAGACCTTTTCGATATAATCAAAATAACAATTCCAATAAGTCATAACTATGTCATAATTAACACCATAATAAAAACTATAACATAACAAACACTACAATTGATCATAATTAAGGACCACAAAAGTCATAACTAGGCTGATAAACATTTTTTTTTTGAAGTGTGTATTATTAAATTTTCCATTGTGGTGGTTTAAACATCTATTACAGTGGGGTTTATCTATTAGTCATGACTCTATGACATCCAACCTAAAATGAATTTCCTTTCTTTTGCTCCCAAAAAAAAAAAAGACCCCAATTCCCCCAATGATATAACAAACAATACCAATTAATTAACTCTCTTCAAACTCTTCTTACTCCTTTTAAAATTATTTGCCACTTCATTGGTATAACAATCCTGACCTATGATTAATATTAATTCATGCTTAATTACGCCTAATAAATAATTGAAGTGAAATGTTGCATCATATGTTGCCTTGTGTGTGTATACATCTGTTTAACATAGAAAGATATGTTTATGTTTTCATTTCGGTTTGCGAATTGAAGGCCGTATCGGCATCCGATTCAGAAATTGACTTGATTTATGTGTTAATTGGAATTTTTAAAATTTTATGGTAGGTTCAATTGAAATCCGATTTGGAACAATTAAATTGGATTAGTTTAATTCCCATTTAGTTAGCTTTATTGAACCATCACTAATTAGCCTATATAAGGCCACTACCAAGCCAAGACTCCCTTTTACCCCTTTCATTTTTGAGCTCAACGTGTGAAGAGAGAGAGAGAGAGAGAGAGAGAGAAAGAGGGTGAGAGAGTTTGAAGCCAACATTAAAAGAGGAAGAGAATTAAGAAGAAATTGTTGAGAGTGAAGAGGATTTGAGAGTTTCAACTTCAATCCTTGTGAACTCAAGTCTCTAGGTAAGAATTTCATCCTTGAGCCTTGAAATCTAGACTATAATGCATGAACACAAGAGAATTATGTTGATTGATGCAAGAATTGAGTTAGAAATGAAGGGTATTGAGCCATACCATGCATGTATGCATATTTTCTCATATTTTGAGTTTAATTCCCAAAAATTCCCTCATGCATGTCTTGAATTCACCTTTATTTTGGGATATGATCAAGTTTCATGTTGTTTTGTAGCATTTGATCATGTTTTGAGAAGCTTAAGTTCAAAGAAATTCATGCATGTCATGGTCATGGATCATACATAAATTTTAAGTTAAATTTTTGCACAATTGGCAAGCTATTTGGCCATGATTTCTTGAAAAGATCCTTAATTCATGATGTATTATGAGTTTTTAAGTGTTCCTCAAGTTTTAGCCCAGAAAAATCAAGTTTTGATGCTTAAAGATTGAGTTTTGAACTTGGAGATCAAATCTGAAAATTCCATAATTTGCACCTACGCTCAAGTGACCACTATGAGTGTGTGCACTTCCACTCGAGCGACCTGAAGCCCGCTCGAGTGTGAAATGCATGTTCCCAGAAGATCATATGTTTTGCAGATCGCTCGAGCGACAAAAGTCACACTTAAGCGAAGGTCTGCGTCCGTCGAACGTGAAAATCAAGCAACCAGTACTTTTGTCAAAAGTTTACAGACTACTTGAGCGAAGAAAGTTACGCTCGAGCGGACCCTCACATTTTGCATGTCTGCTCGAGCGAGGAAAGCCACGCTTGAACGTGGACCCTGTTTTCAGCAAGTTTTGAAAAATGTTTTCAAGTACATTTTTGCATCCTCATTCCATCCTAGACATTCCTAGGCCAAGATTAAGACACCATAATGAGAATAAAGGCTAGAAGCACACTAAGAACAATGAAATAAGTTATGTACACTCCAAGTGTGTGTTTCAATGTATGTATTTGTTATGTTATGTAGGTCATGCGCCGCAAGACATCTAATTTGCTTATTCTGTCTGTTTACCTTGGAGCCTCTGTTATCTGTGAGTAATAACTTTGTAAAGCTATGTTCAATTTATAAGTATTTTCTGAATGATATAAGATGATCTGTTTTCTGAAATATTACTTTCTGTATGAATGAACGGTTGTCCAATGTTTCTAAAATGTATTCGTGGCATTCTTAGCTTCAATGACATCTGTTATCTGTTCTGTTACGTCCCAATTATAGGTCAACTGTACGTCTCATGAGCCAATTGTTATGGATCCTTACGTATGCGTCCTATTTATGGGTCAACTGTACGTCTCATGAGCCAACTGTACAGTCTCCGTACACATGAGTCAACTGTATGCCTTTATGGCCGTCTTTTTATGGGTCAACTGTATGCCTTTATGGTCTTCTCTTTATAGGTCAACTATTTCTGCTAGTGCTAATGAATGTGCCACATATGATTAATTGCAAGTTCTAATTATGATTATGACTTTGAAACTGTATCTGTTATGTACTATGATTTCTGAACATAATTACAAATTCATTTCTGACAACTATTGAATTCTGTTTTCTGTAACTGTTATGGACAACATTCATTAAACCTCTTTACTCTGTTATTATTCACTAGGCTCTAGCTCACTATTTATATTATGTATGTAGGCGAGCAGGCACGTGACCAGGCCCGAAGTTAACGGCCTATGTTTCTGTTTTGTCAGCCAACTACCGTGCCTCCTGAGGAGGTTCCTTTTGAGAGGGTTATGTCAAGGCTTTAGTTGAGCTTGTTTTGTATATCTGTACTTGGGCTAAGTACCCTTTGACCCTATTTGTGTAATTGAGTGACATAAGACTAATGTATTTTTTACGGCACATCTGTATATATATAAGTTTGTTTTGAAAATTTATGTCTTATCTATGTCTGGACACCTCTATGGACTATGTTAATTTTGTATATTTGCTTCCATAGCCCCTATCTTATGTTATCCTGTTCAGAGGCCTTTGGTAATCCCAAGATTACTGGCCGGTTATGACGCTAAACCCATAGGGGCGGGTTTGGGTCGTGACAATTGGGGGATGGAGCATTGCTAAAAAAACAAAAAAAAAAAATACATTAGAATCATTGTATATAAAATGTGAAGATAACTAACTTATTAAGTGTCTCTTGCATTATATAAAGGGCACTTACGAGCCAATTCTATTAACCAGACTTATTTATTTACAAATTGTGACAACCCTCACCTCTGATTAGTGCTAATCTATGATTAAGCATGATAAGTAATTGATCAGACTGAAATTCTGAATTGATTTCATAAGTGTATTATCTTAATTGCATTTATATCTGTTTGTCATAGATTGATCTGTTCGTGTTTTTAATTTCAAATTGCGAATTGAAGGCCTTATCGGCAGCTAAATCAGAAATTGATTAGTATTTCATGCTAATTAGAATTTATGTGATTTTATGGTAGATTTAATTTAAAGTTGATTTGGAATGATTAAATTAGATTAAATAATGCTAAATCACATTAGTTTGAGTATTTATATGTTTGCCACTTAGTGGGCCACCTTTGCAAACTTGTGTGGGACTTAATTCACACCCTTGAGGCATGATTTCTTCATCCATATCTCAGACCAAACCATGAGAGTGAGAAAAGAGTAGGAGAAAATTGATTCAACAAGAATTTTGCTTGAATTTTGGAGATTTGAAGGAAACTTGGAAGATTTGAGCTTCTACACTTAGAATTCAAGACCTAAGGTAGAGATTTCATCCTCTCATTTGTATATTTGAGTTGTTCTTGCATGGTTCATGGGATTATTGGAGGTTAGAGTCAAATTATGGTTTAAAGTGTTGAATTGATGCTTAATCCATGCATGTATGTACATATTCTTGCATTTTGAAGTTGTTCTTCATGAATTTCCACATGCATGTTCATGTTTATGTTATAGTCCATGAATTCACCATAGTTTTGAGCCTAATCTTGCATTTGATCAAGTTTTAGAGCACTAGAGTTCATAAGAGTTCTTGCATGTTATGTTTTTACATAATTCATGAAAACTTCTTTGAAATGGTGTTCAATTGACTCACCCTTGGGCTTTGATTTTACAAATTGATCTTCAAGACATGTTATATTGTTGGTTTCCAAGTGTTTTCCAGAAAATTGGCCCAAAAGGTTGAGTTTTGATGTGTTGAATGCTTGGTTTGAGCTTAGGAGGCAAATCTGGAAATCCCAGATTTTGGCTTCCACGGTCGAGTGAAGGATTCCACGCTCGAGTGACCGTCTTTTGTTCAGAGCTCCGCTCGAGCGAAGGAATGCTCGCTCGAGCGTAGATTGCAAGCTCTCAGGTTTTTGGTGCACGCAGACGCACGCTCGAGCAACGAGACCTACGCTCGAGCGAATGATGTGTCTTACGCTCGAGCGAGCATCGAGCGAGCGTCGAGCGGAGATTTTCAACATTTTTATAGACCGCTCGAGCGAGGAAGTCTACGCTCGAGCGACCCCACTGTTTTGGCATGCTCACTCGAGCGTAGAAAGCCACGCTCAAGCAAAACCCTTGTTTTAGCAAAATTTTGAAAAGTGTTTTAAAGTGCATTTTTGCATCCTTATTCCATCCTAGGCATTCTTAGGCCTAGTTTAAGGCATCTTAATGAGGATATTGATATAGAACCACACCAAGTCAAGATAGAGGCTAAGTTGTTATCCCGAACATGTAACTTAGTGTGTGTTCATTCTGTAATTGTAGAGTTGGCATCCGAGGATGCTCGTTAACTTGTCTATAGCCTAGTGCTCTGTGAGTAACAATGTTGTAAAGATATGTTCAATTATGATTATTTTCTGAATGATCAACCGTTCTGTTTACTGAAACGTTATTGTTTAATGAATGAACGTTTGTCCTATTTGTAAACTGTATTCGTGGCATCCATAGCAATTTACTGTTACTGCTACTGTCATAGAGATCTCTGTCGGTTCCCATGTTTGGAACCACTACTGTCTACTGTTATAATGGCCATCAACTGACTGTTCGGTCTGTTAAGACCTACTGTACTGTTTTGCTATGGGATGTACCACACGTGACTAGTATGGTCCTAAATGACTGATTTACTGATGCGATTGACTGCTTAATTACTGAAAGGACATTCATTCTTAACCTCTTTACACTGCTGTTATTCACTAGGCTTTAGCTCACTGTTTATATATATATATATATATGTAAGTGTCTAGGCACCAGACTGGAGTTAGGAGCGTCGGGTTAGCTCCAGTTTTGTCAAGCCAACCATTATGCCTCACTTCGAGGTTCCAAGTCTATCCAAGCTAAGGCTGTTTTTGGGGTGTCTCAGTTTCACCCTTCCTTCTCTGTTTTGTAATAAATGTTTAGACCTGACTGTATAGTTATGTAAAAGGGATTTGGTCCCTGACGGGGTTGTTTGTATATTTATGTTTGTGCATATGTTGTATGTATGTTTTGGTTATCCATGTGGCATGCTTATAAAAAGGTCTTTTCACATTCAGATTGTCACAGCTTATTGGACATCTTTTATTTACTGTTTTGGCTTCCGCCAGCCCCTTACTCTGTATCACTGTCATTACTGTTAAGCAGGCCTTTAGTAATCATGGATTACTGGCCGGTTACGGTGCTAAACCCATAGGGGCGGGTTTGGGTCGTGACACAAATCCTGACTGATAAATTATCACTGTAAATTTATTGATCAGACTGATAAATTTATCATTGTAAATTTATTCACTAATATCCACCATCCTTACTTATTTTCACTTACTTATAAGAATCTACCATTCTCTTCCACATATACAAAGAATAAGAGAGACTGATAAATTTATCACTGAAAAATAAATCTGAATCTGAAACAATGGAGACAGGACGGCGGTGATATGGTGGTTGTGTAAATCGGCGATGGTAAAGTATAGATTTACGACGATAAAGTATAGATTGCTGACGACAGAGTGTAGATCTGCGACAATGTTGGAGATAGTTAGTGAACGGTGGCAGCATCCAAATAACGAGGGTGTTGGTGGTGGGTGGATGACAATGACGGTAGTGGTGGGTAGACGACGATAATTGTAGACAATAGTGGTGTAAAGCTTTAGAAAAAATGGTGGAGAGAGAGATAGAGAGAGACAAGAGAAAATGATGGGTGGACAACGATGACGGTAGTGGTGGTGGGTAGACGATGGTGGCGGCAACAGTGGTGGTAAATAATGGTGGTATGAAACTTTCGGAAAAATGGTGGAGAGAAAGAGAGATATAGAGAAGAGAAGAGAAGAGAAGATGACAAAACTTAATAGGTATATGTATTGTAAGACTTATTAATGTATTCAAAAAGTTAATAAGACTTAATGAGACTAGTTGGTAATTACCCACCTTGTACAATTATTGGGTTTGTGTGCATAGGGACAGACAAACATCGGGCTAGGCCGAATTCAGGTTAGATCAACATCGAACCTAACTTAATCATTCTAAGCTTGGCCTTAAAAGAATATCTAAATCTCAAACTCGCCCACTTACGCCAATATATATATGAGCCATATTAATTTTTTTTCTTGAAAAAGTATTAAATTATTTAGATCTTTTAATAAACTAGTGGTGGTATACACATGTGTTGCACGTGATATTTATAATTATATTTTTTAATAGAAAACTTTATAATAATATAAAGAAAATAGACATTAGAAAAATAGTATTTCATAGTGACTTTATAAACTATGTGGATTTATCAACCAAACACACAAACAATATTTCATGGTGGATGAGAAAAGTGAGAGCAAGAGGCTCGGTATTACAAAGTTGTAGAACTACTGATATAAAGTAAACTGATGATGTATAAATGTGATTTGGGCGATGAATAACTAAGCATAAATTGTAAGAAGAAGAAACTTAAATCCAGAATTTATCCAGAATCCTGATGAATGATCTAGATTCAATTCTTAAATGATGGATCTTACTTCTAAAATAAATCTCAACCACACATGTATTTTCTAGTAAAAAAATTGAGTTTCTAAAAGTCCTCGTAACACAGAGAAATGTATGCTATAAAAAAGTGGTTGAATTGTCTCTTGTACAGTAAACATAAGTAAAAGTTATATATGTGAAAAATAAAAAAAAAAACCTACACCTTATATAGAAAATGAAGTATCTCTCAATGAATATATGTGTATATTCAATCTAATTTCGTAATGATTTGTAAGAGTATGGCCATTCGATCTATATATATATATATATATATTAAAAAAAAAAAAAAAACTAATTTTTAGCTTTTAAATTTAGGGTTGAGTTTAATTTGAGAGAACTTGATGGTTTCGTGGGGCTCACCAAAAGTTATGTTTCGATGATTCGAATCGTTCATTTTGTAGAATCATCGGTATATATTATTCATAGAAAAAATTAGATTGATCTGATTAGAACATTTTTATTTTATCACATGTCTCTGAAAAAATAGACGGCAAATATATTTTTAAAAATAAATTATTATTTTTAGACAATCACTACACGAAATGTCATACAAAATGATCAATTCGGATCATTAAAACAAAACTTGTGGTGAGCCTTACAAGCCATCAAATTCTATCAAGTTTATATTTGAATTTTTGAAAAACTCAACTGTAAAAGTATATATTATTATATGAAAAATGTTGGAGATCCATAATTTTATATCTACAAATTCAATTACAATAATATGGCAAGACAATTGGACAATATATCTACTTCTATAATTAAGTGTGTGACAAATTAAAAATTAACATATATTATCATCAATTATGCCACATCATTGTGGATTAAATTTAATTTTTTAAAAAATTTCAAATATTATTATTATTATTATTATTATTATAGATGAAGTTCTTTAACGGATGAAAATCCTAAAGCAACCATTCACAAAAAATTCAGAAGTCTTAGTGCTCGTTACTACACAGTGTTTGTGACTATTATATGGTGCCTTTTCAGGAATAACATGTTGAGAAGGGTATTTTGAGAATATGAACAAGTAGAAAACAAGTGAGGGTGCTCACACTTTTAAAATAGTAGTAGATATTTGAATTTTAGAATATTAACAAAATTCAATTGTAAAATAATTATGATCTTTTAAAAAGTATTTTAATTTGAATTCTAAAAAAAAAAAAAAGTATATATATTCATGTACTTTTCTTTATCTTTTATTATTTTTCTAGTTTATTTTGTACCTAAATAATATAACAATTGAAATTAAAATTTTATAAATGGGTAAACTGGGTTGGATTGGGCTAAATTTTTTTATTCCAAGCTCAATCTGAAAATTAAATGGGCTAAAAATATCAAATTGAGCTAGACAAGTTGAGTGGGCCATCAGATCGATGGCTACCCTTGTGCATAAATCAATTTGTGTGGTCCGGAACTCATTATCTATAGATTTTTTTAACTAAATAGAGATTATAATTTATAGGGTTTGCTTATTAATAGGTGATTTGTGGGAATTTTAGGATTAGTTAGATTTAAAGTGCTTTGCAGAGAAGCAAGTGGTTCTTTTTCCTACAAATTAACTAACGCCTATCTTTCAAGATCAACAAATATGAATTCATGATCAGATCACCAAGTTAGGATGAAACTTCCCACAATACTTCTGAAAATGCCAATGGCCTCTCTATTAAGTTCTACCAATGACTTGTTCTTGTAAATTCCCTATGGGGGCTCAAAAGGAACTGAGAGTCTAATCATGAATGAGAGTCTCTGCCTATTTATAGTAAAAGAGTATTTTCTAAAACTAATTCAAAACAAAACAAGTGTCCTTCCAATATCCGAAATCAATTAGAAATAGGTTTATCACAAATATCCAAATCAATGTGGGAGTAAAAAACAAACAAGTCCAAGTACTAAATCAAATTGAGAATGGATATTGAGCCAATAATTTAACAAATTTCCACCTTGGCGAAATGTCCAGCTGCAACGAGCCAACCAACCAACAAATCTCTACTTTGGCAAGATTTTTAACTACTGCACCGAAACCAACGCTGAACCAAGACGAACAAAACTCCACCTAGTGAGATACCTAACAATTCAAATCAAAACTAAATAAATTTTGTTGTACCAAATCAAAATACGAGCACTCAAATCGAATCAAGCCAAACAAAAAGAAACGACAAAATCAAGCAAGTGTTCAAGGCACATTAAGCCATTCCAAAAGAGTTGTAGAACAAATCGAGCTAACTCTTCTAATTTTTTGCAATCACAAACCAAAATCAAAACTCCACCATGGTGCCAAGTTTTGAATTCCACATGCAAAACCAAAGTCACCATATGAGTCGTCTTTGACAACTCCAAACAAATCATGGTGAACAAATAAACTAACCGCTTGGACTAATGCTGAGGAGACCAATCCAAAATCAAAGGGATGCTTCAAAATCTCCTTTTTAGCAACTTCAAAAGCAGTTCCAAACCCAAGCTTGAAGTTCAGTCAATGGTGAACACAAATCTACTCTCATCAAGCTTGAACCAAATATCTAAGCAAATTCTGAGAGAACTGAAATCAACTAAATGATCAAACAGATTGCTGATAAAAATAAATGTCAACCAAATTCTGAAGCACCGAAACAAACTCCAGGTAAGAACGAACGAGTTATTTTTTTATTTTTTATTTTTTTCAAATATTGAGCAAACTCAAGAACCAAACTAAATTTCAAAATTTATCAACAGCCTTAACATATGATAACATATGATAAAATGTTAAAAAAGGTTAACACTCACTTTGAAGTCAACACAAGTGCTCAAAAGACTTCTTGAAAATATTGACATCCTCTCCACACTACTAATTTACCCCTAAATCAACCATTTTATTTTTTTTTTGGTTTTAATCTCTAAAGACTTTTTGAAACTATTGACCCCTAAATCACCTTTATTTTTATTTTTTTATTTTTATTGGAGAAGGAATAATTATAGATCTAAATTGTTCAAATCGTTGGGTAGATAATGGACCTTACATGGACCACTCAATGAATAACCTTATTGACAAATTGAATTGTCAGGGTATAAGGCTATAATGCCGGTCAAGAAACGATTGATTTCGCAAAAGTAATCAAACATTAAATTATCATTAAATTTTGATTTGAGTTTTTATGTCACATCTTGACAACCTAATTCGCAGTTAGCAAATCCAAATCAAGTTTCTAATACTAAAATATCATTTTCTACGAGTAATTTGTTGGTATTTTTTTTATAATAATACAAGAAAATATATGAAATGAATTAAATAGAAATAACAAAATAATAATTATTATTATTTTGTATTATTAAAGAATGAAATATATTTTCCTTATATTATTATGAAAAAATACCAACAATCTTAAACCAGATTCACCGTCTCCCAGTGGGTGCTGGAGGTACGCTGACGTCTATCTCTCAGGATACGACTGTCAAAATCAGCTAATGCAAAATCACCTTCTGAATCGCTTCGATGAACTTGACAATGTCTATACTCTTTTTAACAAAAACCAAAGAAGGGGCTAGCAAAAGAAGATATGAAAAATTTTCTTTGGTGTAAAATAAACATCTCTAACTTTTTATCTCAAAATACTATCTCCATTTTCCATAAAAAATCTCTCTAAAATTCTTTTTCTAAGTTGGAGGGGAAAGGTCTCTATTTATACAACCATGAAGGCTATATATCAATAGGGCCATCAAATGCCATTAACCAAGGGCATCAATTCTAGCCATTAGGGTTAGAGTTACAAATGTTGAAAACTTATAGCTACTAATATGGCCATCAACTCCATCATCAAAAGATGAAAGTTACAAAGGTCTAAATTTCCCATGTCCTTAATATATACAAATAAATATGTATATAATGATGGTTAAATAAACCAACTAGATGGGTCACAAAATTGATACTAATGTTGGGTCATAACCCGATCTAAGTCCAATTCTCAAACACATGCACAAACTAAGCCCAACATAACATAGCTTAGGCCAAGCTCAAGATTAACTCCAAGTCCAAGTCCAAAACCAAGACCAAACCTAGCATATGTACAAGCACAAGCCTAGGCCAATCCAAACTAAAACTAAGTTCAAATCTCAGCCCAACTTTATTGATGCCCACTTTATAAGACAATTCTCATTCACAACTCAATGGTTTCGGCTCATTATTTTTGTATAGTAATCTTCTCGGTTAAGAGAATACAAAACCACTTAGACCTATCTCAACCGATAATTAGGTTTCACTTTAATTTCGAATTAAAGTTGCCAAAAAATTATTATTTTCCAACAAAATTTACCTAATACTGTAGTTTTGAACTCTTATTTTTTAATCACAAATTGTTTTTAACTTGTTCACATTGCCTTTTGAAGTAGTGTTTTGAGAAACAACTTTAGGATTCATTGTGTACTTAAAATGTGAACATAAAGGTACAAGTGTACACAATATTTTCTCAAGTCTATACAAATACAAATGAGTGGCTAATAGTGAGAAATAAGGAGAACCTGACAGGTGGACTAATGGTCTTGGGGCACCCTTACTTAGCAAAAGGACTTAGATCCCATTTCTGGCTATAACTTTAGAACCATTCTAGCCTAGGGTTTATGTCTCATAATTATTTGATGTGTGGAATAAAGTCTACGTGGGTGTTTGGAAAGTGAATTTTTATGTAAATTTTTTTAGTTATAAGATATTATTAGATAAAAAATTTTTAGTATTTGGAAAGATAGTTGAATTTTTTTGTGGTTGGATGTGATATTTATGATAGAAAAAATGAAATGATTATGGGGTTGGATTTTATATTTTGTTTGGATTTATTTTTTTTAATTTTGCAAAATTTTTATCTTTTAATAAAAAAAATCAAAAAAAATATCTAGAAACCAAGTTCTCAAACACCACCATATATACCTAAGAAACTAGTTGAACAAAATTCACACACCCTACTGATTAAAAAAAGAAGTGAGAAACAAGATTTTGTATAGTATTACTCTTTTATCAACTTGGTGTAGTGAAAAAACACTGGATCCTTAAGATTAGCCAACTCATTAACTCAGAGTTGCCTTAGGATTCCCTTTCCCTGCCTAGGCCCAAAAAAAAAAAAAAAAGCATATAAAACCTAGGCTATCTGTCTAGTATCTGTGTCTTGCATACGGGAAAAAAAAAAGGTAAAGAAGGCAAAACAATACACTAGTGGTACCCTAAAAATGCTCACTATGCTGTTTGGTAGGTGTTGCTTTATGATTAATAAAAAGCCAAGCTAATTGACCATTGGGACCTACAAATGCTCTCTCTCTCTCTCTCTGTCTCAACCACTTCATCAATCCATGACAAAGAAAAGGAATTGCATGCTACCCACTAGTTGTTTACTCTGAAATCATGCACAAAAACATTATTAAAGTTAAAGACTTTCATTTGAAAATTTGTGATTGTACAGATCCTCCAGTACTTAAAGATCTTTCAATGTGATATTTTTAATAGTTGGAGTCCTTAAGTTTCTAGCCTTATTTTTGAACTAGAGACATTGCATCATTTAGGTTGGTAGCAATCATACCTAACACTACCCACATGACTTCACAAAATAACACTCAGGGAATGATTTCCCATTAGAAAATTCTTTCTAGCATTTTGGCCAGTCAACGCTAGGAAAGCAAAAAATTAAAGGGCAAATTACATATACCTTCCTTGAAGTTTAGTTAAATTACAGATATCTTTTAAGATTTTGAAAATTACACATACCCTCTGAGATTTATATTTTCATAACAAATTACTCCTTGAGGTTTATATTTTCATAACAATTTGTCCCCTAATTTGTTATGCAAATATAACCTTCAGGGGGTATCTGTAATTTCTCAAATCTCAGAGAGTATCTGTAATTTTGCTAAACCTCGAGGGGTATATGTAATTTGTCCAAAATTGAAATATAATTCACTTGCTAATAACAAAACATTACATGACATGATATATCCCATTCACTCTGTTTGAGTTTAAATTTTGAATTTGTATTTTTAGTCATTTTTTATATATATTTTAATCATTTTTTTATTCCTTTTCAAATCTATTTAATTTAAATATACTTAAAAAAATACAATATTTGTGAAAAATATTTTAAAAATTCACTAAATGCAAAAGAAACAAAAATAAAATAAAACATAAATTACACCCACCTCCCTTGGATTTTGGAAAAAATATAACCAACCCCACACTTTTGACATAATTGTACTAACTTTCCTTTTAGTATGATTAAAGCAACCGAAACTAATACCAATCAGCTTGTTTGGTTTTATTTTTCAGAAAACACTTTTTAAAAAACTGTACTTTTTTTTATTTTCCGTATTTTTTGGTTTTCAATGAATGTTTTTAATATTTTAAGCAATTTTTAAAATTTTTAAACACAACTAACATAAATACATTGAAAAAGTATAATATTTGTGAAAAAAATCTTTAAAAAATTTACTAAATACCAAAAATACAAAAATAAATAAATAAAAAGTCAATACATTTTTCATATTTTTATGTATTTATTAATTTTTTAAAATATTTTTTCACAAATATTTTACTATTTAGATATATCTAAGTAAGGTGCATCTAAAAAAATAAAAAAAAAATTCCTAAAATTTTAAAAATATTCACTAAAAACAAAAAAATACGAAAAACAAAAAATTTGATTTTTAAAAAATTGAATTTAGAAAAGTGAAACCAAACATACTGAATGGTATATAGACACTAAAATAAATTTTAATAGGAAATAGATAACATAATTTTTCCATTCATACGACTAGCGAATTATTAATTAAAAAAAGTTTTATGTGAAATAAAACCTTAAGGGAGATGAGCGAAATTTACCAAAAACAATTAAAAGAATAATAATTCAGTACATTTTTGTATTTATTATATTTATTGAATTAGTTTTAGATTTCTTCATAAATATTTTACTTTTTAAGTACATTTAGATTGTGTTAGGGGTGCAACTCGAGCGAGTTTGGTCAGGTTGAAAGGTCATCCAAACCCAGCCCAAGTTGTGCTGAGACCTGTCCAGGTCTGAATTGTAACCCGAGGTTGCCTACCCAAGCCCGACCTGAGTTAAACTCGAATTGCCCAAATTGTAAATGAATTTCATTTTTTTTTTGGCAACTACATTATTAAATTATTAAAATTTGACTCTATATACATTTTTTTTATATAAAAAATTATTAATACCATCAAAACAAATAATTTATATTATATAATATAATATAATAGTCTTTACAATTTATGAGTGAAAATAAAAAAAAAAATTATATTATTTGTGTATGTAATATATATTCAATATTATGTAATAATCTAAATTATTTTAATATCATGTAATGACTAATAATTTATATATATTTAATATTTTTATATATCTATATATGTATCATTCGGGCTTCGGTTGCTCGGGTTGTTTGATATCTTTACTCAAGCCCGTATCAAATTTGAAAATATCTTATCCAAACCCTAACACAAATCGGGCTAGATTCGGATTGCTCGAGTTGAACCCGCCAAATTGTACCCCTAGATTATGTGCATCTAAAAAATAAGAAAATTTGACTAAAATATGAAGAAAAAAAAAATACGGAAATAAAAAACTCAGAAACTATTTTTGAAAATACAAAACTAAACAGTGTGATTATTCTTATATAATTGTCTAATCAAAAATAATTAAGCAATTGTCATATTAGCATACTGAACTTTACTATATCTACGTAATGTTTGTTATTAAATGGTATTAACATGTCTCAATACTAACATAATATCAACATTGTGTTGAATTTTTACTAAGATCAATGCGCAACAATAATTTATTTTTATTTTTTTGTGTAGGGTGATTATAAATATATTACACCTCTTATTTGCTATTATTTTTATTACAATTTTATCCTTTTATTTTTATTACAATTTTATCCTTTTTGAAAATTACCATTCAAGCCTTAAAAATTCAAAATCATAATCTTCTATCGACTTAGCCCCTTCCCTACTACTTCCACATGCCTATTGTCACTATCGTCTTTTCGCCACTATCCCTCCCTTTACCTCTGTTGGCACCATAAATAAATAATTTTATTATTAGTTACTATCTATATAATTGCAGAACATGTGACACGCTTCTACTTATTTAGAGGTTATGAGAAATTATAAATTATTAAACACATGTAAAAAGATGATGGATGACAAAGTGGAGAACATGGAGTATGAATTAGAGGTTAAAGAAAGTTATGGAGACATAGAGATAAAGTGAAAGATCATGGAGTGTGAAGTGTATGAGATGGAATGATATGGTAGTTATTAGATAGTTTTTTTCTACAAATTTTTGCCTATAAATAGACATTCATGGCTACATTGTAAAGGACATCCAGAACTCAAATCAAAGAAAATTGGTTTCTATTTTTCTTGTCATTTATATTTCCCTGCACTTAATTTTATGCATTTTATTTTATGTACTTCATTTTCGAAACATAGGAGTAGAGGTAAATTTTCTACACTTTATTTTATGCACTTATTTTTTGAAGCATATGGGCAAAGGTAAATTAATGGTTAGTTTGATTGTTCACTCAACCACCCCGATTGTTCACTCAATCATCTTTCTTTGTCTCCTTCATTTTTCTTTTCTCTACACTTGGCAATTTTGAAATCCTCTTCATTAAGGCAAAAGAACCGTTAACACAATCGCTTAATAATTGGCTTGAATTTAATTTGTAAGAATTTTTCAATCCTTACTAGCACACTCGCATTTATGATATTTTCTTTCGTAGGAAAAATAAGCCAATAACTTCCTTCTATCATTCATGTCATCCCTTCCCAATTCATTAGCCTCTACTACCACTTTCAATCCCTCTCCCCATCAATCTACTACACCTCAAATCCCCCTTTTCCCCTCCCTTCTTTCCATTCCCCACTCCCTTATCCATCACTTCTCTCAGATTTCATCTCCCTTTTAAACCCTTTCATGCATCATCGCCTCATCTTTCTTTTTTTTGTCTTCTTCTTCTTCTTTGAACCTCAATATTCACTCCATCTTCTCTCATTTAAATCTAACATCCTAGATCTCTTTCTCTTCCTCTCTTATGAGCAGATGTGAGATTAGTAGTTGAGGTGGTGCTGAAGGGGTCACAATGGTAAGAGAAGAGTTTGGTGGGGAAGGGGGAAGCAGGAGGTTGTGGTGGTGGTGGTGGTGAGAGAGAGAGAACTAGGGGTAGTGGTTGGAGTTAAGGGAATTGCAATAGTGGGAAAAGGTTAGGGGTTGCGGTTAGGAGAGAAGGAGGGCTAGAGAGGTAGTGGTTGGGGTGAGTGTGGATTTAGTGTTTGAAATGTTATGGACTATAAGAGATTAATGATGAAGGTATATTTGAAATTATGAAGGGTAGAATGAGATAAAATGAAAATTTTAAATTTTAGAAAATGGTGTAAGTATAAACTAGATCTAATAGGTTAAGTTTATTGAGTAAATAGAAGTTACCAAAGAATTTTAATTTTAATTTTTTTCACCTTCTACATAAAGTCATAAAACAGAGACACTGTTAAAAAAAAATAATTCATTTAATGATAAATGAAGAGGATTCCTCTAGTCCATGATTTGAACTGGGGAGTGTTGTTTGGGCTTATTTAATCTATCACAGGTCTCGTTTTGATGATTCGAACTATTTATTTTGTTGGGCACTTCATGTATTTTATTCACACACACACACACACACACACACACATACAAAAGTAGATTCGATAATCGTAACCTATTTAATTGATCGCATTTGCCACAAAAAATATACGACAACTTTGTTTATAAAAATAAACTTTTTTTTTTTTTTTTGTGACAAATGCAATAAATTGAATAGGTTATTGTGGGTGTTAAAATTTGACCTCACAACCAAATCAGATCTCTTCCCCGAGATCTTGGGAACAAAGCTTAAGACTACACGGCAGGATAAAGAAGCTAAATACCTGCACACAATAAGATAACAAACACCGGTGGTTCGTTCATTCATGTTGGAACAATCTTCTGTGTAAATAAAATAACTTGAAAAAATTCAAACAAAATAAATAAATAACATACCGAATTTATTTCGTTGAACCGAATAAATAATTTAAGACCAAGTCGAGTGTGTGACACTTGTCCTTAAGACAGATTCGCCCCGCTACGGTGCTTACGGTTGAGTGGCGTCTATCTCCCAGGATACAATGATCTTCACAAAATTGTTGTAGCACTTCAAACAAATTTGTTCGGCGAACCAAACCTGTGTTCTAACTCTCTGAATATTTATTCTTAAATCTAAAATGAAGAATATACACAAAATAAAATTTGGACAGCAATTTAGACAATCTGCAGACTGATTTTCGTAACCCAAAATACTGCTGAAAAGTTAGTATTTATAAGCAACTAAAACTTGACCCGAACAGGTGCAATGGAAGGGAACAGATGCAATATAAAACTTGAACAGATATATGCACTGTTTCGGATTGAACACTGCTGGACAGTTTCAAATTCAAATCTGTCTGGGTGCTTTGTTTGGACCATATCAAACTGTTGTGGAAATCAAAGCAGTTGAACTTTATTTTATAAACTATTTTGAATATATATATATATATATATTAAACTATTGAATATATATATTAAACAAATTGAATAATTTTAATAAATAAAGTAAGAGGTACAAATTTTTAGAAAACCACTCAGGAACCCAAAATTTGAATTTAGAATTAAATTAAATTCTCACAATAATTTTTTATTAAAAAAATTCAAAAGAATTTTTATCTAAAAAATTAATGTTAAACCTGAAAACGACGTCAACTTCCCATTCACTCATAAATGGTTTTGACGTTCCGTCTTCACCGTGTGACTTGCCACGCGGCAAGGAACACGTCACCTCTTCGGACCTACCCCAAAAGACGTTTGGGGCCCACTCAATTTTGGCTCAAAGTCGCCTCAAAATATGCCTTATATAAACCAATTTTCTAACAATCCCCCACATGAATGGAATTGACGGAGAGAAAATGCAACAACATGATCTAATTAGAGAGTACGAAATTGGAAATATTCTGTAAAGGATAGGTAGCTTTTGGTTTTGAACCTTCCCTTGTGAGACACTATCGGATTTACTAGCTAATCAGTGAACATGATGTCTTGAACTGTTCAGCCGTTTGTGTAAACCAAGACAATAGAACTCACACAGTATATTCCCAGACACAGTTTAGTTCTCACTATTGTGTTCATTTTGGCCCTGAACAACCTGGTCTTCATGAGTGCTCTAGAGAATTGTAGCCCTTCACAAATCTCACAGAACCGGCCCAGTTCACACTCACATAGGTGATGCTTATAAAGAGTATCCTGCCATACTCCACTAGGTTTACCTAGATATAAGAATCATTAAAATTTTACTTAACCTCAAACACTGCAGACATCACTATTTCATCAAAGAAATGGGTAGGAGTTGGACTCCACAGTGATCCTTCTGAGTCAATCACAACTCGGTTGTCCTTTTGAACCTAGATCTTGGGATCTCCAATCAACTAGGTTGGGTTGCCGTTGTGGTAACTCTTATTTAATAGGCTTAAGTCCCATTCCCCTCGATGAATTCTCAACTAACTCTCTTGCTAACCCTTTGGTTAGTGGATCCGCTATGTTGTCTTTAGACTTAACATATTCTATGGAAATAATTCCATTAGAGAGTAGTTGTCTCACGGTGTTATGTCGACGACGAATGTGTCGTGACTTACCGTTATACATATGACTTTGTGCTCTACCAATTGCTGATTGATTATCACAATGTATGCATATAGCAGGCACCGGTTTTGGCCATATTAGAATATCTTCAAGGAAGTGGCGAAGCCATTCTGCCTCTTCCCCTGCTTTGTCTAAAGCTATGAATTCAGATTCCATAGTAGACCTAGCAATACAAGTCTGTTTGGAAGATTTCCAAGATACAGCCGCCCCACCAAGAGTAAAGACATACCCACTAGTGGACTTCGAGTCTCTAGTATCCGATATCCAATTTGCATCACAGTATCCTTCAAGTACTGCTGGATATCTAGTATAATGAAGCCCAATGTTACGAGTAAATCGGAGATATCTTAGAACCCTTATAATTGCTTTCCAGTGTTCTACTCCCGGATTACTCGTATATCTACTTAATTTACTTACTACTACTGCATAAGCTATATTTGGGCGAGTGCAGTTCATCAAGTACATTAAGCTTCCAATAATTTGGGCATACTCTAATTGAGAAATACTTTCCTGTACATTCTTAGAAAGATACAAATTAACATCTACAGGAGTTCTAGCAAGATGATCATCATTTTTGTTGAATTTGTCAAGTATTTTCTCAATGTAATGAGATTGTGACAAAGCATATCCTTCTGATGTTTTGGTAATTTTTAACCAAAGTATTACATCAGCAATGCCCATGTCCTTCAATTAAAATGTTTATTCAATATTTTATTGATAGTTTTAATCATGTCATTATTACTACCAATGATGAGCATATCATCTACATAAAGACATACAATGACATAACCTTTATCTGTGTTTTTAATATAAACACATTTGTCACACTCATTAATTTTAAATCCATTTGACATCATTGTCTTGTCAAATTTCTCATGCCATTGCTTTGGCGCTTGTTTTAAACCATATAATGATTTAACCAATTTATACACTTTCTTTTCTTTCCTTGGAACAGAAAACCCTTCTGGTTGTTCCATGCAAATTTCTTCATTTAACTCACCATTTAAGAAAGCGGTTTTAACATCCATTTGATAAATTTCTAGATTGTATAGAGATGCAATGGCAATTAGCATTCTAATGGATGTTATTCTAGTAACCGGTGAGTATGTGTCAAAGTAATCTAGACCTTCTTTTTGTCTAAAACCTTTGGCTACAAGTCTTACCTTGTATTTGTCTATTGATCCATCCGCTTTCAATTTTCTTTTGAAAATCCACTTGTACCCAAGAGGTTTACAACCTGGTGGCAAGTCCACTAATTCCCAAGTGTGATTTTGCAAGATGGATTCAACTTCACTGTTGACAGCTTCTTTCCATAAAGGAGCTTCAGGACTGGACATAGCATCTTTAAAAGTTAAAGACTCATTTTCTAACAAATATGTTAGAAAATCTGGACCAAAAGATTTTGAGGTTCTAGTACGTTTACTACGCCTAAGTTCCTCTTCTTCATTTTGATCTAACTCTTGTTCTTGATCGTGTTCTTGATCCTGACTAGTAATACCATCAAAAGATCTTTTATTAGTACTAGTCTCTTGTCCAGTCTTCTTTGGAAATACATGTTCAAAGAAAGATGCATTCCGAGACTCAATAATAGTATTTTCATGCATTTCGGAATGTTTGATTTATGAATCAAAAACCGATATGCACTACTATTCTTGGCATAACCAATGAAAATGCAATCAATGGTCTTAGGACCTATCTTAGTCTTTTTAGGACTAGGAATAGCCACTTTAGCTGAACACCCCCACACTTTTAAGTATTTGTAGGATGGTACTCTTCTATGCCACAATTCATAAGGTGTTTGATTTATTTTCTTTCTGGGTATTTTATTTAAAATATAATTAGCAGAAAGTATTGCTTCCCCCCACAAGTTCTGAGGTAATCCAGAACTGATTAACATGGCATTCATCATTTCTTTTAAAGTCCTATTTTTCCTTTCAGCAATTCCATTTTGCTGAGGTGAGTAAGGAGCGGTGGTTTGATGAATTATTCCATGTTCTTTACAAAATTCACCAAAAGGTGATTCATATTCACCACCTCTATCACTTCTAAGTTTCTTGATTTTCTTACCAAGTTGATTTTCAACTTCATTCTTATATTGAATGAAAGTTTCCAAAGCTTCATCCTTGGTTCGAATTAAATAAACATAACTATATCTAGTATAGTCATCTATAAAAGTGATTACATACTTTTTCCCACCTCTGGTTTGAATTGATTTAAAATCACAAATGTCACTATGAATTAATTCAAGTGGTTCCGTACTTCTTTCGATTGAATGAAAAGGAGTTTTAGATAATTTTGCTTCAACACAAATTTCACATTTATGATTTGAATTAATGTCAAATTTAGGTAAACATTTCATATTAATTAATCTACGCAAAGATCCAAAATTAACATGTCCTAGTCTACCATGCCATAAATTTGAAGACTCAAGCAAGTAAGAAGAAGATGTAGTATTATTAATAACCGAGGGTACAACGGTCATTACATTTAACTTGAAAAGGCCATCAGACATGTAACTTTTTCCTACATACATCCCATTCTTGGTAAGTACAAATTTATCACTCTCAAATACTAGCCTAAACCCATTCTTACTCAACAAAGATCCGGAAACAAGATTCTTGCGAATGTCCGGTACATGCAGCACATTGTTGAGAGTGAGTTCATTTCCTGATGTCATCTTGAGAACAATCTTTCCTTGTCCTTCAACTTTGGAAGTTGAGGAGTTGCCCATAAAAAGTTGTTCACCATTGTCCACTGTAGAGTAAGATGTGAACATCTTTTTGTCGGCACAAATATGGCGAGTAGCACCAGTGTCCACCCACCATTCTTTAATATTTCCGACAAGATTTGCCTCGGAAACAACTGCAGAAAGATTGATGTCATCTACACCATTGGAAATCTTGTCCACTTCGGTCATATGGGCTTGTGCAGGCTTCTTACTTATTCTTCTTTTGCTTTTGCCTTTGCTACGGCAATCTTTGGCCCGATGTCCCTCTTTGTCACAGATGTAACATTTGCCATTAAACTTGTACTTTTTATTATCCCCCCCTTTAGAGCCTTGTGATGAACTTTCTCCAAAAGACTTTCGTTTCTTGGTTTTTAAAGCATGTTCCACCACATTTGCCTTAGATTCCATAGGAAGCTTACCAGCCCGCTTTTCAGAATTGCGGTTGTCCTCCTCAATCCTCAAACGCACAATTAATTCGTCCATAGAAATTTCTTTGCGCTTGTGTTTGAGATAGTTCTTGAATTCCTTCCAGCATTTTGGTAATTTTTCAATTAAGGCTGCAACTTGGAAGGATTCACTGAGAGACATACCTTCTGCGTGAATGTCATGCAGAATGAGTTGGAAATCTTGAGCTTGGCTGATCACAGTTTTTGAATCAACCATTACAAAATCCAAGAATCTGCCAACCACAAATTTCTTTGAGCCGGCATCTTCTGTTTTGTACTTTTTCTCCAACGATTCCCAAAGTTCCTTTGCTGTCTTGATTGGACTGTAGACGTTGTATAATGTGTTGTCAAGTCCGTTCAAGACGTAATTCCGACGAAGGAAATCAGCATGTTTCCAAGCATCAACCGCAGCAATCACTTGCCGATCGGTTTCATCCTCTTTCAGGATAGGAGCATCTTCACGGAGAAAACGAGCCAGATTCAGAGTTGTAAGATAGAACAACATTTTCTGTTGCCTTCTTTTCAAGTCAGTTCTTGAGAACTTCTCTAGCTTCTCTCCATGATTTATAGGTACTGTCATCACAGGAGAGGGGGGTTGGTGCAATCGCAGCCACCACAGTAGTACTTGTTTGGGCATTAGTTTCAGTAGCCATCAATTCTAATATATAAAACAAAATTATAATTAGAATTTACACTACACAGAAAATTAAACCAAATTCACAGAATTAAATTCTGTAAAAATAAAAGAAACAAGAATGTAGCTTTTATTTTCCAATTAATTTGAAAATAAAATAAAATTTTATTTAAACAAATTAATTCCACACAGAAAATAAAAGAAATAAAAACTATAACTTTTATTTTTCCAATTAATTTGGAAATAAAATAAAATTTTATTTAACCAAAATAATTCCACACAGAAAATTAAATTCTGTAAAATAAAAGAAATAAGAATATAACTTTTATTTTTCAATTAATTTGGAAATAAAATAAAATTTTAGTTAACCAAATTAATTTCACACAGAAATTTAAATCTCTTGTTACACTCCAATAATTAAAATACTGAAACAGAATTTTAATTAATGAAAACTCAGAAAATAAATTCTAAAAACCAAAATTAATTTTCTGACAAAATTCCACAAAAATATATTCTAAATTGTTAATGACACCAATATCGTACTACTAGTTGTCAAAGAAAAGAAACAGTATATTACTACTATCTGTCAAATAGCATATAATCACTATTTTTTTTCCAACCAGAATATTATTTTGTAAATTCACAGAAAATAATTTTCTAAAAAGAAGAAAAAGGAAACAAACGAAAAATTCTGTAAACAGAATAATTCGAATATGTCTTAAGATTGTTTGAACAATCTTCTGTGTAAATAAAATAACTTGAAAAAATTCAAACAAAATAAATAAATAACATATCGAATTTATTTCGTTGAACCGAATAAATAATTTAAGACTAAGTCGAGTGTGTGACACTCTATCCTTAAGACATATTCGCCTCGCTACGGTGTTTACAATTGAGTGGCGTCTATCTCCCAGGATACAATGATCTTCACAAAATTGTTGTAACACTTCAAACAAATTTGTTCGGCGACCCAAATCTGTGTTCTAACTCTTTGAATATTTATTCTTAAATCTAAAATGAAGAATATACACAAAATAAAATTTGGACAGCAATTTAGACAATCTGCAGACTGATTTTCGTAACCCAAAATACTGCTGAAAAGTTGGTATTTATAAGCAACTAAAACTTGACCCGAACAGGTGCAATGGAAGTGAACAGATGCAATATAAAACCTGAACAGATATATGCACTGTTTCGGATTGAACACTGCTGGACAATTTCAAATTCAAATCTGTCTGGGTGCTTTGTTTGGACCATATCAAACTGTTGTGGAAATCAAAACAGTTGAACTTTATTTTATAAACTATTTTGAATATATATATATATATTAAACTATTGAATATATATATTAAACAAATTAAATAGTTTTAATAAATAAAGTAAGAGGTACAAATTTTTAGGAAACCACTCAAGAACCCAAAATTTGAATTTAGAATTAAATTAAATTTCCACAATTACAAACTTTAGGAAACCACTTAGGAACCCAAATTTTGAATTTAGAATTAAATTAAATTCCCACAATAATTTTTTATTGAAAAAATTCAAAAGAATTTTTATCTAAAAAATTGATGTTAAACCCGAAAACGACGTTAACTTCCCATTCACTCATAAATGGTTTTGACGTTCCGTCTTCACCGTGTGACTTGCCATGCGGCAAGGAACACGTCACCTCTTCGGACCCACCTCAAAAGACGTTTGGGGCCCACTCAATTTTGGGCTCAAAGTCGGCTCAAAATATGCCTTATATAAACCAATTTTCCAACAGAGCACACCAACGATTAAATCAGTCAACTTATCTTTCAAAGATAACAATTTAATCACTAAGCTCACCAAGTAAAGCGTACCTTAAACCTATGGGGGTGCTTTCATTTTATAATGAACAGTGTCTTCGTCCCCTAGAAGTCTTACTTCATAGGACTCTACCTCTTACAAAGATATCACTTAACAAGACTCCTCTAATTTAGATTAGAATAAACCCTCTCTGGAGTTCATCATTAACCAAACAGGTAGTTTTATATCAACTAGGACCCTCAACCCTTATCTGAATATCTTTGACTCCGATATCATATCATATCTCAGCAATCCAAGACTTCCCACGTGGCACCTTGGTTAACTACCTAGGCCATGTGGACGACCCAAAAATATGTCCCCCCAACTGCCCCTAGGTTCTATTACCTCAGCAAATTGAGATGATGGAACCTACATCTTCTAACCTCCCAACATGCCAAATAAACAACACTCTCAAAGACATGCCTCCTATCAAGATCATAACTCGTCGGTTTACAAAAAACAAGGACTCATATGTGTCCACTCGTCAAGAACCAAAGACCAAGAACCATCATGCTCCATCTTGTTCAAGATCACTCCACTAGCCGAGGTCATCACCTAGAACTTCAAGATTCGAATCACATCTTCTCAAAACAAATTCAAAATGGTCCAACCAACTTCATGACGTGTCACCTTCCCATTGATCTGTGCGCATCCCCTTACTGACACATGCCGCCTGATGCCAACTGATGTCAACCATCAGCACTCTTCCTAAGGAATTTGAATAATTTCACCTTTATCACATTTTCCTCTTCCCAAAACCTTTCACTCTCTCTTCCCGTCTCTTCACTTCTATATTTTCTCTCTCTCTCTCTCTCTCTCTCTCTCTCTCCACTCTCAGAATTTGTCTCTCTACCTCCATTGTCGTTCGTCCAAATTTCTATCGTTACAACTGCTCTGATCACCATCTCCGACGACCAAAACACGATTTTGCTCTAATTAAAAGACTCGCTTCACTTTAGCAAACTCAAATTCCTGCTCCATTTCACCTTAATCACACCGCTAGTGGCCCAATCCCTAGATTTCATTTTCAATTTTTCTAGTTTTTGAACCTGTTCATCATCATCCTTTAACATTTCCCAAATTTCTTTATATTATTACATTCTGAACTGCATAAGCTTTGAATCATCATAAGCAATTCTAAAATTTCATAAAACTTCCAATCATCTTTTTGCTTTTTCTGTAATTCTTGCACATTTTAGATTTGATTATGAGGTTTTTACATTTCAATCACCTTAGGGAGACACAAACTTAGCAATTTCAAGAAGCCTCATAGGTCTTCCCGTAAACCCTAGGTCGAAATAACTAAGATAGAAAACTTTCGCCTAGAATTCAACATTCTAATTGGCATTCACATCAGGCCAGCCGATGAGAACAATTCCATTATGCCTAGAGAGGATTGCATGTCTTTCCTTATGGTATCTTTCGTAGAGGGTGGAATCAAATTCCTTTTTAACATCTTATTCCGAGAAATACACTTTTACAAATTGAACCCCATGGAACTAGCCATAAACACCTTTCGTATCATAAACGACATAGTCAAGTTGTGTCACCAACATAACTCTAGGTTAACCTTTCTGATGTCTAATACTGTTACACCATGTGTAGCCTCAAATCCAAGAATGACACCTCCTTCTATCTCAAACCCAGATCTACTACCTACAAGCTGATAGCTGACCTTCTAGAGTCCAACAAGGGTGTTGGAGAAGACTGCCTGAGGACAGATAGGAATTTGCTCTAAACGACAACCTTCGCCTCTACCCTTTGTGCAGAGGGATTATACAGGATCACGAGGGTAAGCATTAGTTCCCTAAATCACATACTTTAATCACCTAAAACCAACATTTTACACTTAGTCAATTTTTTAACTTCTCTTTTCTCTGTTTTGTAGAACTTCCTTAACCTAGCAAATCATTCAGCAAATCATATGTCGAGCGAGCCGACCTTTCTAGGTTCCTTGGATTGCTCATCCATGAACGAGAAGCCCCTCTTCTGCTCAACTACATCGCCATTTACAGGTCTCCACTTCCCGATGTTCTTTCTCAGAACCGAACTCTGTCATTAGCAACAACTCCAAGATCCTCCTCACGGCCTAACCAAAGCTCTACATCTAACCCAGTTGACCAGCCGTCTATTTCGACACATTTTCTTAACGTTCCACACACAATGTCACAATCGCTACTACTTCTAACGAAATGGCCCACTGAGTTGCCGTAGTTGAAGACATCTTGGGCGACATCATTGACATTGTCACATTGTAATCCACTCATTCTCTTCCCTTAGTCCAAAAACCAAAAAGAACAAAGAAGGCCAAAGCAAAGGCCAAACAAACCATCACGCCATTATCTGAAGAAAAAGACCGAGAAGACAACATCCTTATCTCTTAAATGGCGACCGAAAAGAGACAAGCTACAGAGTCTGCTGAGGCTCCAACTTCCAAACACATAAAATCATCTGCCCCAACGTTACTATCGATGACGCATGGATCTCTGATATAACCATTGACAGCCGACCACTGAAGGTTAGGGATAGCACCGTTCAACACCCTGAGGTTGCTGCTACTATTTCTGCCGCACTATTGTTTTTAGTTATCATAGACGCAATAAGCGAATGCAACGAGTATAAGCACTTTGCCTTCATGTTGAGGCACTCCATTATGGTAAGATCTTCTTTACCTTTCTGTACAATACTTAACACTTAGAATATTTTTACTAACTATTTCATTCTCATTGCAGTCCATCATACATGCTCACTCATTTTCCCTCAAGGCCGATATGATGAAAAAAGACCTCACAAAAAAAACCTTTGAGGCTGCTAACTACCTTTGTCAGCTCAACGATTCAGAAAGGAAGCATGAGAAACAACGGGTAGTCATCACAGCAGCCAAGGTTGAAGCACAAAAGCTGAACTTGCTGCCAAGGCTGCCTAGGAGAGGATTGCCAAAGCCAAGAAGAAACTTGCCCAAACCCTAGCAACCAAGGAGGAAGAAATCAGGAAGGCTAATGCTAAGGCCTACGAGAAGGCGAAAACAATCATCAAAGAGGGCTACAAGAAGCAAGTAGACATTGGTTGCAATAGAGGCTATGACCTCGAATGGACCGCTACTCTGATTGCTCTATTCATCTCTAAGGACTCGCCACACCGAGATCTGTCGAAGCTGTCTCTGTCTTTCCCTCATTCTCCTACCAAAAAGCCTTAATCTGAGAAGACAGTTGGCTATAAAGAAGGAGATGAAGAAGAAGAAAAAGTTGTTACCGAAACCAAGTCTTCCATATTGAATGACAACATTCTTAATCTCATAGTAGATGATGATGAGGTCACCAAGAACACTTCTTCTGCCACCGAAGGGGCCAATGAGAGCATGGTAAAAATAATAAGTTGAAGAGATCATCAAAGAAATAGACGAGGAGATTGTTGCCAACACTGAGGCCAACATCTCCTCCATTAAAGCAACCGAGGCCTCCAGATTGTTGTTATTCAATCCGAAGTCCAGACTGAAGCTTAACTAGAAGCTTAGACTTAGGATTTTTTTTTTCTTTTTACTTGTTTCTTCTATCTTTACTTTTTTGCTTTTGAACAATGATGTCCCTTTGAACAAGACTTTGTTTTGCAAGACCAAAGTGTCTTCTAATGTAACTCATTTTCATGGATGCATTGTTTTTCTTTCAATGAACAATTCCTTTTGCTTTTTGTCCAAGTGTTGCATATCTTCTTTACTTTCATGTCTTTAATACTTGCATCTTAGAAATTTTTAAGTGTAATATCCTTAATTCAAATCTTAGCTCGGATAGTGTAGTTACTTCGAACTAAGCTATCTTAGGTTGTACATTGTTTGAAAATATCACCAAGTATCACTTTTAAATCAGCAACTCAAATTTTCGGTAACTCATCTATGCTCTTTGCCCCTTAATGTGAATGTAAGCTCAACTTACCTTCACATTAATGCATCGATATCTCATTCTTTCCTGAGTCATGCAGACCTAGACATCTTTCACCAATGTCATCATGTTTAACTCGTCTTAGTGCATCGATTTCCTAGTACTAACGACCTCAGTTTTTTATCATAAACTAACCAGGTCAACAGACCGACATTACTGCCTAATGGCAAAGTCATAATTAATTTTGTCTTGTTTCTCATTGAAACATCACTTTAACTTAGTTTCATTCTATCTTCTTGGTAAGTCTAAGTTAAACGTCCAGTTTCTCGTTGAAACATCACATCGGCCTAACTCCATCCTAACTTTCTACCAAAGTTACACAATAAAATCATACAAAAATCAACAACAATTTAAACGAACAAATTGAACTAACTTTTTATTAATCAAAACTTAGGCTAAAAACTTCTAAATTACATAAAAATAAAAGTTAAAAAAAAAAAAACTAATATGAAAGAAAAATTTCAAATTATTGGTGTTTCATGGCCTTGGCAGCTACTTACCATCGCTATCTTCTAGTCGATATGCTCCTAAACCGACGACTGTGTAATAACCCCGATCCACAATTAGCCACTAATCGGTAATTAAGGATGTTAATGAGAGGATTAGAATAAATTATGTGTTTATTCTGCACTTTGTATGATTTTGGCTTACTATCTATTACTTATAGAAATATCTGTTTAGATTTTCACTTTAATATGTAAATCGAAAGCCTTATCGGCACCCGAAACCGAAATTGACTACACCGATGTGTTATTTGGAATTTTTAGAACCATATGGCAAATTTTATTAAAAATTGATTCAGTCTGATTCGTTAAGTTGCGTTTGGCAAGCCTTATGTTCTAATTAATGTATTTTAGCACCATAGCTATATATGTAACCCTTAAGCTCATTTTTGAGCTCCATTCTTTTACCTCTTAGTGCCAAAACCTGATAATTCATTTTAGAGAGAGAGAGAGTGCAATTCTAGAGAGAGATAAGAAGAGATTAAGGAGAAATTGAAGGCTATAACTTGAATTGATCAAAGATTGTGCAAGTACCTAGCTAATTGAAGACTCTAGGTAAGGATTTAAGACTTAATTATGACTTTTAACCATCAAGTAGATCATTTCAAGAAGAATTTGTGATTATGTACAAGAGTTGAACCAAAGATGATGAATTTAGAGTTAATTCATACATGCATGCTTAGTTTAGTTTAGTTTCATCATTTTGAACATGATTCATATCATCCATGTTTGAATTATCATGTTTTGAACCTTGAATTCATACTTTGAAAAGGGATTTCTTACATGCATGGAGCTTGTGAGCTCAATTTACAAGTTTCATGAGTTTTGGAGCAAAGAGATTGAAAAGTTTTGCATGCATGTACATTTTCTTACAAATTGAGCATGAACTCCAAGAATTCTCTCATGCATGTTTGAAATTCATCTTAATTAGAGAAGATCATCGAGTTTCAAGTTGTTTTGTGGTGTTTGATCATGTTTTGAGAAGTTTGATACAAGAAAAATTCATGCATGTTATGTTCATAAACATTCTTGAAGTTTAAGTTGAAATCGGAAACTTTTGGCAAACCCTTGGGCCACGATTTTATGAAATGATCCTAAATTCTTCATATTTTACAAGTTTACTATGTTATCTCTAGTTTTAAGGCCCAAGATATGTGTTTTGGATGGTTGAATTCGAGTTTTGAGCTTGGGAGGTCAATCTGGATTTTCCAGAAATTTGACCCATGCTCGAGCGGGGACTTCCACGCTCGAGCGTGAACCCTGAATTCATGCACCACGCTCGAGCGTGGGTCGAGCGCCCGTCAAGCGTGAAAATCTTGCATCCAGTACTTTTTAGAGTTTACAGTCTACTCGAGCGGGGAAAGGCACGCTCGAGCGGAGCTTCATTGTCTACATGTCCACTTGAGCAGGGAAACCCATGCTCGAGCGTAGACCTCATTTTCAGAAATTTTGCCTAAGTGTTCCAAGGCATGTTTTGGCATTCTCATTGCATCTTAGGCATTCCTAAGCCTTACTTAAGCCATAGTAATGAGGTTATGGATTAGAAACACACTAAGGAACGAATGTACTAAGTCAAGGATTTGCAAGTGTGTGTGTGTTTAAGCATTGTGATAAGAAATAACAAGAACCAACGTAATGAAAGCTAAGCGTGTTGGCCACGTGAATGTGTAATAATAAGACGTTCTTGTGTTATGTATTTTGTGATTGTAGGTCAAGACTCGAGGATTGATTAACCGCCTACTGGAACCACTGTGAGTAACGTTATCGTAAAGATACGTTCATATGAATTATGTTCTAAATGAAATATGATAAGTTCTGATTTCTGAAATGATATCTATTTTCGTGAACGAATATTTCATGTTTGAAATCTATTATGGCATCCATAGATAGTCCCAAGTCATGGGGGACGGCATGAAAATGTGGGTCCATGACATACATGTGATTACGAGATCTCATTAGCCACTTCATTGTGGTGATATGTGTTTAATCGGTATCCGGAACCGATTACTCTAGTCGGAAGACGTTTTGTGATGTGTTCCATGGGATGTACCATTATTATGTTCTGATATGAGAATGATTATGCTCTGGTTTGTTTTCTGCTTATGATATATTCGGATTTCGTTCACTAACCCCTTTACCTTAATGTTATTCACTGGGCTTTAGCTCACTGTTTGTATATATATATATATATATATATATGTATAGGTAAGCATTCTGGAGTTCGAGTCTGAAGGCTTTTGCCTGGATCCGTGTTCCGTTGTCAGCCAACCATTGTGCCTCACGTGGAGGTTCCCGAAGCGTCCTGTGTGTGGTTGCTGTTTATATAAGACTTGATTTGATGTCGTTGGCTGTACTTACAATACTGTAATGTGTGTGGGTATAATGTATGGTTGATTACCGGTTATGTATATAAAGTTTTAAATATTCTGTTTCATATAAGTCAACACAGCTCATTGGACAACTATATTTATGTATTTGCTTCCGCTAGCCCTTAATCTTGTTAATCTGTTCAGAGGCCTTCGGTAGTCCAAGGATTACTGGCCGGTTACGATGCTAAACCTATAGGGGCGGGTTTGGGTCGTGACAGATCGAGATAATCTTGTACGGTCTTTCCCAGTTTAGGCCAAGTTTGCCGTCCTTAGGATCTTTCTTGTTGCCAACAACTTTCCTCAAGATAAGGTTGTTCACTTTAAATTTTCTTGGATTGACTTTTTTGTTGTATGCTCTGGCAAGTGCTTGTTGGTATGCTCCCAGCCAAAGTGATGCTCTGTCCCTTCTTTTTTTAATCAGATCAAGATCTCAGGTTAGGAATGCCTCATCTTGCCCATTCTCTACTGCTTGTGTCCTTAGTCTTGGAATGCCAATCTCCAAAGGTATTACTGTTTCTGTCCATAGGCCATGGCAAAGAGAGTCTCTCCATTCGATCTTCTCGGCGTAGGCTGATATGCCTATAGTACTTTAGGCAACTCTTCTACCCACTTGACTTTAGCTTCTTCCAATTTCTCCTTGATTCCGTGCAAAACAATCTTGTTTGATACCTCGTATAAAAAGTCTTCAACTTGGGAAGGATGCACACATTGCAATAATGGTCCAACGAAGGACCTTCTGTAGAGATGGCCTTCAGTCGACAAGCAGAACCTCACCGACTTAAGCCTTACTTTATGTCCCTCTTTATTAGCCTCTAGTAATTGTCCATCTCTAATGAACTTCACAATTGGGTCCATCCAGCTTGAACCGAGCTTTACACACATCACTTCATACTTTGTAATCATAGGCTCAACACTTGGGCCTGACAAGTAATCAACCATAATGGTTCTGGGAGAGTCTGTCTTTATGGCCAAGGCTAGGTTGGCTAGTGTATCTCCGTGACTATTATCTCCTCAGCAAACCTGCTAGAGACGACTACTTCTGAACTGTCCCAACAATTGAAGGACCTTTTTCATGTAGGTTGACATTCTCTCATCTCGGACTATAAACTCGTCTGTCGCTTAATTGACAATGAGTTGGGAGTCACAGTAGACTACCAGTTCATTTGCTTCAACTGTTGCTACGAGCTTTAATCTTACAATCAACGCCTCGTATTCTACTTCATTGTTTGAGGCATTAAACCCCAACTTGATTGCAAGCTCAATCATCTGTCTGTCTAGTAAAGTCAGAACAATTCCTACCCCCACTCTTTATAGGTTAAGTTTCCATCGACAAAAAGTCGAAAAGATTTGCTAAGATAAATGTTAGAAGGCTTCAGTTTCTCAAACTTTTTCTTCTAGGTTCCCATCTCTTCGGCAGGCTTGGGGTGCGGAACTGCGATTTGCATGTCTCATGGTCCCACTATCTCCCCAAGTCCAAGGTTCATCAGTTTGGGCCCCGAAGTGGAGCTTAGTGTAAATTCAACAACAAAGTCGGCCAAAACCTGTCCTTTTATTGTTGTCCTTGGTTTGTATTCTATGCCCTACTGACTTAAAATGACAGCCCATCGCACTATCCTTCCTGACAAGTCCTCGTGCATTAAGAGGGACTTCAAAGGATGTTCAGTTAATACTACAATTGGATAGGCCTGGAAGTAGTGATTCCACTTCTTTGCTGCTGTTACTAATGCAAGTGTTAACTTCTCCAATAACAAATATCTTGTCTTTGCACTGGCCAAGGTTTTACTAACATAGTAAACCGTCTTTTGCTTCTTCTTGTTTTTTTTTCTTTTTTTCCTCCCTCGGAGCGTCACTGCACTAATTGCATGATCTAACACAGCTAGGTACAGGAACAACTCCTCTCCAAGTACTAGTGTTGTCAATAGAGGTAGAGAGGTTAGATATTTTTTTAAATCAGCCAAGGTGACCTCGTAAGCTTCTATCCACTTGAAATTGTTAGCTTTTTTCAGTAGTTGAAAAAATGGTTTGTATTTATCAAACTTTTGGCTGATAAATCTATTCAAAGCCACCGCCTTGGCGGTCAAAATTTGTACATCTTTCGTAATCTTTTGACTCTCCAGATTAAGAATGGCTTTGATCTGGTCAAGACTAGTTTCAATTCCTCTTCTTGTGATTAGGTATCCCAAAAACTTGCCCGATTCTATTCCAAACACCCACTTGGAAGCATTTACCTAAAGTCAAAATGCCTTCAAGATCTCGAACACCTTCTTGAGGTCATCTAAATGGTCTAAAGATTCTTTACTTTTCACGACTATGTCGTCAATGTATACCTCCACTGTCTTGCCAATGAGGTGCTTGAACATATTAGTTATCAGGCTTTGATATGTTGCATCTGCATTCTTCAATCCGAAAGGCATGACTTTGTAACAATATAGTCCTTTGGGGTGATTAATACGGTTTTCTCCTCGTTTGGTCCATATAATACAACTTAATAGTAGCCTCTGTATGCATCTAAAAAACTCATCTTACCATGCTCCAAGGTGGCGTCAACAAGTCGGTCTATCTTTGGCAATGGAAAACAATCTTTTTGGCAAGCCTTATTTAGACTTGTGAAATCCATGCAGACCCTCCACTTTATGTTTTTTTTTTTACCACTACGGTGTTGGATAACCATATCGGGTAATGGACTTCTCTGATCGCTTGTACTTCCAATAACTTCTCTACCTCTTCTTTCACTACTTCTACATGAATCATGATAAGTCTTCTTGCTCTTTGGATTACTAGCTTTGTTGTCATTCAGTTGATGACAGGTGACCCCGGGATTGATTCTTGACATCTCGTATGGTATTTATGCGAATAATTCAATGTTTTTCCTAAGTAAAGCTTCCAGTTTTCTTTCCTCCTCCTCGGCCAGCCCAGAGCCAAGAAGAAAGAATCGTTTTTCATCTCCATCATTTACCAAGATCTTCTTTAGTGGTTCCTAACTTTTGTTGAATGGTTCTTTGTAGATATCTTCCAAAACCTCCTCGTCTTCTTTATCCACCCTTACAAACTTGACATCTCAGATAGTACAAGTAAACTTCATTACTTCCATAGAACAATTTTTCGCCTGAACCTGTTCTCCTTAGATTTCTTCTATCCCAAACTCGGTTGGGAATCATAACAGTTGATCTATAATTGAAAGGACATCTTTCATTGCACGGAGTCATGGTCTCCCTAAGATCACATTATAAAGTGATAGGGTGTCAATCATAGTGAATTTTGTCTTCATCATCTTCGTACCTGCTTGGAAGTTTAAACTCACAGCCCCCAAGGGCCATGTTGGCGTTCCATTGCACCTGACCATTGGACTATCAGATAGTTCTACATCTTCCTTCTTAAGGCCAAGTTCTCTAAAACACCTGACATAAAGGATATGACATGAGCTGCACTGATCAATCAATATCTTTTCACTTTACATCCTTTCACAAACAGTGTAACCACTAGCGCATCATTGTGTGGTTGCTTGACAATATCTAAGTCATTTTCACTGAATGATATCATGTGGCACTTGACAAATATGTTGTAAATGTTTCACTCTTTGGGTCTCTCTTCGAATCTCATTAGCATTCACCTGGGAGTGGATCACGTTAATGACCCAAGGTGCCGTGGGTGTGGGTGGTGGTGGTGGTGGTGGTGGTGGTGCTCTGGCTCGGGCTGGTCCAGCTTGGCCTATTCTGCTCTCGTCATTCTTCGTCAACTAGATCCCTCAGATATCTTTACCTGACAAGATCTTTTAAATGTTACTTCAAGGATCAACCTCCCTCTATCATATGTTCATTCTCCCCATGGTATGCAAATAACTTTGACTGAAACCTTTCCATAGGTTTCCCAGGGATCCGTTAATGTGGTCTGAAGTAGGGCTGGCCCCTAATTCTTTCTAGGATCCTATAAATCGAGATCTTGAATACAATACTCACTACTTGTAAGATTTCATCCTTAACTTTTCGTTTCTGCCCCCGTTCCTCTTCGATGATTGGCTCTACCTAGGTAAACTATTCATCTTCTCATGTTTAGACGAACTTCCTCGCTTTAGTTTATCATCTTCTGACCTTGCATTCTTCTCAATCCTTGTCATCAGTTCTTCCATTCATTTTGGGAGAGTCTGTTTTTTAATGAAACATCGGCAAGCTCTTGGTTACATCCCTGAATTCAATTACAAACCATGTAATATCTTTTGGCATAAGTCCTTAGGCTTTTGTCGTCGTCTATCTTCAAAGCAAGTAGGAAGTCTGTCATGACCCAAACCCGCCCCTATGGGTTAAGGCCATAACCGGCCAGTAATCACGAGATTACCTACAGCCTCAAACCAAATAAAGCAAAACTCATCAGAGAAAAGGGGCCAAACGGAAGCAAATTTAAAGCTTTGTCCATAGAGCTGTGCTTATATGCACACCATAACATTCCAATCATTCATATGTTAATAACTCACATTAAAATATGTACTAACACAGAACACTGTACATACAAGATCATACAAGTTTAAGTCAATCGAACCCAAGACTTATATACAAAAGCCAATGCTTTCGCCAACATAACAAAACTATGAACAAAGGACAAAAGTGAGGACAGTCTCGTGCGTGAGACGTTTGGGCTGACTCCTCAAAACTTTGACTGTTTCTCACAATTTCACCGAGGCTGGTTCTGGACGTCCCTTGGCTCACCTACATGTACATGAATGAGCGTGAGCGAAAGCCCAGTGAATAATATCAAATAAGGAAGATACATAAGCAATCTTTGAAACAATCACAGCAAACGGCCTTTGGCCCAATCACTTGTATCAATCGGCCTTCGGCCCAATCATTCATGTCAATCGGCCTTCGGCCCAATCATTCATGTCAATCGGCCTTTGGCCCAATCATTTATGTCAATCGGCCTTCGGCCCAATCATTCATGTCAATCGGCCTTTGGCCCAATCATTCATGTCAATCGGCCTTCGGCCCAATCATTTATGTCAATCGTTGTCCACCATTCAAATTAATGAACTTACAAAACTTACTTAAAAGTAAACAATTAGACAACAACATATTTCAAATATCTTGTTAAGATATTACTCACAGTGATCGGCTTGTGGATTTGCCCTAGAGCTTGACCCTACACATCACATAACACATATGGGTCACAAATAATTCAATCCGTTCTAAATTCACATTTTCCTCTTTAGGCTTCATTCTTATCTGTTTAACTCAATTACAATGCTCAATGCATGCCTAAGAGTACTTAGAAGTGAAAGAGGACGGAAAACAAAACTCAGAATGCATTTTCAAAATTTCAGAAAATAGGGTCCCCGCTCGAGCGTGGACTTCCCCGCTCGAGCGGACCCTTGAGGCCTGCAAAAGTACTGGTTATGTCGAATTTACGCTCGAGCGTGCATTCTAGAGCTCGAGCGGAAGGCCTCTCTACATGGCTCCCCGCTCGAGCGGACATCAAATTTTCCGGAAAATCCAGAACATGTTCTTGAGCTTCAACTTGACATTCAAAGGCTCTAAATGCATGATTTGGGCTCACATTCCACATAAACATGTACTAACATGGTACAAACATCAAATCACAACATTTTGAAGCTCAATTTCATAAATCAAACCCATGCATGGCTCACTTTCCACCAAATTCATTACCAACATAACAACTTCATGCATTCAAAGCTTCTACTCCCATGGATTGTACATGCATGTGACATATAACCCTCATTCTCATCTCACATGATGAAAAGATGGTCAAATACATGGATTTCAACTAAAAACTTACATGGATCATACATTTGGTGCTCAAACATGCAAATTCAAAGTAATTACATACATGCATGTGTCTATTGACCTCATATTCAACAAAAACAACTCATTTCTTGTCAATTCTTACTCTTGATTACCCAATTAGCTTGAATGCACAAAATTACAGACTAGAATTCAAGAAATACTCACCTAGGAGCTTTAATTCTTACAATTTATAGCAAATTCTTGAGTAATTTCCAAGGTTTCCAAGCTTTGAGCTAAAATTGCACAATTCTCTCCCTTTCTCTCTCTATAGCTCCCTCCCCTTTTCTTAGAGTTAAATCAGCCAATATTGATTAAAGAGAGAGCTTGAGTGTATATGACCTCTCATGTATAAGTCCACTAACCAATACAACCAATATTTAAATAATTTGAGCACTATGCTAGTATTTTAATCTAATCAATTTGATCCGAATCAATTTCCAATTAAATTTCACTGTAGGCTCTAAAAATTACGCTAATCATGATGGCGTAATCAATTTTGGTTTCGGTGGCCGATAGGGCCTTCAATTTAATTCCAAAGCAGATAATCAAACAGATATTCCTACGGTGAACAGATAGAAATTCAAAATCACATATTTTCACATAATGGCACACAAAATCATATTAAACACATAATCATGCTCATATTAAGGACCAATTAACATATTACGGAACAGGGATATCACAAAGTCAACCCTCAGTGGTTGTATACTGTTGGTAATAAATTGAGTGACAAACATCTCAGCTAAACCATCCAGCTCTTCACCGATCCTTTTGGTAACTTTAAAAACCAATCAAAGGCTATGTCTCCCAATATTGTTGGAAACACTTTACATAAAAGCATATCATTTTTATTCAAAAAATGACATCGCATTAAGATAAAGCCCGATGTGGATATTAGGATCAGACTTACTGTCATATGTATGAAACTTTAGTGTGGTAAATCTCTTAAGTGCTTCGAATGCCTCCAACTCCGTGGAGAATGGTGACCTCGGTGTGTGGAGTGAGGTAAACTCGGCCACATTCTTCTTCTTCTGAAAGAGGTTCCATAGAAACTCCTTAGATCGCCTTGGTGCTCTGCTGTTAATTGATTTCAACCTCTTCGGCATACTACTCCCCGTGTTGGCATTTGGTCT
The DNA here is from genome assembly GCA_030407325.1 of Camellia japonica. NCBI lineage: Eukaryota > Viridiplantae > Streptophyta > Magnoliopsida > Ericales > Theaceae > Camellia > Camellia japonica. The sequence continues at coordinate 43,949,477 of JAPPVO010000010.1, read as the reverse complement.
CTTGGATCTATTAAGATCCAACGTCTTCTCAACATTCTGTTCATGTTTGTTGACTTGTTTTAATCCTTTGATGTAACACTCTGGGTTTTTCTTCATTGCTCAAGCGATGGATTGGTCGCTCAAGCAGTCTTTTGAGTCTTCTAGTACTTTTGTAGGTCTGTGATTTTAAGAGTTGTTGATGTTCGCTCGACCGCAAGTTTGGTCGCTGAGCAGTCTGCCTTATGTGGTCTGAACTTCTGAGAGTTCGTATCTTCGCTTGAGCGCAGGTTTGGTCGCTCGAGCGATCTGTTTGAATTTAACATCTATAAAAGTCACTTTTGGTCACTTTTGGATCACTTTCATCTCTCTCCTCTCTCTCATTCCTCCATTGTTAAGCTCCAAGCTCTTCATGCTTGGTTTGTATCTACTTCTACCCATCTTTGACCCATAGTCCTTTAGACCAAAACATAGAGGGTCACAAGGACTTCATTTTAATTTAAACAGATCATGTTTTCATCGTCGTGGGTTTTTCGACTTTCTCCTCGTCGCTTTAAGAGGTAGAGATTTATTTGTTCCTCTTCAATACCTCATATATATAGACATGTGGTAGATTTTATTGCATAAAAAGCATGTTCATTATGAATTTTCAAAAAGCATGTAAGGGGATCTAGGTTTTAAATATTTGGGTTGAAATTGTAAAATTGATGGTTGGTTGGGTTAATTTGGGAGTAGTTTAACATGTTTATATTAAGAGGAAGAGAAAGCCTTAATTTAATAATTTGACCTAATAAATTAAAAAGGGATAAAGTTGAATAATGTTTGTGTTTTGATAATTTGAGTTATGTTATTGTGTTGTTAGCATAAAGGGAGAATTAATTTTGGTATTAGAATTTGTTTGGATAATCATGTTAAGTTGAGTTGGGTTATGGCTTGGAATCTATGGATGTGGTTTTATTGAAATGTGAAAATTGGTTTTTGGACGGAAAAGGATTTGGGCATGTTAACTTGGAAGATAAAAGAGTTGATTTTGAAAGAGAAAAAAACCATGACGTATTGTAAATTTAGAAATGAACTTGAGGTTGGATTTTGAAACCGTTAAACATTATTGTTATTATCATTGTTGCAGAACTTAAGGTCAATGAGCATCGAATTATCGTATTACGTGTGTTTAAATATTTTTGCTTAAAGGTTTTGTTCTTGATCATCTGTGGAGGATGATATTGTGATGTTGAATAGATTATGTGTATATAGTACACTCAGACTATTTGTGTTCATTAAATTATATGATGGTTGGAAATGTGCATGCGCTGAGAATAAAGGGTACCATTACCTTCCAGCTAGCGTTTGGAGAATTGGTTACGTTGAGAATATGGGGTACCATTACCTTCCAACTAGCGCTTAGAGAACTTGGCAGATGTATTATTACCTTCCAGCGGGTGTCTAGTAAATTGGCAGACGTACCATTACCTTCCAGCAAGTGTCTGGTAAATTGGCGTGAGTATTGGAAAGATGTATCATTGGCTTACCGTGCTTGAGGTAGGTAGAGCATTGTTGGGTTTCTCGTTATCATATCGGTTCTATTTATGTGTATCATGCATAGTGATGATTATTTTGTGGAGGATGTTAGTTGTCTTATATGGTTATATAAGGAGCATTTTATATGTATCGTCATTATGTTCGTTTGGGATGTTGTTATTTGGAAATTGATATTTGAAATTGGGTGTAAGTTCGATAATTGGAGGAAAAGTTATTGGATTTTGTGTGTCACGACCCAAACCCACCCCTATAGGTTTAGCGTCGTAACCGGCCAGTAATCCTTGGATTACCAAAGGCCTCTTAACAGAATGACATATAATTAGGGGCTGTGAAAGCAAATATACAAAATATACATAGTCCATAGAGCTGTGCAGATATACATGGGACAGAATTTTGAAACCTTATAATATATATACATAAGATGTCATGTCCACATAAGTCTTGCAACACCGTGCAAACGTCATCAAAAGGGGTTTAGCCCCAGAATACAGATAAATAAACAAGACAAAACATAAATGTTCTTAACATGATACACAAAATAACTCTTGACATGGTCCACAAAACTTGACTTCTATACACGAGAACCTCCCCAGGAGGCACGGTGGTTGGCTTGACAAAACGGAATTTAAGCCTTCAATTCTGGGCCTGATCATGCACCCGGTTACCTACATACATAAATAATTACAGTGAACTGGAGCCTAGTGAATAATAACAAAGTAAAGGGTTTAAATGAATGATATCCATCACAGAGTCAGAAATCAGAATTTATATCAGGAACAGATTCTTATGCATATTCAGATTTCAAATCAGAAACAGATTCATATACATGTTCATATTCATATTCATATTCGTATTTTGCATAAGGTCATAAGGGGTACACCCATTAGTGCTAACAGATCATGTACAGAGCATTAAAGGATACTTGTCAGTTCTATAAAGGAACCTCCGGTACCGGGAACTTGTAACATGCTTGAACCACGGTATTATTACCCCCGGGCAAGGGCCTTAAAACCACAGTATTATTACCCTCGGACAAGGGCCTTGTGCTTACAAACCACAGTATTATTACCCCCGGGCAAGGGCCTTGTACTTATAAACCACAGTATTATTACCCCCGGGCAAGGGCCTTGTGCTAAGGATGCCACGAATACATTTCAGAAACTTGGACAATCATTCATTGTACAAAATATAACATTGCATAAAACAAATCTTAATTCATATCATTTAGAAAATAATTAAAGTTAAACATAACTTTACTAAGTTATTACTTACAGATGGCTCCACTTGCTGAACAGATTAAGCAAATAAACCAGACCATCTATGTCGCGTGACCTATACAAACATAGAACGGATACGTATTAAATTACACACCCAAAATCATTAACTTAGTTCTTTCTTATCTTAGCGTGTTTCTAACTTTTGTCCTCATTATTCTGTCTTAATCTTGACCTAGGAATGCCTAGGATGCAATGAGGATGTTAAAATGCACTTGAACACATTTAACAAAACTTGCTGAAAACAGGAGTCCCGCTCGAGCGTAACTTCCTTCGCTCGAGCGGACATGCAAAATATGAGTGGTCGCTCGAGCGCAACTTCTGCCACTCAAGCGGTCTATAAACTTCTACAAAAGTATTGGTTGTGTGAATTCTCCGCTCGACGGCCGTTCGACGGTCACTCGAACGTGAGACTGAGGTCTTCACTCGAGCGCAATTCTTGTCGCTCAAGCGGTCTGCAAAAACATGAAAATTTTGGAAGCTTGCATTTCACGCTCAAGTGAACTTCTGGTCGCTCGAGCGGAATTGCAAGATCACAGAGTGGTCGCTTGAGCGCAGGTTCTGTCGCTCGAGCGGAGAGGTTGAATTCGAAAATTTCCAGATTCACCTCCAAGCTGCAAAACTCGAATTTAATGCATTAAAACTCATCTTCCTGGGGTAAAACTCAAAAATATATGTATGAACTTGGAAAACATTGGGAATTCAAAATCGTTTCGCAAAATCAAAGCGCAAAAGCTTGCCAATTGTGCAAATCAACACTCAAGTCTTAGAAAACATAACATGCAAGTATTTCTTGACTTCAAAGCTTTTCAAAACATAATCAACTAAGGTGCAATGGTATGAAACATGGTGAATTCTCAAAACAAGAGTGGGATGAACATATGCAAGTGAGATTTGTTTGAAATTAAAACTCAAAATGTCATAAAAATGCATGCATGCATGGTTGTTCTTTTTTTCTACACTCTAGAGCTCAATTCATGTATGATTCACCTTATTTCTCTTGTATTCATGTGCTAAATGACTCAAATCCAAAGTTTCAAGATTGAACTCTTACCTAGGCTACCTAATTGAGCTTCAATTAGTCAAAATCTTGAGTAATTCTCCAAGTCTCCTGGCAATGTCCTTCTCTACCTCAAGTTTGGTCCCAAGTTCCTTAGTCTCTCACACTCTCACATTTTGGTCTCAATAGTGCAAATTAAGTGATAAAGAAGTGAGTTTAAGAGGTGTATTGGCCTTATATAAGCTTACCTAGTGGTAGTTAATTAAAGCTAATCAAATGGGCATCAATTTAGTTTAATTTAATCGCTCTGAATCGAATTTCAATTAGGCCTACCATAAAATTCTAAAAATTCCAAATAACACATAACCAAAGTCAATTTTATAATTGGATGCCGATAAAGCCTTCAATTCGCAAAACAAAACATAAACATAAACAGATCTTTCTACGATAAACAGATATGAATACAAATAATGCAACACATAGGCAATTAATGCAAAATTTCACTTTAATTACTTATTAAGCCTTCTTAATCATGGATTATACGTTAATCATGGGTCGGAATTGTTACATTGTGGATTTGTTTTCAAATACCTGTTATTTTCTAGCAAGTTTAAAACACAAAGGTAACAAGAAGAAAGAAAAGCAAATGGTTTTTGGTTGTTGGATAAATTGAATGATTTTGAGAAAAGTACCTATGAAAGTATATCTTCATGTATAAACTGGCACATATGTATATGATATGACTTAAAGCATTCATGATCATAGCTATATGTATGTTGTTATTGTTTAGGATCATGTTGGGATCCCTACTGAACTTTATGTTCATCCCACGTTAGAGCATCTCCAACAGAATCGTTATATCACCAATTTTGTTATTTTAGCTAGTTTCAAGCTTGAAAATGAGTCTCCAACAGCCTCATCAGAAGCTTGCTAAAATGATTTTGCGCTACAGTAACTCGTCAAAGAAGATGAGGCACTGTACTCTAGCCTCATAATTTTTTATTATTTTCTTCGTTCCTCGCGTTGATCTCTGGACAGGTGTCCTCTTTAGCTTCTTTTTTTTTTAATAAATATTATATTTGAAAGAAGAAAGAATAAAAAATAATATTTGAAAGAAGAAAAATAGCTAAAGTAGATAGCCTTGTTGGAATGTATATTAAAAAAATGACTAGTTAAAATAGTAAAATGAAATTTTCAATAGCTATTTTGAGTATTCTTGCTGGAGATGCTCTTATTAATCCTTTTTAAGTGTATGTCGAAAGTGATTCAAGATCAAGGATCTTCATTATATGTTAGCTACAGGGCCTTTTATCTGTAGGCTAAATACCATTGTTGAAAAAGGGTTGAACCCTTGCTCTTTTAGGTAATGATGTAAGCCTACGAGCAATTTATTTAATTATGTCACATGTTGCATTTATTTTGTATACAAATGAGAGAATCTTCTTTTACTTATCTTTATTAAGATATTGGAACTTTTGTCTGCTAGCTCTGAAATTGTAACATAATAATGATTCAGTAACGTTATCCGAGTAAATAAAAGTTGGGTGTTACATTTGATCTGCAACTGTACTTCCCTTCGGGATTCACCTTCGTCTGCGCATATTGATCGTCGTGGTGAACCCCTTGGATGTCTCCCATTGTGTCGTGCCAACACCAGCCCTCCATTGCGGACACCAGCATTGATGACCATGGGCAAGGATGGTGGTGTCGATTGCAAAACCTGAGTCTATACCACAAACTTCATCATAGTTTGTAACTCTGCTACTTTGTTGAACAATTCCTTTACCTCCGCATCGCAATGTAAACATTGGTCCTTCCAAAATTGGATATCGCTCTCATTGTAATACTCATCTTGGCCCTGATATTGTGTCCTTCCATTGTCCCTCCCTGGGCCGTCCTCTACCCTTAGATTTTGGCCGTTGGTAACATCGTTTGATTGCAGATCTCCTTCTTGAATTTCTCCACCATTTTGGCCAGATCCTATGCCAAGATTGATGTGCTCTTCATTCTCACTAAACAAATCATCCCTGACTTGTAGATTCTGCCCATTATGTGCAACATTGACCATCTATTCCGACTAAGTTTCCGTAGACGGTGCCAAATTGTAAGTGTTAAAATCTGATCTCACAACCAACTCAGATCTCTTCTCCAAGATCCTAGGAACAAAGCTAAAGAGCACGTGGCAGAATAGAGAAGCCGAACACCTGCACACGAGAAGACAACAAACACTAATGGCTCGTCTACCCAGGGACACTCCGATGATCAAGTCAATCCATTTATCTCTCAAAGATAACAACTCAATCACTAAGGTCACCAAGTAAAGTGTACCTTAGACCTACGAGGTGCCTTCCTTTTACAATGAACAGTGCCCTCATCTCCTAGAAGTCTTACTTCATAGGACTCTACCCCTTATAAGGATAGCACTTATTCAAGACTCATCTTATTTAGATTAGAATAAACCCTCTCAAGAGCCCATCCTTATTCAAATAGGTAGTCTGATATCAACTAAGACTCTCAGCCCTTATCTGAATATCTCGGATTCCGATATGATCGCATCATATCGCGGTAATCCAAGACTACCCACATGGCACCTCGGCTAACTACTTAGGGCACGTGGACAACCAAAATATACATCCCCACAGTTACGATTATCAAATCAATCAAATTTTCATTGCGGATAAAATACATGAAGTATTGGAGAAAATGAACGATTCAGATCATCAAAATAAAACCCCTAATGAGTTCCACGAACCCAAATAATGCCCTTCAGTCTAGATCATGGACCAATGGAATCCTTATCCATGATAAATGTCATTTTAATTTAACCAAAATCCCAAGAATGACTCATTCATCAAGTAATAAAATATGATATGCAAGACATTTATTATGAGGACGAAATATATGGAAAAGACAAATTTTGTGAGAATGAAATATTTGCAAGAGTCAAATTTGCAAGATATTGAAACATGGTTGAGCCCTCATAATCAAGCCAAATTATGTGAAGTCCTTTTCCAAGATGGGAAATGCGAGACTATGCAACTTTTTAAAGCTGTATACCATATGTATTTTGTGACATAATTTTTTTAATAAATTTTGTGATAAATTTTATGCAATTTCAGATAGTGTTATAAAAATTAATGACTTCTGAAATAAAAATAATATATATGTTATAACAATTTGTGATGATTCAATTATGCATTATAATTTTTTTCATTAAAATGTTACTCAACAATTTGAACAGTCCAAATTGAATAGGATCAAATTGGGTCCACTAAAGCTTGATAGATAAATTTGATCTAACCTAATTATTTGTGATGTGAAAATTTGAATGCGGGATGGATCATAATACATCTTTGAATTAGAAGGTAAGGAATTGTATGCATGACCTCATGATAGTGGTTTTTTTTTTTTTTTTTTTTTTTTTTTTTTTTTTTATTGTCTTTTCAATTTTTAAGTAAATTACAAATATACCCCTTAAGATTTGATTAAAGTACGAATTATCCTTTATAGTTCTAGAAATTACAATTATCCCATTGTTAAAATTTTTATTTAACAAAATTAAGAGAAAAATGAAATTCCTAACTACTATCCTACACAACAATAAAATTACCTAAATTATTAATTAAAATATATTTCTAACATCATTAAAAAAAATTATTAATTGAATTGATAATTTATTAATAAAGATGGTCATTTGTTGTGCAATTAAAAACTTACAGGGGTGAAATGTAATTTTCAAAATTACAGGAGACAATCTTCAAAAGGGATATGATGTAATTTTTAAAAATACAGAGAATAATTCATATTTTAAGTAAATTTTAGAAGATAAATTTATAATTTATCAACAAAAAAAAAGAAAAGAAGTTAAATGAGTGAATATGTTTGTTTTTGAATTGGTTCCATCAAACCTAAAGTGAATGAGAAAGTTTGGCTGCATAGAATCATATAATCGCATAATAGAGAAAAGGGGTGTAGGCCTCATGCGGGTCGTGATCCACTCCTTTTCTATTTGTAATTAATTTTGTATTCTAGGTTCTGTTTGTTTTGATACGTATTTTTTATTATTTAGTTGAACAAAAAGTAATTAAAATAATTATTTTTAATCAATCTCCAAAATGACTTATCGTTAAAAATATTTTGTGGTTGTTTGGGAAGTGGATTTTTATGTAAGTTTTTTTAATTGTAAGATTTTATTGGAGAAAAAAATTTTGATGTTTAGGAAGATAGTTGAATTTTTTTGTGGTTGGATGTGATGCTTGTAAGAAAAAAAGTGAAATGATTATGGAATTAGATGTGATATTTTATTTGGATTTATTTTTTTTGATTTTGTAAAAAGTTTGTATTTTAGTGAAAAAAATCAAAAAAAACCCAACACACAAACTTCCCATTCATTGGGTTCTACCAAATACGGGCAATAGATAATTTTTTTTAAGAGTCAACCAAACATCGAAAAATAAAAGGTAGTACAAAATTAATTTATTTTATGTGTAAAATATTTTATATTGAAACAAACAAAAATTTAATTTCATGCATCTAACACAATTGAAAATGAATTTAGATCGCACAATAATTATTTATACATATTTTAATAATATTCTTTTTTTTATCTTTGGAGAAAATGGTAATTTTCCTTTCTTTTTTTTTTCTTTTTTTTGTCAATAACATTGAAGTTGGAAGAATTTGGGGATGCTGCTGCGCGGGGTGCGCAGCAACATCTGTTGTGTGGTGAAATGGGCCTATTTCGGGGCCTATTTTCATAATTCGAATCGTTCACATTTTAGAATTCATCAAGTAGAACATGCCTGCAAAAAATCAAGTTAATCAGATATTGTTTACTTATTCATCCACTCACATTTATATTCATTTTAATACTTTAAATTATAATTATTATTTATTTTTGTAGATAGAAATGTGAGTGGATGAATTGGTAAACGATATTCAATTAATTTGATTTTTTGTAAGTATGTTCTACTTAATATATTCTAAAATATGAACGATTCGGATTATCAAATGGGCCCCGAAATGGGCCCATTTAGCCGCACACCACACAGCAACATCCCTAAGAAGCTCTAAAAGTGAAATGCAATATAATATTTTTGTAGTACAAAATAGGAGATTTTTCTGTTTCTAAAACAAGATCCTTGTGGGCTTGGACGGTCTCCAGTTTAGATCTAGGATAGTCCGATCCTGCTCAGCCCATTGGGCTTACGTTTGAATCCCTTTTTGATAATCCGAATAGTTTACATTTTAAGGTTTGTTGAGCACATTATTCCTATTAAAGAATCACATCAATCGGATAACGGATATTATATATTCGGATCACTTTTGTCTATAAAAAAATAGACGGTCAAAAAATTAACAGTTCATAAAAAAATAATACGAATACATAGTATTCGTTATCCGACCAACATGATTTTTTACAAGGATAATATATCCAACAAATCCTAAAATACAAACGGTTTAAATTATCGAAAAAGGACTCAAAAATGGGCCCAATGGGCCTCCAGTCAGTGGACTGGAGGCAAGCCACTGCCTAAATTGTAAATCAGAAAGGACGGTGGAGATCAGATCATACCAAAGGGAAGCGGCCCACAAACCATGACATGTCAGTCATCTGATCTGAAGACAAGAAAAACCCTAACAGCAAAACCATTGACTTGTTTCCGTTACCAAACAACCAATCATGAAAACTTTATGATGGTCCCCAATTGTATGATTATCTATCACTGATCAGGTAGATATATTCATGGTTGTGTCATGGACCCTCCATCTAAATATGAGGGTTTTAAAAAAAAAATTGCAAATTAAATTATACGATTTAATTTGATTTTAATAATATATGGTTCAATCCTAATTCTTAAAATAAGTGAACCCTATTTTATGATTTGATCCATGATTTTATAATTGTGAATCTATTTAGAAGCGAACTGACATATTTAGATATCAACAATGATTCATCCCCCATTTTCCCCCACCCCCTTTGACCCCCTCTCTCTCTCATTGGTCCCCTTTTCTTTCTTTTTTTCTTTTTTTTCCTTCTCCTCCAATCACCACCCGCCACGTGGCAAAGGGGGGTGAGGGGGTGACCCCCAAAAGGGGGTCCCAAGCATTATTCTTTAGATATATACATATATGTAATTTGTTACCTATAATAAACACTTAAATATTTTATTACTATTAAATACATATATATATACACAAATATTGTAACATTTGACTTTTGTAAGCATGTTGGTAAAATTAGTTTTTAATAATAATCTAAACAATTCTTAAGTTGTGAATAATTTTTTGCAATTATGTTGTGATGATGGCAAAATTTCTAAAATCCATAGTTCTAAATCGAGCCAAATCTCGTTTTAATGATTTGGTCTTATTTAGTTCCAAGATTTTCATGATTTGGTTTGATTCCAATTTTTGTAGACTGTAAGTAATGATTCTGTCATTTATTTACTTCTAAACTGAACTAATTCGAACCTTGGTCACCCTAAATATCAAGAAAAATATTGATGAAAATAATTACCTATCAATTAAGTAAATTAGGATAGCTTAATGTACGACTTAGGTAAGATTATTAATTTTTGGATAATACTAATAAATGTCTTGGAACACTTGTTAAAGTGTATATGTAATTATATTAATTAGTGTTAATTTTAGTAACTTTCTATTTTAACTTGTGTATTTAATTAAATGCATTTATTGTTTGGCTAATTTAATAACTTTTGAAATTATATACAATATTTTATAATTAATATTTTACATTTTCTATGCATAAAATTAATTATTAATTAAGATTTAACAAATTTTAAGATGTAGTTAATGAAAGTGCACTCATTAATTACTCTTTATCAAGTGCCCCGGGCACGTATTAGAATGACCCTTTATTTTTATAACACTGCAATTACACTGACCTCCTTTGAGATACGAAGTAAATAAAATAGCTCCGCAATTTTGCCAACCAAAACTAATATAAATGATATTTTTTAAAGTTAATGATGTTTTTAGTGGCTAATGATATTTTTTTTCTTTTTGAAAAATAACCAAAAATCAATATAATTGCATTGGAGTTTTGAAGCTTCTAAAGCTTTTAAAGTTTCAAACCACCTTAAATGATGTGAAATACAATGATAAATAAAAAAAATATATACATTTTAGTATAATAGATAGGGTTAATTACACTTTTCACCTTTATAGTTTGATTCAAATTATATTTTAGTCCCTATAGTTTTAATTTAAATAATTTGATCCCTACACTTTAAGTCTAGTTTCAATTTAGTTTTTTCGTTTAAATTTTTGTTAATTTTGTCTACGTGTAAACCTTAGAAAGCTCACAAATGTTCCAAATTTGTTAATTTTAACTTCCAATTTAGATGGACAGACCCAATTAAAACCTTAGAAAATTGATAAGTGTTTCAAAATTATTAATTTCAACATCTAATTTAGATAGAAGTACACCAAATTAAAATTGAAAAGTATAGAAATCAAATTGTTCAAATTAAGGGGTTGTTTGGGGTGTCCTAAATAACTTTGTTGACTTTTTATGAAAAAATGTGTAACAAAAAATTGTAAAAATTGATTTGTAGGAGAAAATTAGAATTGGGAGTTGTACAGCCGTAATTGTTGACTTTTGGTGAATAGTGATAACTTTTTAACTTTTTGAGTAACTTTTTGACTTTTTGGCTTTTTGAAGTGTTCCCAAACTTGGCCTAAATCTATAGGGATTAAAATAAAATTTAGTTCAACTAAAAGGAAGAAATGAGGGGTGAAGAAGAAGATGAATTTTGATTGTGTTGTGTAAGTTATCTAATATAGTGTGAACATGAAGATGAGTAGTTAAATTATTCAAATTTTAAAATAACTTTTTAACAATTAGGATAGATTTCTATCATTACTAATTTAGACAGACTGTCTATGAATTTAAATCAGAAATTTTAAAACTCTAAAAAGTTGAAATTGATAATTTATTTTTAAAAAAATGACTATAATTTAAGTAATAGAAATAAAAATTAACCTTATAAAATTACTGGGAAACCCTCATCTTTTCGGTGAGATTTCAGGCCCCTCTGGTTGGGTGAGCAATGATAAACGTCTCATTGGTCCAAAACTAATCCACACTAGACCCTGATGGGGTCTTCCAATATCAAACTCCATTCCATTTTTCTTCCCTTTTCATAGGTAAATAATGTAATGTATTAGCGGTAAGTTCATTTTAACGGGAATATGATATTAGATCTAATGAATTATTTATTTATTTATTACATGATTAATGACAAGTTATTATTTTGAAGATTTTTTATTTTTTATTTTTATTCCATTGACAGTAGATGATCGCTAGACTGCTGTTGGACTGCTGCTGAACCACCACGGGCACTGAAAAAGTCGCTGGAAGTGGTCGGCAACGACTACTAGTGGTGGTGGTGATTTGGATGAAAAAGTCGCTGGAAGTGGTTGGCAACGACTACTAGTGGTGGTGGTGATTTGGATAAATAGACAGATTAAATAGATACTACATGTGAACTGATAAGTAACATGAACAAATAATGATATTGACATATAGATAAATAGTAGACAAATAAATAGATATGTAGGGATAATATAGTTTTTCAAATTGTTTTATCCTTCCAATTCCAAAAGAATAGAGCTTTGAATTATTGTCCCAGAAAATTAAAAATTGAATAATTTATGGCCCAAGTTTCCAATAATAACGTCAAAATTTAAAATTTCGATTTCAAGGTTTGCTTTCATTTCACATGTAATTTTTTTTGTTTCAATTGATTAAAATTCAAATAGAAAGCATCAATTTTATTTATTTATTTATTTATTTTTTTGTAGGGGAATGTGTTGTTGGCTATTATTTGCTTTTTGAAAATTTGACGAGGTGGAAGTGGAGTGTTTCTTATATGAAAATGTCACAAATTGTTCATTTGGATAATTTTATTATCAACAGTACATATCATATGTACTTTTAATTATGTTTTTTTTTTAATTATGATTTTTTTTGTTATGATATTATTTTGAAATTTTAATTATGACTTTTTTATGTTTAGTTATGACTCTTTTTTTTTTTTAATTATAACTCAAAAAATATAAAATATTATTTTTTTTATACTAATAAAGTATTTATGGTACACACCCTTTGAAAGATATGTATCATAATCTTTCCACATTCATTTATAAAAGTGGCTTCCCACGTGGTGGACATGCCAACTACTACATTTTCCGTTACATTTTTCGTCCAATTATTACTGTTAATTTTTTGAGTAATGATTGAGACTTCTACCTTACAAAACTTTTACTAAATCCTCAGAAATTTGAACCACTCATGATATAGATCCCACACATATATGAGTGGATCCTATACATATATGGAGGATCATGATCATTTTAGAAATGTAGAGATCATCCCCAGAGGAGATCCCAAATATTTTCCTAATTTTCTCTAACTTCATATCTCCATTGTTATTGATTTTGGATAAATTAAACTGACACCCTAGGTTTTTTATTTCATATAGATCTTCTTTTTATATTTAAAAAATTATAAATTTTTTTTTTCTTTGAAATTTGTAATCTCATTATAAATTGCCCCTATATTGTTGATATTATATTCTAAAATTTTCTAAATATTCATTTTACCCTTGCTCCTATCATTTCTTCTTCTTATCATCATGACTACATTTTTCATCATTAAATTCTACCTGAGCATATTCTTATTAAGTGATGATATACAAACATAAATTTTATATAAAATTTTTAAACACAATATGGTGACTTTTCACTTTAAAACAAAACATCCATAAACATGATTTATATTTACAACAACTTCACTATCATAATATTTTTATGATATTTTTTGTATAAATTTTTATATATAAATAGAATTTTTTATTTTTATTTCTACCATTATTTTTCTTTCTCATCTATTCACCGACATTTATTACGGTGTTACCAAACACCGTCATTCACATTTATTATAGTATTACTGAATTTTTATATTTTTATATTTGGTGAATATAAAAAAAAATCACAAAATATTATACTTCCTAAGTATATCTAAATTAGGTGTGTCTAAAAAATAAAAAATAAAATACTTAAAATATTAAAAAAATCATTTAAAATAAAAAATATAAAAAATTAATTTTTTGTATGAGTTAAACCAAAAAAAATGATTGTTATTTCTCTTGAAATGACATGAACAAAATATCAACATTATTTTATATGTATAATGACTAAGGGATAAATATATCATTTTAATTTGACAAAGGGGGTAAGTATAATTTTTCAAACGTAAGAGGGAATCAATATTAAACAGAAATCTCAAGCGGGTGTTAGTGTAATTTACCCTTAACTTTTTTAGAGTTAAAGTCTGATTATTTTGGGAATTAGTTATTTTAATTAAATTTTTAACATTTTATGGAAAGGCGTGTTTAAAAATAAAGAGAAGAATTAACGTTTGGTATTATTTTTTGATTATTATACCCAAACATAAAATTAAATATAAGCATCAATCGCTTTGCTTGTTAGTTTAATTTATGAGTGTTACTATTAGTATTTCATCAATTATTTTAGATCTTTCATTTTTTTGGACTTTCACTTAAAAATTTTAAAACCCTTAAAATTTCTTTTATCCCTCCAAATAATACTAAAATTATCCTTGTGAAAACATTTCATCCATTCAATTAAATGCACACTCTCACACCCTAAAAAGCCTCTTTTCCAATAACCCTAACAAAATCCACGAAAATAATTACTATTTTATCTCCACATACTTGTTCATGACCTAAGAAAATAAATATTCGGTTACTTGTTCATAAACAAATAAACAATGTTTGGGTGTATGTTCCCGAATTTCGGTCATATGTTCGAGAGTTCAGTCTCGAAAAAATGACGAACAATTTTTATTATTTTTGCTATTTTTTTTCTTTACCCTTATAAGGCCAATCTCCTCTAAGCTAAGAACACCATCAAAGCTATGAACCTCCTCTAAGCTTTTATTATTGTACTCCTCTCATCTCATGGAATTGTGGTTGCAAGAAAAACTTTTACTCATTGTTATTGCCAGAAAAGTGTAGGTAATCAAATGGTTGTCACCGTTACTACGGGAATATTGTTGCCAAAGGGTTTTCAAGATTTTGAGGGTAGGTAGGTTTTGAAAGTAGGATTTGAGGAAGATGGATGTGTGGTGATGGAGGTGTATACTCTCATAAATCTTAACTCATGATGTAGTGGGTGTGTGAGCTTAATTATAAGATGGAGTGTCCCAAAATTATTAATGTCATTTTTTGTAATTACTTTTGAGGTTATTATTGTAATACCCAAAAAAAAAATAGATGAGAAGTCCAAAATAATTGATGGGGTGCTAATAGCAGCATTCTAATTTATTTTTTGAAAAATTACAATTCAGTAGTAATTTGAGCAATAAATTACAATTCATGAAGAAAATAATAATTTTAAAGATAAATTATAAATACATCATTTGAGGTTTGCTTAAATTACGATTTGTCTCTTGTAATTTTGGAAATTATATCACACCCCTTGAAATTTTTAATTTCATAATAAATGACTCATTTAATTAATAAATCATTAAGTTAATTAACAGTTTTTAATTATGTCAGAAATTTATTTCAATTAATAATTCAAGTAATTTTATCATGGTATAGGAGAACGGTTAGGAATTTTATTTTTTCAGTTAATTCTGTTAAATAAATTTTTTTGATAAGGGAACATTTGTAGTTTTTTAAACCACATAAGCAATCCATATTTTAAATAAACCTCAATAAAAATATTTATAATTTACTCTAATTTTAATTATTAATATTTATAAAATTTACCATTAATTTTTACACATTCCACTAATGTGATATTTCCTTTATTTTTTGTATCACTATTGATCATCACTACTTATCTCTTCCATTATCATGCGTAAAAACGTCAAAGATGTTGATTATCACCATAAAAAGAAATGAAAAAAATTAGTATAATTGATTTATATAATAGGACTCATCATTTTTAAGTTAATATTTTGAGAGATAATATAAAAGTAACAAATGATGATTAAAAGTAATGCTTTTCCTATAAATTTTTTATTTTTACAATTACATTATAAATTAATGTGGTAGTGAATTTTTTCAATCATTTAAATCCACTTGATTCAAATACAAGTTTTACTATTGCATGCTTTGTCATTTTGTTAAAAGAGTTTTGTAAGAAAATTTTATTTATGTAGTATTTTTCGATGATTAATGTGGCAACAATATCTTAAATATATTCAATAATTTTCTCCATGTGTTGCATTTTGTTGTACATTTTTTAGTTAATTATATTTAATTGTAACAATTAACCATTTACATTTTAAGTCAAGTTATAATGTCAATATTATATCTATCTATTATTAATAAGATTGACATAAATCAAAAGTGAAAGTATTGAAGTGAGATTTTGGTAAACGTACAAAAACTCAAATGAAATTTTGATTAAAATATAAGAGTGTTAATGAGCCGAGAAAAATAAAGTATAGCTCAATAATTAATCCAAAATTTTGGATATCGCTCAAAAGACATGTATATATCTTCTATACTATTATCTATCTATTTTAACTATTATATATGTGAAGTCTTCTCATGGTGTTGATATAAATAGGTTTCATATTTTGAGTTTTCAAAATATCCTTATACTTGGTATTTTGTAAAAATTATATTAAGACAAGGATGAGATTTGAAACTGAAATCATAGGTTTGGTAAAAAAGGCCTTTTATCTCTTGAGTAATGCATACTATGCGTGCATTTCTGTGTCATTATATTTTTATTATTTTTTTGAGTTACACGCGTAGATTGCTATCTCATATAAGGTTTGAATTCTCTCAAATTAGTTATCTCAACTTGAGAGTGTATTTAAACTTGATAGACTTATTTTGGAGCCAATCTCAGTGATCTAAATCATTCACCTTTTAACATTTGTTGAGTAAAATTATCAAATATTAATAACTACATATTTAAATTATATTTATACTATAAAAAATAGATCATTATTTTTAAAATTATAATTATCGTTTATTTTTTAAAAATAAAAATATTCAAACATATAAATAATGTCACGTTATAACTCATACTAACCCATTAACCTTTGGAAATGCTATTGTTCGTTGTTTAGTAGAGTTGAAATTGATGGGGGTGTGAGATTCACATGTCAATGAATTTGAGTAATAAATTAATAAATCTCGATAAAATTTGAGATAAATTTTTTGAATTTGTAATATTAGGGTTACAAAATTATTAAAGAGTTTAAAATTTTTATTAAAATTTTTATTAAATATCTTATATGAATATAAAATTTACATAAAATTTATATTCATATAAAAATTTGATAAAATTTTTAATAAAATTTTTAAAATGTCTACCATTGCTCTCAGTGTTCAGCTTTTGAACTGTAACCGTCAGTTTTGTCTGATATGGACACGAGGAAAATCATTCAGCCGCACCACTGAACAGTATTGCACTCCAGCTGGGAAATAAAATAAAGTCATGTAACGTTTATATATCTATACATAGTGGGGGAAGTAAACATCAGCTATGTAAGGCACTTTTTTCCTCACTCAAGACAGCCATTCACAGAGTTCCACGTCACCGAATATGTACTCCCTTCAATCTCAATCTATATTATTTGAAAAGTTGACTATTTTACTAAATTATTTTAATTTTTGACTATTTTAATAAATTAAAATATTTACATTTAGAAAGAGAGCTAGAATTTTTTATAATTAGATCTGATATTTATAAAAGAAAAAATAAAATAATTATAAATTTAATGTGACATTTTATCTTGTTAACTGTTTTAACGTATTTTATTTTTTTATAAATTTTAATCAAAAAAAAAAAAAAAAAACCAAAACCCACTTGCCAAACAGGACCAAAATCCCCCTAATCCTTCTAAAAAAAATAAAAAATAAAAAATAAATAAATAATAAAAAGAAGAAGCCCCCTAATCCCAATCCCAATCCATTTTAGCTATATAGCCCCCATCACAGGACAGTTACAAGTAAAAAAAATATCTTCCAAGTCACTACCCACCAGGAGAGGAAGGGTCTGGTGGCCTGGCCCTGGTGGGTGATGTAGTTGCCTTTAAAGTCACTGCTACCACACTTTACCTCTCCCTTCCTTGCACCATCTATCTCCTACAAGCTCATTGAAGAGAGAGAAACTCAGAGAGAGAGATGGGGAATTGCCAAGCCATTGATAATGCAACTCTGGTAATACAACACCCATGTGGTAGAGTGGACAAGCTGTATTGGCCTGTCAATGCCAGTGAGGTTATGAAAATGAACCCTGGCCATTATGTTGCTCTTCTCCTCACCACCACCACCACCACCACCACCACCACCACAGGCAGCCACAACAGCAGTAATTCGGTACGCATTACGCGTATTAAGCTTCTCCGGCCAACGGATACTCTAATTCTTGGCCAAGTTTACAGGCTTATCACCACTGAAGGTTTGTCTTTTTGGGCTTTTTGTGTTTTTGTGTGGAGCTTATTAGTTTAAAACAGTTATCTTCTGTAGCTAAGATTTGTATGGTTTCTGTGTTACAGAGGTAATGAAAGGATTGTGGGCAAAGAAGTATGCTAAGATGAAGAAGAGGCAATCAGAATCACCTGATAAGCAAGAAAGGATGAAAGAGAAGATGGGTTCTGATTCTGAGATGAAGAACACCAACCAGGTGAATCTCTCTCTCTCTCTCTCTCTCTCTCTCTCTCTCTCTCTCTCTCTCTCCATATATTAGAAGTTTAAATGTTGCAATTTAAGACAATTTCATGAGAGATTTGAGAGGAAGTACCTTTAGTTCTGCTTGAAGCCCACATCTTTTGCTTATAATTCATAATTCAGACAGAACTACAACCATAAAGAAAGTTAGTTCGATAAAGTGAAGGGTGAACATTGTGCATAGTAAAGATTTTCTTTTTCTCTCTCTATATTATTCATTCTAAGTCATGAAAAATGGTTCTATAATTATATATACAACATTTCAGGTGCAAAAACATGAAAGGCATCGACCGAGGACGACCACAACAGGGAACTCTGCGGCTGCCAAATCAAGAGCATGGCAACCTTCACTGCACAGCATCTCTGAGGCCACAATCTGATTATGTTTCTCTTATTTCCATACCAAACCAATTGCATGAAACAGAGATGACTTGAGGTGGGCAATCTGCTGACCCAAGGAAGAAAAAAAAAAAAAAAAAAAAAAGTTTCTTCAGTGGCAAGTCCAGCTGTGTAGAGCCTGTACAGTGAAAGAGAGAATGGTTGCATTCAACATGGTTGTATTTAGCTACTGTTTTAATGGAATTAAACTTGTTCAAAAAATTCAAAATCATTGTTCATTTGCAGTGTTGTGAGTGGATAGTTGCTGCAATTCTTTCCTTTTAGACATAGAAGATAAACCGAGTTATGCAATCTTAACAAAAAGAAAATTTCCCAAAAAAAAAAAAAAGAGACAACCCTGTAAGGAAAATAAAAGAATCTCAAGTAGAAACATGCATTTGTATGTATTTTCTAGGTACATTTCATTTACATTGTGATTGCATCTTGTATTTTCTCAGGGAATGAAAAACATATACAAAAAAGAAAATGAATAGAAAGAAGCTAAAATACCTTTATTTTGTTTGGTTGGGTAGGTATTTCATATTTGTTAAAATTGTTTGGTTATCCATAAACAAATGAATATGTTTAAGTAATTTTGTTTAGCAATCCAAGATCCAAACATATCGATAGTGTAAACAAGGCAGTTCTATTATTTGGCTTGCTATGCACCCAAAAGTCAAGAAAATTTCCCCCAAAGTCTAAGCTGCATCATTAATATGGCCAGCCAGGATTTTTAGTCCAATAACAAAATGGGGTCCCAATAATATAAATAGAAAACTGTTCTAATTGCTACTGTGCTACCTTTTATTATTGTGATTGGCTTTGACAGTAGGGTCTACTACATTTATGTTAAGTGTTTGGGAAAAAATAGTGGGCATATACATTTGTGATTAGTGAAAGGTAGTACCACGTGGTATCCAATTGACATACAAAAATTTCTCCTGTGAAAGACATTCAGGACTATTGGATTGTTCAAGTAGATGTAGACGGGATTTGATGAATCTAAAACGAAGACAATTGTGAAAATGTATCGGTCAGTATAAAACAAATGCTGTCACTCAACATATCTATTTAAATATGAGATTGATTGGTAGGGTTTATACGAGTACAGTTCTAGCCGAACAGTGGTATATACATTTCCCACTTTTAATCAAGCCCGTTACCAACTTTTCATTCATTAGATTCACTTTCCTTGGTATTTTTCCCTTGTAAAAGGAAAAAAAAAGGTAGCATGCTTTTTGAGTCCTTTTTACCTTGCACATAAATCGCCAATTTCTACTCAATAAGTATGCATGTTGAGTTGTTCATTTGTAGAAGATGAATAAAGTGGGGGAACCTGAAGAGCTAAACAGTCAATTCAAGTTTAGTTACACTAACTGTAAAGGGGGATACTCTGCATATGACTGCAAAGCAAACATACTTAACACTTCACGGCTTTACAATAGACAAGAAACAAGAAAAGAAAAGGAAATAAAATAGAAAATGATTATTTTCATGCGCAAATAATAAATGGTGGGAGGGCAGGGGTTACAAAATACCTGTAATCATCATGCCTGTGCAATTTTGACTGAAAGCAATCATATCGATCATTCTTTAGTGTTTTGGAAGATGTGGAATCATTGTTACCACGCATGAGACCATTAGATCCTTCTCTTTCTTTCAGCATTCCACAGCAATCAGGCTAGGAAGAAAAGCATAAGATAGCTTTTTCTTTCTTTTTAGGCCTTAAGTTTTAATATCGAATATCTTTAAGCGGAAAGAAACCTTTAAATAGGACAATTGCAAGTTTGCAATGACATTAGATTCTCAAAGTTCAAGAAAATAATTATAATTCCTTGCTAGTGAGACATTAAAGTATATAAACGTATGCATGCCACACATATATCATGTATAATATTGCTTTGGTTCTTTAAATCATTAGACTAATATAACAGTGAGGATCCACCCAACATGAAGCGCAATCATTAGTACAGTCAACTAATGGAGTTATCAGCAGCTTATAAAATTTTGAATTAAAGGCATTAAAGTACCTAATCGAGGTAGATGTGTCATGTACCTTCCTGCACTTTGAGTCTTCCATAACATGAAAGGGTGAAAACTTCGAGCTTGTTGAAACCGTATACATCTAGCCGATTGAAAATTCCTTTTCCTTCTCTTTTTTATTTTTTTATTTTTTACTTTATTCATTTATTTATTTATTTATTTATTGGTTTTCAGTGAGAAAGTTTCTCATTCGTCCAACAGCTGCTTGAGGTTCGTAGAAGAACACCAAATCCAATGATTTTTCCAACCACGTTCGTCTTCGGCAAATACAGGTGGTCCATCAAAAGACTTTGGGGGGCAACGATCTTTGATTGATTCTATCTTCATTCAACTTGCATTTCTCCCCATTAAAAACACAAAAGGACATATAACTACCAGTAATCATTGCAGGAGCAATCTCCTTCTTTGAAAGTGTGGAAACGAGAACGGTCTCTAACAATAATTTCTCTACCAAAGACTTTGGAAATGGCCTTTAGTGCTAAATGACAATCTTCACAAGTCCTTAGATTTTTCACTATTCGAATTGCAGTCCCTGGTAGAGTACTCATCATGGCAAAAGCAACAGCTAACTTTTCACTGTGCCAAGCCACTGCTTGCTCTTTCTCTTCCTCACTCAGATCAAATGAAACTTGCATTGTTTTGGCAACATAGCCTCTCAGGCTTGCCTTTTTCAAAATTTCATTCAAATTGTCTCGTATTTCTGCAATTTGTGGATGCAATGTATCAGCAACTCGGAACTCATGAACAACACCATCCACCTCAATCCAACTACACCCAGGGTTTGATTCATTCCTTCTCTCACCCATTAGCTTCCTCACTTCAACCACTCCCTCCCATCTACCTAGAGATGCATACAAGTTCGAAAGTAGCACCTCACCTCCATCACAACTTCGAGAATTTAGTTCCCCAATGTGATTTACGATGCACTCTGCAAGATTAGCATCACGGTGGATTCTACAGCCATTAAGCAAAGACCTCCATATAACAATGTCAGGGTCCATGGGCATGCTCTTCACAATTTCGAATGCCCTTTCTAAGTAACCTGCACGGCCAAGTAAATCAATATAACACCCGTAGTGCTCAATCTTGGGCACAACACCCCACGAGCTCTCCATATTGTAGAAGATTGAAGAACCTTCATCCACAAGACCAGAATGGCAACATCCATTTAAAACCCCCAAAAAGGTGATCTCATTGGGTTTAACATTCTCAGCTAACATTTGATAGAAAACACATAAAGCATCATTACCAAGTCCATGAATCGATAATCCTGAAATCATGCTTGTAAAATTGTGAATATCCTTTCTAGAAATTCCATTGAAAACTTGAGCAGCACAATTGATCTTCCCACATTTTGCGTACATATCAATAAGAGCAGTAGAAATGTTTGAGCTCACCGAAATTCTACTCTTGCCTATATAACCATGGATCCAATTTCCTTGATCCAAGGCTCCTAGATGAGCACAAGCAGAGAGTGCACAAACAAGAACGGCCTCATTGGCTTGGACCTCATCATCACATAGCATGTCGCTGAAATAGCTTAGGGCTTCAATATACCTTCCAACACCAACAAAACCCGAAATCATAACGGTCCAAGATACATTATTACGCAATGGCATCTGATCGAAAATTTCACAGGCTCTACCCATCTCCCCATGTTTCGCATACCCACATAGCAGACTAGTCCACGAGAACACGTCCCGGTCAGACATTTGATCAAACACTCTGTGGGCATCCTCCATTTTCACAAAAACAGAGTACATACTGATCAAAACATTGCCTACATATAAATCCGATTCAAACCCATTTTTCACCGCCATCGAATGAACCATTTCACCATATACCAAAGACAATTGATGCGAACACGAAGTGATGACAAAAGTGAAAGTGTATTTGTCAGGGACAAGGCCTAAAGCGAGCATTCGACCGAATAGTATGATGGGTTCTTGACAATTGTGAAGCTTAGAGTAAGCTCTGATCATGATATTCCATAACAGAGTAGGTGGTGAAGGAAATGGATAGCTATTGAATAGAGTTCTTGAAGTGGTTAAGTCCTTGGAAGAGAGGTAACAATGGATGAGAGAATCAGTTAGGGAAGGGTATGATTGGATAAGGACTTGGGCATGGATTTGTGTGAGGTGAGAGAGTGATGGACGTTGCTTGAGAAGTTGGGAAAGTGTTTGTGGATTTGGGTGGAGAAATGGATTTGTGTTGGTTGGTTTGGAAATGGAGGGAGAGGTGGTTGATGAACAAAATGAAAGACAAGTTGGAAGTCGAGAGTGTTTGATAAGAACAGTGAGGTTTTTAGCTTTGGACCTTGGAATTATATGCATTTGATTTGAAGTTTCGCAATTAGGACAGAATATGGTGTTTGAGTGTATGATATGATGCTTTTTTGCTTAAGGTGCCTTATATGTCATGTGCAAAATGTTAATAGTGACTAGTATTTGGTATGGAAAATTATAAATACACCAGCTTAAAATAAGAACTATTTTTAGGGAATTTTTTTTTAGAGTCCTTCGTATTAAGATTTTATAACATAAAGAGTATTCAATATTTTTATAATGTCTAAGGTTCCTCATATATCGATTCAGAGAAATTTCAATCCAGAAAATTTATTTGGACTTCTCAGAGAAATTCTTTCCAAATCAGAAAAATTTTCTCTGTGTTTTGAATAAACCAAAGAAAATTGGACTACTTAGAAATAAAAACCAATCATAATTTTCTCTGTATTTTGAACAAACCAGAAAAAATTAGCCTACTTAGACCATCTCCAACGGAGAACCAAACCCAGCATCAAATTCAAAATTTGATGAAAAACCCACTTTTTGGAGCTCCAACCGTTGCACCAAATCGATATCAAATCGAGAATTCAGCAAATCTTTCACCAAACTGAGTACAGTCGAAGCATTTCACCAAAATACTGTTACTGACCGTTGGGATGAGAGAACCGGGCGACCATCCGGGTGACCAACCGGTCGCCCCGGAAAAAAGTTCAGACAGTTCACTAAACGGTTCAAACCAGTCAAAAAAAAAAAAAAAAAAAAAAAATTTTGCCTAGGTGGTCGACCACCCGGTTGACCACCCGGTCGACCACCCAAAGTTCAAAAAGTTCAGAAACAAAGGTTCAAACCGTTAAAAAAAAAAAAATTTTTGGCCTTTACCGGTTGACCGGCCGGTCGACCGGCCGGTCAACCAACCGGTTGCCCGGCGCTAATTTGGTGAAACGAATTTGATGCGAACCATTGGAGCGCCAAATATCAAATCAAGGAAATCGCCCATTTTTGATTCAAATCTGATGAAACATTTGCTGAACCGTTGGAAATGCTCTTAGAAACCAAAAACAATCACAAATTTCTCTGTGTTTTGAACAAATCAGAGAAAATTGGGCTACTAAGAAACCAAAAAACAATCACAATTTCTCTGTGTTTTGAACAAACCAGAGAAAATTGGGCTACTTAGAAATCCCAAAAAAAAAAAAAAAAAAATCACAATTTTCTCTTTGTTTTGAACAAACTAGAGAAAATTAGGCTACCTAGAAACCAAAAACAATCACAATTTTTTTCTATGTTTTTGAACAAACCAAAGAAAATTGTGATTATTTTTCTTTATGATTGTTTTTCTAAGAAGCATTTTATCAAACAAGTTAGCTTCAAAGCTCACAATTATATGTTTTACAGTTCTAAGAAGAGTTTTGTCAAATCAAATCTCACAGTTATGTGTTTTGGGGTTCTAAGAAGCATTTGTCAAACAATTTAACTTCATACTATATATATAAATGTTTGTATGTATATGAATTGTGTGTGTGTGTGTGTGTGAGGGAGAGAGAGAGAGAGACCTTGTTCCAGGACCAGTAGAGGACGGAACCAGAGAAGAAAGAACTAAGAGAAGCTTACTAGGGCTTTCAAACATAAAAGTGACAGTATCACTTCCATCATCGGCCTTGATGGTGATGATTTCATTGTTCACTCCCACCGTTGGGTTGTCTTCTCGTCATAGTATGCTTCAATTTTGATATCGGTGAAATTGTCCATGATAATGATGCTTTGAGCGTCGCTTGACGAAGGAGAGAGAGTTGGAGAAGACAACGATGACGATAAACTCCGGTGATAGAGGTGGAGTTCGTCGGAGAGAGAAGAGCAGAGAGAGAGGCAGTTTGATTTGAGGTGATCAAATTTCTCTGTAATATATAGATGTCGGGGGTTGAGGGTCTTTAGACATCACAAAATAATATTGTGAATCTCTTCCATTATTAAAAATGGGAGAAAGACCTTAGACTAATTTTTCCTTATTTTTATGGTTTTAGAAATTACATTTCATTATTTGAAATTTTTTATTTTTTAATAAATAATCTTTTTTATTAAAAAAATTAAATAAATTAATAGTTCTTAATGATATTAAAAAAATTTAATTAATAATTCAGATAATTTTATTATTGTATCGGAGAGCACTTAGGAATTTTATTCTTTTAGTTAGTTTTTGTTGGGAAATTTTCAAAATGGTTTTTAAAATGTGTAGTTTAATTTTTGGGTGTTTTCAAAACCTTCCTTGTTTTTCTTTGGAAAGCTTGAAATAAGTTTGGGGACTTTGTCCTACATCGGAAAGAGAGAAAAACATGGAGCACTTAATAAAGTGCTACATGGAATATTCCTTTAAATATGGAATTGTGAGGTGAAAGCTAGTGTGCATGCACTCACACCGCAAGGATGGTGCTTCGTACCATTTGCACATGCGCGCACGTGGTGTGGGCAATGGGCTGTGTGGCGTTTGATGGTGCACTTTGCACTTGGCACGGACGCATCAGCGCAAGGTGCCATGAGGGCGCTTTCCTATTTGCATCGGACAGGTTAGAGCGATGATGTGGATCCAACGTGGCATAGGTGATGTGGAATACAGTCAGCTCCAAGTGGCATCCGTTGGCGGTGAGTCAACCAACCGATCGAACAGTTGTATGTCTAATCTGGAGCGATTTGATCATAGCCGTTGATTGGAGATGCGTCCGATCATGATCAGGTGTGATTAGTCAAAGCATCTATTCTGTGTGAGAATGATCTGCACCGCAGATCATTGATTTAACGGTCAGATCTGATCGGATGCAATCAAAGGATATGACCATTTGATCACGTGCATCAAGGCCTATAAATAGGCTGCAAAATCAGCTATTTCATTCCATCCACAAAATTCAAAAGCATTCCTACAATTATCTCTCTCTCTCTCCCTCTTGATTTTGAGTTTTCGATCAAGAGTTTCTTTAAGCAATTTCTATTTTGCTTACTGGTAATCAAGTTCTACAGATTTGATTATCAATGTCTTGGTTTTCTTGATTATATCAAGAGTATTCTGATTTATTGTCGTCAGTGTAGACGCCGATAGACTTGATCTTTAGATCAGGCTTTATTGTATTCTGGAAACGAATTTGCTGTAACCCCCTGCATACCTTTTGATGGGTGCAAATATTGTCTTTAGGAAAGCGGCTTTCTAACGCTACTTGAAATATCAAATTTCTATTTTATATAGTCAAGTTCATCACCAAGTTTTGAAGACCCGAAGACCACCAATTGAAGAATTCAAGACAAATTGTTCCAACAATCTAAAGACAATATATAGATATGGCGATGTCTATTCAGAAAATGACTCAAGATTTCATGAAGCTTGACTGTTTTAATGAAGGAAATTTTCGACGCTGGCAAAAGAAGATGCACTTTTTGCTCACCACTCTCAAAGTGGTATGTGTGCTAACTACCCCCTATCTGGTGGAGCAAGAAGACGAGACAATAGAGCAAACCCGTACCAGGACCAAATGGGAGAATGACAACTACATTTGCCGAGGACACATTCTGAATGCGCTGTCAAAGTCTCTGTTCGATGTGTATCAACATCTGGAAACGGCAAAGCAACTCTAGAACATATTACAGTAAAAGTACCTCACCGAGGATACCACTAGTAAGAAATTTCTTGTTAGTAATTTTATGCGTTTTACTATGGTTGATACAAAGCCCATCATGGAACAATTCCATGAGATCCAACATATTTTGAGTTAGTTTCGACAAAAGAATATGAACATGGATGAATCTATTGTAGTTTCATCTATAATAGAGAAACTGCCATCTTCTTGGAAGGATTTTAAGAAAACTCTGAAACACAAAAAGAAAGATTTTACTTTAGAGGAATTGGCTCAACACCTTCGAGTTGAGGAACAGTCAAAGCTTCTTGAAGGTAAAGATAAGCAATTGGCTCAGACTTCCAAGATCCACATGATGATGGAAGATGGCAAGAGGTTTAACAAAATGAAGCTATCACGACCCAAACTCGCCCCTATAGGTTTAGCGTCGTAACCGGCCAGTAATCCTTGATTACCGAAGGCCTGTTTAACAATAATGACAATAATACAATATAAAGGGGCTAGTGGAAGCCAATCAATAATAACATACATCGTCCAATGAGCTGTGAGGACCTGAATAGAAATAAACTTTCATATATATAGTTATATACACAAACACTTAAGTCCATAACACACATTTGTACATAACAACACATAAGCTAGGGAATTAAATTTAATTTCCAAAAACAGTTAACAAAACTCAATAAACATTCTTATCTCATAAACACAATGTCAAAAGGGTGAATTTGAATCACCCAATAAGCCCTGACATGTAATGGTTCAGAATCTCGCAGTGAGACATAGTAGTTGGCTTGACAAAAACAAGGTTCGGATCGATGCCGCTAACTCTGATCCGGTGCCCGATCACCTACATATATAATAAACAATGAGCTAACATCTGCATAAAGGGGTTATGAATGATGTCCTCATAATATTTGAAATAATCGATTATCAATAAAACATTTTCTCAATTAATATCTTGTGTCAATCAATTATTCAATCGTTCAATTTAACAATCATTCAGATTCATATAAGTCATATGTGGTACATCCAATAGCAACAATACAATTGGTCCTAAAGACCGAACAATCAATTGATGGCCATCAAACAATAGACAATAGTTCCAAGAATTGGAACTGACAGAAATCTCTGTAATAATAACGATAACAATAGCAATAACAATATGCTATGGATGCCACGAGTACAGTTCAGAAAATAGGACAATCATTCATCAATAAACATTATCATTTCAGTAAAACAATACATTTTTATCAATCAGAAAATAATTATAATAGAACATAGCTTTACAACAGTGTTACTCACGGTGGGCTCCTGAAACACGTGCTATTCGTGCGGCGTCTAACCTAAACAAATAAAGTCGAGCACAACACAATTACAATCACACTCATATAATTCTATTCAATTCGATTTCACTCGTTCGGTTCTAGTCGCTCATTCGTTCGATTCAATACACTTATGTAATGCAAATGCATGTTTAAGCACTTTACAACTATGCAAAGGAGGCTTGGAGGATGGAGAAAAGAAGCAAAAATGAAACCAAAATTTTTCCTGAAACCGTATGTGCAGCAGCCCCATTCCGCACGTGCGAAACTGCTAAAAATGTAGCCCGAAAATCTACTTTGTTTTTGGAATCCTTCCTTTCAAAATCTAACTTCATAATTTGTATAATTCAATCCCCAACTCCTCAAAAATAGTTATGAACTTTAATTTGCAACCATCAATTTCAAACCATAAATTTATAACAATACTTAATTGTTCAATTTATAACCAAAAATCTTTAAAGCAAATTGTAAAATCTTAAAATGTATATTCAAGCTACAACACAAACTTTTAAATAGAATTTCTTAGAAATTATGAGAGACCAAGCAAGAATTCATGTATATAAAACAAATTTGTCCATGAGATGATCATATTTCTTGGACTCAAACATTTTCAAGTGTAAAATCACCATTATATATATAAATTATGTTCTTTTCCATAACTTTTGAGATTTCCTTCTTAAAGTTCATAAATCATGCAAGAAAACAATTGTTTTGTTCATGGATTCGTGAAAACATCATATGCATGCAAGGATCATGCAACTTAATGGGTGTTTGAACTAAAATAATGCCATGCATGTTAAATATGATAGTTAATTCTCACACTTCCTTCATATGAAAACATGTATGTTCTAAGCTCTTAATTTCATGAACAGGACCTCTAATTACTTGTAAATTCATCTCAATTAAACTTGTCTCTTGGAAGATGGTGAGTAGAGGAGCTTTAAGTTCAAAAAATTGGAAAGAAAAGTTTACCTTATTTTGATGATTAAAGAGAATTCAAGCTAAATTCCTATCTTCCTCATAGTTCTTCCTTTCTTCCTCTTCTTGTTCAAATCTCACTCTTAAAGTCTCTCCCCCTCTCTCTACGTGTATATGTCAAGGCCATCAAAGTCCACTACCTCTCTTATATGCAATTGATGAGTAGGATTTTGTTTTGTTTTTATTTTGAGTTCTCATATTCCTAGCTTTACACATATAATAGGCTAATAAATTAATTTAAATCAAATTCACTCGAATTAAATTACTCCTCGTCATCTTATAATCTCAATTACACTATATTAAATTATACTAATGTGAATTAGGCTCTAATTCCTATCCAATTATTTAATTTTAACTTGTTGAAATTAGCGAATCACACAGGTTTAATTTTCATTCTAACATATCTGTTCAAACAATACAATTCAATAAATCTCATAACAATCAATAACACTTAATCACATAATTAACATGTAGGAACATAATTAATAGTTCTAATTAAGGCTCAATTCAATCACAGACAATTTAAATAAACTGAATCAATTTTCAATTAAATTTCCCAAATGACTTTAAAAATTCCCATAAGCTCATCCATGTACTCAATTTCAATTTGTGCACGTAATAAGATTGTCGATTTCAATTTCAAAGTTGTAACCTTAACAGGCAATTTTCCAATTTGAACAAATGTGCACAAATTAAATTACTTGGCACTTAGTTCAATTAGAATTAACACATAATTAATTCATTAAAATCACAATTAACAAGTCTGGGTCGTCATAGAAGTGTAAACGTAAACCCCAACCTGAGAAAGATACTAAGAAGCCGAAAGGCACTTGTTGGCACTGTGGCAAGCCAGGGCACTTCAGAAATGAATGTCGATCATACAAGAAGAAGCCAGAAGCATTAAATACCAAGAACAAGTTCATGGCTAATAAATCCAAGTTGAACATGCTCGAAGATGCTGGTGACTTGTGGATTGACTCAGAAGCAACAAGGCATGTCTACAACGACAAGAACCGTTTCACTACTTATGAACAAGTGAGTGATAGAACAGTTCTTTACATGGGCAACTCTTCAACTGCTGCTATCAAAGGCAAAGGGTTGGTGGATTTAGTGTTCACATCTAGAAAAGTCTTAAGTCTTACTGATGTTTATCATGTACCTGATGTCAAGAAAAATCTTGTATCTGGAAGCCTGCTTAATAAGCATGGTTTCAAGTTAGTATTTGAGTCGGACAAATTTTTCATGTCTAAGGATGGGATTTTTGTTGGGAAGGGCTAAATGTATCAAGGAATGTTCAAACTTAATAAACCAAACCAAAACCAAACCAAACCACGTCTTAAGTCCCATCAAATGGGGTTGGCTACATGAATCCTTCTTCTCCACGCGGCCCTATCAAAGGCCATTTCATTAGTCAAATTAAGTAGATCCATATCTCTATTTACGACACTAACCAACATTAATCTAGGCCACAACCCATCCCCTAACGCTTCCATCTACCGTTACAGTATCGCATCTCTTCACTACTGCATCTGTTAGTCTCCGTTGAATATGACCAAACCATCTCAATCGATTTTCTCTCAACTTATCTTCTATCGGTGCTACTCCTACCCATTCCCGAATACACTCATTCCTAATTTTGTCTTGTCTAGTCTTGCCACACATCCACCTTAGCATCCTCATCTCAGCCACACTCATCTTATCTACATGTTGTTTCTTGGTTGCCCAACACTCCGTCCCATACAACATCGCTGGTCTAATAGCCGTTCTATAGAACTTACCTTTAAGTCTAGTGGGTATTCGTTTATCGCACAGTATCTCAGACGCACTTCTCCACTTATACCATCTCACCTTAATCGTATGGGCCACATCTGCATCAATCTCCCCCGTTGTTGTGATAATCGACCTTAAATAACGAAAATGTTCACTCTTAGGCAATTCTTGATTCTCAATCTTCATTTCTCCTCTACTTTCATTGTTACTGTTACTAAATTTACACTCCATGTACTCTGTCTTAGTTCTACTTATCCAGAATCCTTCAGATTCAAGAGCTTTTCTCCAAATCTCCAAATTTGTATTAATTCCTTCTCTAGTCTCATCCACTAGCATTATATCGTCTGCCAAAAGCATACATCATGGCACGTCATCCTAGATATTTTTTGTCAACTCATCCATAACTAAAGCAAAAAGATAATGACTTAAGGTAGATCCTTGATGTAATCCTACAGTGATAGAAAATTCATTTGTCTCTCCAGCAGGCGGTCTAATAGTGGTCACCACCCCTTCATACATGTCCCTAATCACATCAATGTAATCTTTTGTCACACATTGCTTTGCAAACACCCACCATATTATATCCCGGGACACTCTATCATATGCTTTCTCAAGGTTGATAAACACCATATGAATGTCTCTTTTCTTTTCTCTATACTTTTCTATTACTCTCCTCAAAAGATAGATCGCTTCCATTGTTGACCTACCAGGCATAAACCCAAATTGATTCTCTGATACCTCCGTTATATCTCGCAATTTGCGTTCTATTACCTTCTCTCACACTTTCATTATATAACACATTAGCTTAATTCCTCTATAATTATTGCAATTCTGGAGATCACCTTTATTCTTATGGATTGGCACTAAAATACTCTTCCTTTACTCATCTGGCATGTTCCTAGTCAACAAAATTTTGCCAAACAACCTAGTCAACCAAGCAACCCCTTTTTTACTCAAACACTTCCAAGCTTCAATAGGGATATCATCTGGTCCTAAAGGCTTATTTGATTTCATCTTCTTAAGTGCAATCTCCACTTCAAAGTTCCTAATCCTGCGATAGAACCTATAGTCTTGGTTTATCGTATTACTGGCTATTTCTTCCCCTATTGCTGTACCTCCATGTTTCTCATTTAATAGTTTCTCAAAATAGTTCTTCCATCTTTCCTTAAACTCTTCATCCTTCACCAATACCTTAGAATCCTCATTCTTGATGCACTTCCTTTTCCTAAAGTAGATAAAATCACATCTCTACTTGAACTTGTGCATAGTGATGTATGTGACATGCATAGTACCCCCACTAGAGGTGGAAAGAAATATTTTATAACATTCATTGATGATTTTTCTAAGTACTGTCATATCTATCTTTTGCATACAAAAGATGAGGTGCTTGATAAATTCAAGATATTTAAGACAGAAGTAGAAAATCAGTGTAATGTCAAAATAAAGAGACTTAGGTTTGATAGAGGCGATGAATACCATTTTCCAGAATATTATGAAAATGTTGGTATTATTCATGACAAGTCTACACCCTATACACCACAACAAAATGGAGTAGCTGAAAGAAAGAATAGGACATTAATAGAAATGATTAATGCTATGCTTTCTTACTCCAGTTTAAGTTCTGGTTTTTGGGGTGAAGCTTTGCCCACTGCCTGTCACATTCTCAATAGAATTCCTCTCAAGAGAAGAAATGTTACTCCTTATGAACTTTGGAAAAACAAGAAACCTAATCTTGGTTACTTGAAAACATGGGGTTGTAGAGCAATAGTCAGATTGCCTAAACCTAAAAGGAATAAATTAGCTGAAAAAAGAATTGAATGCATATTCATTGGCTATGCTATACATAGCAAAGCATATAGGTTTCTGGTAATAGAGCCCAATGGTTCAGTGGAAACAAATACCATCATTGAATCACGAGATGCGGTATTTTAAGAGAATCGTTTCACAACCATTCCAAGGTTGGATTTTAATCAAGAAAATGAATCAACTCCTTTGATGTCTATAGAGGAAAGTGAACGACATGAACCCATTGAGTCTAATGAGCCTATTAAGCTAAAGAGGAGTAAGAGGGCTAGGATTAAGAAGTCATCTGGCCCTGATTTCATTGTTTACCTTGTAGAAGGAACTAGGAAAGCTTATTGTAAGCAAACAATGATTTCTTTGAATATGAATTCAGATCCATTAACCTTTGAGGAAGCTACGAAGTCTTAAGATGTTGCTTTCTGGAAAGAAGCAACAAACGATGAGATAGATTCTATCGTGGGTAACAATACTTGGATACTTATTGATTTGCAACCTGGATCCAAACCAATTGATTGTAAATGGATTTTCAAAAGGAAAATGAAAGTTGATGGTACAATTGACAAGTTCAAAACAAGATTAGTTGCTAAGGGTTTTACTCAAAAGAAGGATATCGATTATTTTGATACATATGCTCCGGTGGCCAGAATTGCCACCATTCGAGTGTTGATTGCCTTAGCCTCAATCTACAAGCTTGAAATCAATCAAATGAATGTTAAGACCGCTTTCCTAAATGAAGAGTTAGATGAGGAAATTTACATGCAACAACCGGAAGGATTTGTTGTACAGGGTTAAGAACACAAAGTGTGTAAACTTGTAAAGTCACTATATGGACTGAAACAAGCTTCAAAACAGTGGCATGAGAAATTTGACAAAGTAATAGTGTCAAATGGTTTTAGGATACATGAATCTGATAAGTGTGTATACAGTAAGTTTACTGGCAATAGAGGTGTAATCATATGCCTATATGTAGACAACATGCTTATTTTTGGTACTGACAATGATGTCATTGAAAGTACTAAAAGTTTCTTATCATCTAGCTTTAGTATGAAAGACATGGGTTTGGATGATGTAATTCTGGGTATTAAAATCAAACAAGAGGACAATAATTTGATTCTTACCCAGTCGCACTATATTGAGAAAATTCTTAAGAAATTTAATCAATATAATTGTACACCCATGTCTATACCTTTTGATTCAAATTTGAAATTGTTATCCTAATATTGGAAGAGTTGTTGATTAGCTAGAATATTCAAGAGTGATAGGTAGCCTAATGTATGCCATGACTTGCACTAGACTTGATTTTGCATTTGCAGTGGGAAAACTTAGTAGATACACTAGTAATCCCAGTAGTGTGTATTGGCATGCTGTTAACCGAGTACTTAAGTACTTGAGGAAAGCCATAGACTATGGAATAGTCTATAATGGCTATCCAGCAGTGCTGGAAGGATTCACGGATACTAGTTAGATAACTGATCGTGATGATCACTCGTCCACAAGTGGTTGGATTTTTACTCTGGGAGGATAAGCTATCTCCTGGGGTTCTAAGAAGTAAACATGCATAACAAACTCAACCATGGCGTCCGAGTTTGTAGCATTAGCATCTTGTAGAAAAAGGCAGAGTAGCTAAGGAATCTCTTATTAGAGATTAAGATATGGCCAAAACCTATGCCACCAATATCTTTGCATTGTGATAGTGAAGCAAGTCAATCATGGGCCTACAGCCATGTCTATAATGGAAAGTCCAGGCATATAGGACTGAGACATAGCTGTGTTAGGTAGTTAATCACAGAAGGTGTGATTATCATTAGTTATGTAAAGTCAAGTGAAAACTTGGCTGATCCCTTAACAAAGGGACTTACAAGGGATTTGGTGTGGAAAACATCAAAGTGGATGGGTCTTAAACCCACTTAACATAATCACTCCTGGTGAAAACTCGACTCAACGCTTGAAGAAACATCAAGTTTTGAGTTCAATGAGCCCAAGCACACCATCTGTTGTGATTGCAAGCACTTAGTTTTATTTCATTTTCATCCCAATGTTGAAGTGCTTGGTACTTGTAATGTGAAAAGAATAGGATGAGTTAGCAAACTCTTAATAAGTTTACAACTGAGTTGTTAGGGTACTGTAAATTACAGGGATACTCTTAGTAAGCTTACCTATGTGAGTGTAGGAGGTGGTGCCGCTTCCTATGAGTCCAAGGGATTAACTCTAGAGCGCTCATGAAACAGGATATAGACATAAGGCCAATCCACATGTCGGCTTGTTTGAATACTTGAGGGAACCTGTACTGTGCGAGAGACATGTCCGGTTAGTCGTATAAGATCGCTAGTTCAAAGACAAGAAAGTCTACTATGCCATCTCGACTACCTTTGAGATGTCTTCACTAAGTGAATGATTCAAATCGTAAGATATCTTCACTTATGCATAAGGCTGCCAAGTGAACCAAGAGTCATCATTTGCTATTTTGAAAATGGTGGGGAAATGTTGGGGAATTTTCAAAATGGTTTTTAAAATGTGTAGTTTAATTTTTGGGTGTTTTCAAAACCTTCCTTGTTTTTCTTTGAAAAGCTTGAAATAAACTTGGGGACTTTGTCCCACATTGGAAAAAGAGGAAAACATAGAGCACTTAATAAAGTGCTACATGGAATATTCCTTTGAATATGGAATTGTGAGATGAAAGCTAGTGTGCATGCACCCACACCACATGAATGGTGCTTCGCACCATCCGCACACGCACACACGCGCGAGCACACAGCTTTGGCAGTGGGCTGTATGGCGTTTGATGGCGCACTTTACACTTAGCACGGACGCATCATCGCAAGGCACCATAAGGGCGCTTTCCTATTTGCATCGAACAGGTTGGAGCGATGACGTGGATCCAACGTGGAATACAGTCAGCTCCACATAGCAGTGATGTGGCGTCCATTGGCAGTAAGTCAACCAATCGATCGAACGGTTGTATGTCTGATTTGGAGCAATTTGATCATAGCCCGATCATGATCAGGTGTGATTAGTCAAGGCATCTATTCGGTGTAAAAATGATCTGCACCGTAGATCGTCGATCCAACGGTCAGATCTGATCGGATGCGATTAAGGGACATGACCATTTGATCAGGTACATCAAGGCCTATAAATAGGCTGCAAAATCAGCCATTTCATTCCATCCACAAAATTCAGAAGCATTCCTGCAATTATCTCTCTCTCTCCTTCTTGATTTTGAGTTTTCGATTAAGAGTTTCTTTAAGCAGTTTCTGCTTTTCTTACTAGTAATCAAGTTCTATAGATTTGATTATCAGTGTCTTGGTTTTCTTGATTATATCAAGAGTATTTTGATCTATTGTCGTCAGTGTAGACGCCGATAGATATGATCTTTAGATTCGGCTTCATTGTATCCTGGAGGCGAATTAGTTGTAACCCCTGCACACCTTTTGGTGGGTGCAAATATTGTCTTTAGGAAAGTGACTTTGTAACGCAACTTGAAGTATCAAATTTCTGTTTTATCTAGACAAGTTCATCTCCAAGTTTTGAAGACTCGAAGACCACCAATTAAAGAATTCAACACGAATTGTTCCAACAGTTTTGTTATAAAAAATTCTCACAAGAGAATATTTATAATTTTCTAAACCACGAAGGCAATCTATTTTTTAATTAAATCTCAAGGGTGTATTTGTAATTTACCCTATTGGTAATTGGTATTGCTTTCCTTTTTCTTTTTTTTTTTCTTTTTTTCTATTATTAAAAAAAAATTGACAAATTAATTTTGAAAATTGTTTTAAGAAATTTTTTTCTTAGAAAAACTAATCAACTTTTAGGAAGTACAAAAATAAAAATAATATGAAAACTAATGGGCCTGAGTTGACCTATTTGTTTAACTCGACAAAATTCTTGGTTAGTTTGATGAAGCCGAGTTAGAGCATCTCCAACCCTGAACCAAATTTTTCATTAAATCTGAGTAAAAAATGACTTTTTCCTCAATCTGATACCGAGTGCTCCAACGGTTGATTTTCATCAAATTTTCATCAGATCTGTGCCGGGACAACCGGTTGGTCGACCGGCTGGTCGACCGATTAAGCAAAAAAAAAAAATTTAAATTTTTTTTTTTTTTTTGAACTGTTTGAACCTTTTAGTGGTCGACCGGTAAGGCAAAAAAAAAAATTTTTTTTTTTTTTAACTGGTTGAACCTTTTTTTGAACTATTTGAACCTTTTTGGTGGTCGACCGGTTGGTCAACCGGCTGGTCGACTGGTTGGTCTCCCCCAATGGTCATGCACAGTGTTTTGGTGAAATGCAGAGCCTGTCCTCATTTTGGTGAAACGTTTGGTGAATTCTCGATTTGATATTAATTTGGTGAAACCGTTAGAGCTCCAAACAGTGCTTTTTTCACCAAATTTCAAATTTAATGCTAGGTTTGGTGAAGGGTTGGAGATGGTCTTAATCATAGGTTTAATTCATGAAATATCAATTAGAGCACAGAGTTGACCTACATTTAGGGTTGGAATTAATTTGAATTTTATTGTTAGTTATACACATTCTATTTCTCTTACATTATTATTAAGGTTGTGCTAATGACATTCTTGTAAGTTGTTTTAACCTACAAATAAAGTCAAAATAATTAAAATTATAATATATTTTTCAAATATCTTTAAATACTTTTACATAAAACAAATAATTACTTATTGAGTGATCGTTAATATTTTTTTTACTATTATTATTATTCAAACTTAAGCATCAAAGAGTATCAAGTCTCCCCACTTTTGCAACTTACTCATCTGGCGCCACCATTGCACTAGATAATCAAAAAATTTATTGTTTTTTATTTAAAAAATTAATTAATTAATTAAAATGAATAGCGTAAGCCATACTAAATTGGTTGGAAATTATTATAGGAGTGAAGTTTGACGAGCTTTGAGTCAAGCTACACTTTTTCATCCTGTAATTATCAACACTAATATTTGTTGTCGTCTCTTCTTTAACCTTACAATTAAAACTTTTGAAAGATGAAATAATTGTTGAATGAGAAACAAAAAATGCTAGATTCCTAATAAATTATATACTAAATTACCTCACAATGAAGTTTGGATCTCGTATCAATATAGATGTAAACTCATTCATTTATTGTAAGTAATTACTAATTTATAATTTATTAAAATATGCGTCCGATCATGCCATTCATTTATGAATAAAATGCTTTCATCAAATTGGTTGAAATGAGGTTAGAAAAGGAAATAACATTTCAGTTGATGCACTAGTTGAAAAATCCAGCCAACACTTTTCCTTAAAACAACCCAACCAAGCTCTTATACCAAGTTGAAAAATTCAACCCACACTTCTCCTTAAAACCCAAGTATTAAGAAGGAAACTAGAGCCTTATTACTAGCACAGATGGGGCAACTCTAAGCGATGTGAGACACATTCCAACAGCACTTACCAAAATGATTTGTGCAAGTTTACTAAAATTGCCAACTTTACATACATGATGCTCTACGAATGATCAGCACATCTACACTTTCTGTTTCTGGTTCCGCTATCTCAATCTTTGTCATTGTACACTCTACTCTCTATATATCCTTCTGTTTGTTTTTATTAACTCTTTTAAGACAATGGATGTCTTAAAAAGACAGATTCTTCTGTCTTAAAAAGACAGATTCTTCACAATTTCAATGGAACTACTCTCTTGGTTCTAAATAACCAACTTTTCACCATGCCAAGTCACTGCTTGCTCTCTCTCCTCACTCATATCAAACAAGTAAACAAAACTTGCAAATATACCCTAGTTTGATCTGCATATATACAGTCCTTTCAAGACCTCATGAATCAATTTCTCTTAAACAAAAACCGCACGAAGAGCACAACTGATAGGGCACAAACTGAAAAGGTATCAAGATGAAGGCTTCAGACATTTTCCATCTTTTGCTATTTTGGCTATTTCTGGATTACAAGGAGGCAGCCATTTAAAGGTGCATATGTCCAACTAAGAAGTTAAAAGAATGATAAAATGAAGCACAATTATATTAAAAATAAATAAATAAATAAAAACAAAATAAAAGAAAGAAATGTCTACAAAAGATTCAAACCAAAGGCACAACAACACAACCTTTGAGCTCACACAAGGTTTATTTAAAAAAACCAAACCTCAATTACCAAACTATTATTCATTCAAAGCTCAAGCTTCAAAATTTAGCGACTCTTCTCTAAATAACATACACAAAAGAAAGCCCATTATCTCGACTTTTATACTTGGAACAGTTGAATTTTTACTATTTTTGTTTGAAAATCTGCCAAAGATGTGATACCAAGATGCAACCATTGATGATATATATATACTTCCATTTCATCAAGCAGATGCTCCGTTCTCAATCACCTCTTTAGCTTGTCCATTCTTGCCAAGTTGGCTGAAGTTTCCCTTCTCCTTGAAGAGTTGGGAGTGGTGGTGCTTACAGTAGAGTTGATGTTCATGAGCCACGTAGTTTGATGGGCTGATCACACAACCTCCACGAGCGCACTTGAAACAAGGCCTATGGTATGACATGCCATCAACTGCCACCTGAAAGAACATAAATTATGGTACATAACATAAGCCTTTTCTAGAGGAACTATGCTGAGTCTGATAACATGAATAAACTGTACTGAGCATTAGAAGATCAAAAGACAAACACTGAATATCACAACTTAAATATCCATGGCAACCTAAGAATATGGGAAAAAGGGAAGGGAGGGAGGGGATTAGTTGCATGAAGCAAGGGTGGGCGAGCAAGTGCATATAGAAGTTTCTAAAGTTGGGAGCGCCTATGAAATCATGTATATGCTTGACTTATTAAATACATAAATATATTCCAGCAAATATTTTTTTCTGCTTGGTTGTAATCTCTGTGTTACAATATATCAATAAAATATTAGAGATTGATGTCAACTACAAATTGCCTTTGTTTAGTATAAATAGATATTATGTAAATACAAAGTAGTAGAATAAGCTTGAATTATTTTTCTTTTGTATTTGTTTTATTATTATTCTTTTTAAATTATAGATTTGTATGTTTAAGAGGTTGTTGGGAACAAGTTACTTACAAGTTTTTTGCTTTGGAGTGCAATCAAGTTTCTAAGTAAGAAACGTCACCCAAATAGGAGTTTCTTGCTACTAAGG
Source organism: Camellia japonica (assembly GCA_030407325.1). Classification (NCBI taxonomy): domain Eukaryota; kingdom Viridiplantae; phylum Streptophyta; class Magnoliopsida; order Ericales; family Theaceae; genus Camellia; species Camellia japonica. Next base: position 43,909,602 of record JAPPVO010000010.1, on the reverse strand, counting down.
GGAGGGGTCCTACGTAGGCATTTTGAGGTTTTTTGTTAGTATAAACTGACAAAATCCTTCATACTTGCAACCAAGTACAGGTCATTACATCAATCAAGATTATTGGGGAAAAGATAGTGTAATGACCACGGAAAGGAAGGTAGAATGCATAACAGAAGCATCAAGCATGTAAAACCAAAAGCTGAGAAGATTCTAAATGACTTATAGTACTAAGAACCTCCATTAATTTGGATTCTAGATATAGAATTTAACGTTCTTGTAAAAGCAAAATAGGTCATCAAAATCGGAAATAAGCCTAGATCAACTTTTCTGTTAGGAAAAGAGATTTTAAATGAAAACAACTATAGTCTCTCTCCTCACAAGTTTTTGTATATATTTATTTTTGCAAGTATATAAAAATATCAAAGACAAAGAAGTATGCATGGTGGAAATTCAAAGTCATCTTTTATCCTAGAATTGCTTATCTCTTCTTCTTTTTTTTCCCACAATTATTTCTTTACACTATGTTTGGATCATGGATTCCAGTAGGGATTTGAAAAGGGGAAAGGAAAAGATGGGTAACATATGAATGAAATATAATTGCATTTCACCTACCTTTCCCTTACGCTTTTCAAATCCCTACCTAAATCAATGATCCAAACACAACCTTTAGTGAACATAAAGTGCTAATCTGTACCTTTTCTATCGGGTAAACAGTTTTCTTGCAAGCAACACATTTGTCTTGAGTTCCAGCAAATAAGCTCGAAACTTTGCTGTTGGTACGGCCCTGTACAATTTCACTCACAAAAAGAATAACAAGTTATAAAAAGCTTCGATTAATTCTTCCAACCCTAGACATAATTTCAATGTCCAAGAGAAAGGGATTGCTGAACTTGGCAGCAGTGAGTACCTGATCTGCAGATCTGTCAACTCTAACAGTTTTTGGAGCACCTATAAGGCAGATAAAAACAAACATACATACGGACTTATTAATGAGCTTGAACAAGAAGATAGAAGAATAAAAGTGCCCGATAATATTCATAACAATCTAGCTTATAAAAAATTCAGAAAAAAAAATTAAATAATTACCTTCAAAACTTTTGTCCAAGCTGCCTGTCATCTTTAACAGTTGGTCAAAGTGAGGCTTACAATATAGCACACCCTCAAAGGAGGAATAGTTACTCAGCTGCACAGAAGAACGTGAAACACAAGGATGTAAGGAAACAACAGATACTATATGAACAAAAACGTACGAGAAAAGAAAGAGAGGCAATATGTTTTATGTCCTACTGAACACGGAATAGATCAAGAATCAGCACCTCAATATAAGATTTCATGCACAACTCAGGCAACACAAAACAGCTCTTTCAGTCACTATGTAGAAAAACCAAATAGCAAATCAAAGCATTGATATAATAGGCATGCAAAAATTTCAGGTCCTCCAATCTGTGGCTAACTCATGACCAATCAATTACCACATTCATCAACAGCTTATTTTAGTCGACTAAAGTAATGACTTCTTTTAAAGTAACTAAATGTTCTAGTGGTTAAATATTTTTAAATCGCAACTAGCCTACACTATGCTGGGACAGGGTCTTCGCAAGATTTTTTCTTTTTGCAAGTTACATAATCCAAATTACTAGAATCTACAATGTGTGAAAAATAATACAGCTTCAATAATGAAAATATCCAATTTACTCAATTAATTTTTTGTGACAGTTTTTTTAAAGAAGAAAAAATTATAAGTGATGTTTCTGTTGAATCAGAAGGAGAATAAAATTAAGCTAAGGAAATGATTGCAAAATTTATGCAGTCTATCCATGCAACAAAGAAAAAACAAATGCATGATTCCTCAGAATTTACAGTATCTGAATAAAAACGGTAGAAAATCCATTCTGAATCTGATTCTGATGCAGGGAACCGCATTCATTTCTTCGGTATGTGGCCACTACAGAGCTAAATGTTGTTTCGATAGTTTGAAAATAATCAAAATTGGGATAAATGGGCTTTATGATTACACAAAACTTACTTCAATTAATCTGCAAAAGTAAGTGACAAGTACCAGTGAGATGAAAATGTTGAGTCTAATAAGTGAATGAAGTAGAAAGATTTTAGAACGAACACACCAATAAAAAAAAGTTGAAAAGAAGAAGAAGAAGAAGAATCTTTATGATTACACAAAACTTACTTCAATTAATCTGCAAAAGTAAGTGACAAGTACCAGTGAGATGAAAATGTTGAGTCTAATAAGTGAATGAAGTAGAAAGATTTTAGAATGAACACACCAATAGAAAAAGTTGAAAAGAAGAAGAAGAAGAAGAATCTTTATGATTACACAAAACTTACTTCAATTAATCTGCAAAAGTAAAACTTACTTCAATTAATAGTGAGATGAAAATGTTGAGTCTAATAAGTGAATGAAGTAGAAAGATTTTAGAATGAACACGCCAAGAAGAAGAAGAAGAAAATAATGGAGCCCATAGTTGATAAGGAAAATGTAATCAAATATGTGAAACGGTTTGCTCATGTGAGAAAAAAATAATGGAGATGCTCTAATGGAGACATTGAAGAAGGCTGAACAAGAGCATAATAGAATTAGTAAGAGGAAACTAAAAAACTAAATCCTCAATTGATGATGTATAACAAAGATGCACAAGGAAGGACTAACATCTTCCAAAATTGAAGGCAACATATGGAGACTGGAAATAACCAAAAATCTATAAAAGGAAAAAAAAAGAAAAAAAAAAGGGGAGAGGTGAGGTAATGTAGATCCTAGACATCCCTGGAATCAATTGGAGAAAGGTTAGGTATAGGACAACCAAGGTTTTAAATAATGGTGGCGGTTACTGTAATGATAACAATAGTGTTGACGCGGTTGTGGAGTGTAACGGCTGTAGCGTAACGGTGGCGGCAACCGAAACCGTGAATTTTTTAATTCTTCATACAACTTTAGGAAAACGTACCGATATGCATGTTTTTATTTCAGAATCACATTTAGTAAAGTTGAAAATGATATTTAGTATTTTGTTTAGTTTTAAAACACTATCCAATATATATACTAATTTTTATATTAGTTTTAAGTCACTGGAGAATTTTCCTATTGTTAGATTTATTTAATTCACTTTGCTTTACTAATTATACTTATGGATAATTTCCAATTTGTTTAAAAAAAAAATGAAGTATGTTTAATATTAAAAATAATAATCTCATAAACATAAGTTCAAAATACAAAATGTCAACATAATAATAAAATACATAACATGAAATGTAAATTTTTTCAATAAATTTAACATAAGAGAAAAAGATAAAAGTTAATATTCAAATATAATTAAGTGAAAAAGTAATGAAATCTTGTAAAACTTGAAGACTAGACGTTCAAAATATGTATAGATAAGATTTTTTCTTAAGTTCTATGTAACTAGAAAATAAAAAGAGAAAATTGCATTATATACAAAATTTAGAAAATTAAAAAAAAAAGAAACATAATAGTCGTAACGGTGCTGTAGTGGCAATGTAGCAGCCATTACAACCTTTACATAATGGCGGCAGCCGTTACAGTTGTGAATTTCTATCACACTACTATAGCGGCCGTAATGGGGCGTTATGTCGGTCGCGGCTGCTTTTTACAACTTTGCTCGCAACCTAGAGATCCTATAACCTAAATGGATGAAAATTAAAAAGACACTAAAATAGCCGGGAATTTTTCCAATTTATCTCCGCTTACTGATTCCATAGGTCAATTTGTAACAATATTTTTTATTACAGCAAGAGATAGGATGACACCAGATTACTGAATTATAGAAGTGTATTTGAATTCTACAAGCCTCCAAAGGCAAGCCCAATATGTCTTGACAAACAAAGATACTTTCTGACGACCAATTTTCTCATAATTTTATTGAGGTTCTCTTGCAACTGCTACAAGTTTTGAATTAAGTTACATTCTAATTCAATTGAGCCACAATTCATGTAGCAACTAATAGGTGGTTACAAAGCTGATAAGAAGAGAATTACAAATACATGACTTCTTGTAACAATGACAACTCTTTTTTGTAGAACAAACAACTATGATAGAACCAACTGTTGAGTAAAGTAGCAGACAATTTTTGCTGCTTCAAACTTGTATTCAGACATTTTAAAGTTTAACTCTAGGTCCTAGGAGCAAACTGCAGGTGAATAACTTACACTTTAAAGATCGTAATTCACGGGCACAAATTTCCAAGGAATTTTCACATCGTTCGATTAAATCCAGATGAGACATCTATCATGTTCTCTGAGTCATCATACAATAATAAAAAGAATCCCACAATTTCTCTAAGTTCCCGATGACACAAAATAGAACTGGAGACATCTTCTTATCATCTATGATTTTTAGGAAAAAGTTAAATTACTCAAACTTTACACTATGAATCTCTAACCCCACTGTATCGCTTACAATCTAGAAAATTCACAAATTTCTCGGTTATATCCTATAGTTTAGTATTAACTCTAGAAAATTCACTAGTCTGTCCAATCTTTTATCAATTGCTTCGCTGTATCCCCGTTGAAAAGCTTGTATCAACACAAATGTCTAAACAGGTGAAATTCAGATGACAAAAACTTCCCTGAAAACATCTCATAGCGGATCACCATTTCCATTGAAAACGCTATGGATCCAAAAACCCATATCAGCCTATCACCCAATTGAACGTATTCATCCAATAAACTTTAAATTTGTAAGCCTCAGATTGCAAACCCATGTTTGAACACTTAGGCTAGGGAAGATCATGATCCAAAAACTCAACTTAGAGGCCATCATCATATTCATCACAACCAAACATGCAAGCCTACCCATCATCAAACAACTCAATTATACAATTCTTTAACAGAGAAGCAAAAATTTCAAAAAGAAGCTAATCATCATCGTCTTCAAATCAAACCCATATAAGAAAAACAATCATTAATAAGAAAAAAAAAATCATATAAATATAAATATATACTATATAGATGTCTACAGTTACATATTTATGTAGTGATGTAGTGATCAAATATAAAGCAAAGCAGAGAAGTATGAAGATGAGAGACTGATTGACCTTGAGGGTGCCCTTGCAGTGGTGGCACCTAAAGCAAGCCTTGTGGTAGACCTTACTGTCTGCCGTGAGCTCATCTACCAAGTACACAGTCTTCTCACATGCTTTGCACTTCTGGGTTGTCCCTCCATAGGTTGCCATGTCCTTCCTCTGATCTTCCCAACACCCACAGTTTCAAACAATCGATCAACAAACCAAGAAAATTTCTTGTAAATGAGAGGACTTTCTCTCTTTCTCTCTCTCTCTCTTTTGAGTATTGAGAGTTTCACAGCTCAGATGGTCAGAGAGGCAGCACAAGCGTTACCTGCTGATATTTAGGTCTGTCTTTTTGAAAAAAATAATAATAAATGTTAGGAAAAATTAGAATTTGCGAAATTTGTATTCTTAATTAATTATTATTTATTATATATTTTCATATTTTTTAATTGCTTAATATGATATTTTACCTATCTATTTTCTCTACTAATTACAATATTATAAAATATCACGTATCTGACCATTAGACTCTCCAATTAAGATAATTTCACATTCTTAAAAAGGGATGATTGCATTTGCACACAACCATTTTTCTCAATGCACATATAACCTCTCTAATTTTTTATTATATTTTTGTCATTTAAGTAAATTACCATTTTAGACTAAATTCTAAAACTTAATCTCCCAATATACACCTGATACCCTCGCCACTATCATTGCCGCGAACCACTATTGTCTCTCTTTTATTACTTGTTCTCTATCATTGTGATGTGTAGATAGAATTTCTATTCTTGGAAAAATATTTTTTGTTGGACAACTCATTTCAAAAGTCACCTCAAGCCTAAATTTTATTTCCCCTCCCCATCCCCATCCCCCTCCCCATCCCCAAAAAAAAATATTGAACTTCCCAAATAATCTCAATCATATTCATGCGTATCCTAACCACCCTCTCAATCATCTTTATTGCCACCTTTTGACTCGTATGCTACCGTTCATCGTCTCCTTTTCTTTTTGTTCTTCTCTATTTGTTCTTTCTCTTTCTTCTTCTTCTCTATTTTGTTGTCACGACTCCAACCCAATCCCCTTTCCCATTGCAAACCCCCATCATTCTTCTTCTTTTTCTTCTTCAATAAACCCTAGATCTTATAAAAAAAAATGAAAAAGAACACAGTGGAAATATTTTCTTGAGTTGTAGAAGGGGGATAAAAAAGATTGTCGGTGGTGGCAGTGGTGATGTTGGGAAGGGGTTGAGTAGTAGAAAAAGCCTAGGCATGTCGAGAAGGGTCGAAAGGGATTGAAAAAAGGTGTCTGGAGCTAGGGAAGAGAAGGTCAGAGTTGGAAGGATAGGCGAAGCTTCAAGTTTAGTGGTTGGCCAAAGTTAGGGTTTTGGCCATTTTGGTTGTTTTCATAATGGGTAAAATGGTATTAAAAAAATAAGTAAATTATACTGACTTCTCTTGAGATTTGAAAGAAATGCAACAAATCTCACAGTTTTTATTTAATTATACTGGCCTCTTATTTTTAATAATGCTACAAGGATCAAAACTAATACAGATAGTGTGAAAATATAAAGATAAATAAAGAAAAATATAATTTTTTGTATAAAAGAGATGATAAAATTATTTTTTCATGTATAAGATCAACGAATTATTGATAAAAAAAAAAGAGTTAAGTGTAATGTGAATTAAAACTTTAAAAAAACCTAATATATATGTCAAAATTATGAGAGTGATTACTTGGTGATCTTGGATCATTATCCTATACTGTTCATCACTTGACATTTGTTAAGTTGTTCTCCAAACCCAACATAAACTAAGTCCCATTGTTTTATGGGTAAATTACACTGACACCCTCTGAGATTTATGTTTATTACAATTTCTCCCCTCACATTTGCAAAATTACACTGACCCCCTGTTAATTTAACTTTATATATGATAATCATCACGGTAAGGGGGGAACTGTTATGAAACTTTAAATCTCAGAAGGTAATTTGTAATGAAACTTTAAACCTCAAGGAATAAGATGTAATTTTCAAAAGGTGCGGGGAGAACTGTAATAAACATAAACCTTAGGGGTGTGAATGTAATTTACATTTTTTTTTCCCAATGAATAGTAAGTTGGGACACCACTTAAGGTTGTCTTAGGAATAAAAAATGATTTTTTAATCTATGGAGTTGAATGTGTGTGTGTGTTTTTTTAAAATAAAATTTCAAAAGAGGTCAGTATAATTTAATCTTAAAAAAAAGAAAAAGAAAAAAGAAAGATGGAGATCTAGCGGCAAAAAAAAAGTACATTTACACACCATAAAAAATCTTAATACATATTATTTGTATCGTTTGAAAATAAACTTTTGATCAACAATCAAATATTCAAACATAAATTTATGAATAAAAATATATTATTGTTAAGATGTACATTTCGTTTAAGTGTGTATGGCCTATTTTGAAAATTGGATTAAAAATTAATTTTTTAACTTTTTAATTTTGTAAGTCACGTTATTTATTTTTTACATATTTTTTAAAAAAAATTTAAAAATTAAAATTTTATTTTTAATTTATTTCTGAAAATACACCTATCAACATCTGCTTTTCGTTTATAAATTCATATTTAAAACATTTACTATGTTTTATTCAAACGTACATATCTAAATCATAATGGTGTTGTGTACTAAAATTTTTGATAATGTACAAATAGATTTGTATTGGAATTCATTAAAGTACTAGAATACCCTTAAATGGACGCGTTTCGCGCTAAGAGAATTTAAAAGTGTTTTTTGGAGCAGAAAGTAGTACTAACACCACCATGAGTGGCATGTTATATTCGTGTTTCGATTTGGACATATGGCGGTTTTTACAAACTGCGGGCGTTATACCCCCCACACTCTCTTTCAACGCGTCATTTCACTCTCCAACTCATTTTGCTTTTTTTATATTAATCTGATATTCGAATAAACATACTCCCTCCGTCCCAAAATATTAGTCCCTTATTCTATTTTTCATTGTCCCAAAATATTAGTCCCTCTTCAAAAATCAAGTACAAAAATAATATAAATTTTCTATTTTGCCATTCTTTTAAATTAATAAATAATATAAAAAGTACAATTATGACATTGATATTCTCAAAAAATGTACTATCAAAAGGATAATTTTGGAAAATCAACTTTTTTCGAATGCAATAATTGTATTACCAAAAAAGTTGGATTCCCCAAAAGGGACCATTATTTTGGGACGGAGGGAGTATATTTTTTCCATCCCAAAATAGGAAAATACATCAGACTCTCACTGGGGATGACTCCCAGTTTAATATACATATTATTTAACACAAAATATTATTTTTTTTTAAAATATATATTTGTTAAATATTATTTAAATAAAATATATTTTAAAATATATTTAAATATTATTTAAATACAAACTTTACTATTCACTTTTTGAAAAATAGGGTTAATTACTATTCATCTTTTGACAAATCGATTAGTTATATAATTTTGATAAAAATGATTGATTGGTTGTATTATTTTGACAAATTTGATATTTATGGGTTGTCTTGTTTTGACAAAATTATATGGAGTGGTAAAATATTTAGTTTAAAATCTCTACAACTTGTACAATATTTTAAAGAGAGCATATATTTTCAGATCCATCATAAATATTATTTAAAGAGATTTTTCTGTGTATGCAAATATTTGATTAGAACATATATAACATTATATGCAGAATACATCACGTGCGCTATTAAATTTTTTACATTACATTGATTATATCATATCACACTACACTACATTGATTATATCATATTATAATCAAGCAAGAAGAAAAAGATGGAGTTATATATATTATATATATATTATAAACAAGATGGAGAAAATTATTTGTTTGTTTGAAAGTTGTGAACTTTGTATTAAATTGTCTACAAAAATGGTGATTCCATGTTTGAAAAAAAACAGTCTTATTTTTATTCTTATCATTTGCTGACTTTTTAAAATTAAGGAGTGTGCTTATGTAAGCGATGACATCAAGAGCCTGCTTATGTAAGCCATGACATCAGGAGCGTGCTTATGTAAGCGATGACGTCAGGAGCGCGCTTATGTAAGCCATGACGTCAGCAAGGAGCGTCCAACGGGTATATTTTTGTGTATAAATAGAAGTGTTGGATGTGGAGAAAAACCAAGAACTTGAAGAGAAAAATTTTCTGTGAGCTCCAAAATTCTGAGTATTCTGCTCTTTCACTTTCAGATCTAAATCTAGCATTTGTTCTTACACTTTCATATCTACTCTTTGTGAGAGAATCATTGTAAAAGAGGGTTTAAATTACCCTTATTCTTATTCCTTATTTTTTAGAGAGATTTTGTAAGGGTGAGGCTTTTATTGTTGAGTGAGGCTCAATAGATAAGAGTAAGTCCTGTGCCAAATCCACAAGCTTGGTGGTGTATTTATTCAATTGATAGTAAAGAAATTCTCAAGGAGGTTCCTTGGGGAGTGGACGTAGGCCGCGTGCCGAACCACTATAAATCGCAGTGTTTGATTTTCTCTCCCTATCTCTCTTACATTTATATTGATAATTATTATTCTGTTTTTTTTTTTATTTTCTGAATATTGTGTTAATTTTAATACTGTGAAATTTTTTAATAACCCAATTCACCCCCCTCTCTTGGGTTGCCTATCTGGGATAACAATTGGTATCAGAGCCTAGACTCTAGTTTCTGTGACTTAACCGTCTTAGAGTAGATCATGGCAACTCCTAGTTATTCTTACCCGAGGGACAAGCATCTAATAGGCCACCTCTATTTAGCGGCACAAATTTTAGTTATTGGAAAACTAGGATGACCATACATATTCAATCTAATGATTATGAATGTTGGAAAATTATTTGCAATGGTCCAAAAATTCCTACCAAAACTGTAGATGGACTTAGGGTACCAAAACCTGAAGATGAGTGGGATGAATCAGATACTAGAATGGCCCAAATTAATGTCAAAGCTACAAACATGTTGTACTGCGCCTTAGATGCCAACGAGTTCAATAGAATTTCCACTTGTAAAACCGCAAAAGAAATGGGACAAGCTTATAGTGACTCATGAGGGAACCGAACAAGTTAAAGAATCTAGAGTCAGTTTGCTAGTCCATAATTATGAACTCTTTAAAATGAAACCTGATGAAACTATTCCTCAAATGTTTACTCGTTTTACTGATATTATTAATGGTTTAACTTCTCTTGGCAAAATAATACTAATGCTGAAATTGTAAGAAAAGTGCTTAGGTCATTGCCAAAAAGTTGGGAGACAAAAGTCATTGCCATTACCGAAGCCAAAGATTTATCAAAGCTAAGTCTAGATGAGTTAATGGGATCTCTCTTAACTCATGAGCTCATAATGCAAGAAGGAAAGGAAGAGGAGGACAACAACAAGAAGAAAGGAATAGCCTTCAAATCCACTTCGAAACATCAAGAAGATGATTCAGATGAGGATGAGGAAATGGCATTCATCACTAGAAAGTTCCAAAGGTTTGTGAGAAAGAAACAAGGCGTACGAAATTTTTTCAGAAAAGACTTCAACAACAGGGATTTTCAAAGAGGAGAAAATCACAAAAAATCTGAAGTAACCTGCTACGAATGCAACAAACCTGGACACTACAAATCAGAATGTCCAGAACTTAAGAAAAAATTCAAGAAGGACAAGAAGAAAGCTATGATTGCAGCATGGGGAGAAGATAGTGATGAAAGCGACACAGAAACCGAAGTTTGCAAAAACGAGGTTGCTAACCTATGTTTAATGGCACTTGGAAATGAAAATGAGGTAAATGACGAATCCTTTACATTTGATGAATTACAATTAGCTTTTGATGAATTACATGCTGAATTTAAGAAACTTAGTTTGAAAAATAATTGTCAAAAGAAAGTAATTTCAAATTTATCAAAAGAAAATGAATCATTGACTTCCAAGATAAATGTTTTAGAAAATGAAGCCATGAAAATAAAAAAGGAAAATGAGATTTTAACTCAAAAAGAGTCTTCAATTTCTGAAAAACATTTAGTTGTATTGCAAAAAGAAAACGAGTCTTTAAAAAATGAGCAAATTATTTTGAAAGAAAATATTGAAGACTTGAAAACTACTCTTTCAAAGTTCACTCAAGGTAGAGAGACTTTAGATAAAATTCTTAAAAATCAAAACCGTACTTTTGGTAGAGCCGGAATTGGATATAAACCTTTTTCAAAAGTAAAAACTGCCAAAAATGGCTTTGTATATGCATCTTCTAATCACTCTCATCTCACATGTCATTTTTGTGGAACAAAAGGTCATATTTCACCTTCATGTCCTATTAAAAGAAATCCTTTTGCTAAAATAAAAAAATGGGTCCCTAAGGATATCTAAGAGTGTCAAATTCTAACTTTTATGGACCCAAGAAAAAATGGGTACCAATAGAGAAATCAAATTTTTGTAGGTATGTTTCAAGACAAAATCCAGTAACGATAGATGGTATCTCGACAGTGCATGTTCGAGGCACATGACTGGAAATAAAGCTATGTTCGCCACACTCCAACCAAAGGATGGCGGATATGTGACTTTTGGCGACAATAGCAAGGGTAAAATCATTGGTGTAGGAAGTATTGGTAAAAATCCCTCTCCTATTATTGAAAATGTTTTATTTGTTGAAGGTTTAAAACATAACTTGCTTAGTATTAGTCAATTATGTGATAAAGGTTATAGAGTTATTTTTGAGAAAACTCATTGCACTATTGAAAACACCCTTGAAAACAAAACTTTATTTGTAGGTTATAGACATGAGAATGTATATGTCTTTGATTTGCATGATTTGTCTTCTCATTCTAATATTAAATGTTTATCTGCTATAAATGATAATGGTTGGCTTTGGCATAGAAGATTAGGACATGCACATTTTGATTTAATTTCCAAACTTTCAAAAAATGAGTTAGTCATTGGTTTACCAAAAATTGTTTTTGAAAAAGATAAACTTTGTGATGCATGTCAATTTGGAAAACAAACTAGAATTTCTTTTAAATCAAAAAATATCGTTTCAACTACTAGACCGCTTCAACTCTTGCATATTGATTTTCGGACCATCTAGAACATTAAGTTTAGGAGGAAAATCTTATGCCCTTGTTTGTGTTGATGATTATACTAGATATACATGGGTATTATTTTTAGCACACAAAAATGAAGCTTTTTATAATTTCTCAAAACTTTGTAAAAGAATTCAAAATGAGAAAAATCTTAATATTTGTAGTATTAGAAGTGACCATGGTAGAGAATTTGAAAATGATGATTTTATTATGTTTTGTGATGACTTAGGAATAGATCATAATTTCTCAGCCCCTAGGACTCCTCAACAAAATGGTGTGGTTGAAAGAAAAAATAGAACTCTTGAAGAAATGGCTCGTACTATGCTTTGCGAAAATAATTTACCTAAATATTTTTGGGCGGAAGCTGTTAATACTGCATGCTATGTTATAAACCGTGCCATGATTAGACCTATTCTTAAGAAAACCCCTTATGAACTTTGGAAAGGTAGAAAACCTAATATTAGTCACTTGCGTGCTTTTGGTTGTAAATGCTTTGTATTAAATAACAATAAAGATAACTTAGGAAAATTTGATGCTAAATCGGATGAAGCTATATTTCTTGGTTATTCTATGTCTAGTAAAGCTTATAGAGTATTTAATAAAAGAACTCTACTTGTTGAAGAATCTGTGCATGTTGTTTTTGATGAATCTAACGACATTATTTCCAAGAATCTTGTAAGTAATGATATGTAGAAAATCAACCAAGCATGGAGAGCATTTACAAAAAGGAAAATGAAGAAAATCCATTACGAGAACATGAAGAAGAAATGACAATGGAGAAACTTCAAGAAATATATGCTCTTCCAGAAAGTGACTCAAATCTTCCAAAAGAATGGAAGTATGCTCATGGCCACCCCAAAGACCTCATCATAGGAGATGCGGCGGAAGGTATAAAAACTTCCTCTATTAGAAATATTTGTGGTAACTTAGCGTTTGTTTCACAAATTGAACCAAAATCATTTTTAGAAGCTGAAAATGATGAAAATGGATTTTAGCAATGCAAGAAGAATTAAATCAATTTGAAAGAAACGAAGTTTGGTTTTTGACCCCTCGACCTAAATCATCCCGTTATTGGTACAAAATGGGTTTTTCGAAATAAAATGGACGAATCTGGAGTTGTTACTAGAAATAAAGCTAGATTAGTAGCTCAAGGCTAATCAAGAAGAGGGAATTGATTTTGATGAAACTTTTGCACCAGTTGCTAGACTTGAAGCTATTAGAATGTTACTTGCTTTTGCGTGTTTTAAAGATTTTAAATTATATCAAATGGATGTTAAAAGTGCTTTTTTGAATGGGTATATTTCGGAGGAAGTCTATGTTGAACAACCTCCCGGTTTTGAAAATCATAAATACCCGGATCATGTTTTCAAACTTTCAAAAGCTTTATATGGCTTGAAACAAGCTCCTAGAGCATGGTATGAAAGATTGAGTAATTTTTTACTTGACAAAGGTTTTTGTAGAGGAAAAATTGATACAACACTTTTTATAAAAATCAAAAAAGAAGATATGCTAATTGTTCAAATTTATGTTGATGATATCATTTTTGGTGCTACTAATGAAAATTTGTGCAAAGAGTTTGCTAAAGATATGCAGGGTGAATTTGAAATGAGTATGATGGGAGTTAAATTACTTTCCTTGGTCTACAAATTAAACAAACTAATGATGGGATCCATTTAAATCAAACAAAATATATCAAAGATCTACTCAAAAGGTTTGAAATGGAATCATCAAAGCCTGCAGCAACTCCAATGAGCACATCATAAAAATCGACAAAGATGAGCAAGGTAAACCTGTAGATGAAAAGAAATATCGAGGTATGATTGGTTCTTTACTCTATCTTACTGCAAGTAGGCCCGACATAATGTTTAGTGTTTGTATGTGTGCACGTTTTCAATCCGCACCGAAAGAGTCACACATCACCGCAGTCAAACGCATTTTCAGATATCTTGTCGGCACTCAAAATTTGGGATTATGGTATCCTAAGGGAACCACCTTTGAACTTTTTGGTTACTCAGATGCCGACTTTGCGGGATGTAGACTTGACCGAAAAAGCACTAGTGGCACTTGTCATTTTCTTGGACACTCACTCACTTCTTGGTTTTGCAAAAAACAAAACTCAGTGGCTCTATCAACTGCTGAAGCAGAATACATTGCCGCCGCTGGGTGTTGTGCACAATTACTTTGGATGAAACAACAACTTCAAGATTTTGGACTTCACTATGATAAAATTCCTATAAAATGTGATAACACAAGTGCCATTAACCTTTCAAAAAATCCTATTCAGCACTCACGCACTAAACACATTGAAATAAGGCATCATTTTCTAAGAGATCATGTACTCAAAGGTGACATTGAACTCGAATTTGTGCCTACAAATTGTCAATTAGCTGACATATTTACCAAGCCTCTAAATGAAGAACAATTTTGTTATATTAGAACAGAACTTGGTATGATGAATACTCCAATATAATATTTATATTAAAAAATATTTTTTTAAATAAAAATAAATATTGTAATAATAATAATTATTATAAAAAATAATAACAATAATAATATACATATATTTATATATATAATTTCTCTCTCTCTCTCTCTCTCCCTTTCCGTCTCTATCTCTCACCCACTCTCTCCTTTACTCTCTCTTTTTCTCTTTCTCTTGGCCTCTCGCTCTCTCCTTCTTCCTCAGCCGACTCCATATCCATGTTCACCATCATCTACAACCATCTCCACCATCCACAAAATCATCCATCACTTTCATCACTACTATCATCTACCCAAATCCCTCACCAATCCACCGAACTCCATCACTTCTCTAACCAAAAATCTGCATCACCATCTTTACCGATCCATCAAGTTCCATCGCCGATCCACCAAGATCCGTGACAGATCCATCAAGATCCATTGTCGATCTACACAAATTCGTCACTGATCTACCCAATCTTCTCTATTTCTTCCGATCAGCAAGGTCATCACCGATCAACATGTTAAAATTATTGTTGCACTGTGTTGTATTTTTTTACTTGTTATATGTGCTCCAAATTCTCTTGGATTTAATATTGGTTGCTTCTACCTTGATTGAAGTATTTGTTTTTATTTTTATTTTCTCCTTTTATGCTAGTGCACTTGGTGTAGTTGTTTATGGCCAGATCTTAAGGGCCCTTGGTATTATAGATTGGTAATTTGTTTTCTTCAAATTTATGTAATTTTTAGTGCATTAATTCAGGGGGAGACTCATATATTTTGAGATTAACAATCATTATAAAAATACATAAAAAAAAGGGGCGTATGTATATTCTGTGCATAATTTTAGGGGGAGTTTATATATCATTTTTTTTTTGCCATACTCCTTATCTGCACCAACAAACAATTTTTTTTTGTGCAAAAACAGAATTAAAAAAATAATAATAATAATAATAAAAATAACATAAATCAAATAAAAAGGAAGAAATGCTCGAAATTTTATTTCAGAAAAAGAAAATATTACTCGATTACATGTAAATTTTCAGAAGGCTTCACAGATTTTTTCTTTTTCACTTCTCTCACAACAATTTTCATGAGCCTCTTTTACATGTCTCTCTCTATTTTCGATTTCTGTGAGTCTTGGCATTATCACCGTTGCATAATAATGCACTGCATTCTCCAACTGTGCATTTTTCCTTTTTAGCTCTTTCTTCTCCTTAGCCATATTAACTACTTGTTGTTTTAACAAGCACACCTCATCTCTCCATTGCTGATTTTCTTGTACTCTTGCTTGTAATCGTCGCGCCATATTGGAACTGCAGTCATGGCCTGTGTACTAAGAGCCATAGTGTTATTAATAGCATCGAAATCATTTCGATTGCCATAACACTAGAACCCTCATTTACAGGCATAGCATGTGCCTGTGTCACTGGTACTCTCTCATTCGCCTGCATTACAGGCACTTCATGCAGGTCCGACTCATTGATCGACAAGGTAAGGAATGACATGATTACAAAAGAAGCTACAACAAATTTTTCTCTCAAAACACTTGATGATTTTGTATCTTTGCCTCTGATCTGTGTCACTTTTTATACACTCCATTGCTCCATTACTCGATGCATATCTGATATCTGCTCAAATCTTTTGTTTGTCCATATTTCCTGCGCTTGAAATGCTCCAAAATCCCCACAATGATTCCGACAAGACAGACGGCCCACTATTTTTTTTTGGCCGCTCAAATTATTGTATCAAATGTGTTTGTTTCTTATTTTCATCTTTATTTTGATGATGTCAAAGGGGGAGAAAAAATATGATTTTGAAAATTATATGTTGCAGAGTTGTCAAATATTTTGTTAATTTTATTTTGTGTCAAATCCATACAAATATTGCCATCATCAAAAAGGGGGAGATTGTTAATCATATTATTTAATTTTGATGATGTCTAAAATATATTTTTAATATACATATTATTTGACACAAAATATTATCTTTTTAAAATATATATATTTGTTAAATATTATTATAAATATATCTTTTTAAAATATATATTTGTTAAATATTATTTAAATAAAAATATTTTCAAAAGCTTTACTATTCACTTTTTGAAAAATAGGTTAATTACTATTCATCTTTTGACAAATCGATTAGTTTAAAATATATATTTGTTAAATATTATTTAAATAAAAATATTTTCAAAAGCTTTACTATTCACTTTTTGAAAAATAGGGTTAATTACTATTCATCTTTTGACAAATCGATTAGTTATATAATTTTGATAAAAATGATTGATTGGTTGTATTATTTTGACAAATTTGATATTTATGGGTTGTCTTGTTTTGACAAAATTATATGGAGTGGTAAATATATTTAGTTTAAAATCTCTACAACTTGTACAATATTTTAAAGAGAGCATATATTTTCAGATCCATCATAAATATTATTTAAAGAGATTTTTCTGTGTATGCAAATATTTGATTAGAACATATATAACATTATATGCAGAATACATCACGTGCGCTATTAAATTTTTTACATTACATTGATTATATCATATCACACTACACTACATTGATTATATCATATATAATCAAAAGAAGAAAAAGATGGAGTTATATATATATATATATATATATATAACAAGATGGAGAAAATTATTTGTTTGTTTGAAAGTTGTGAACTTTGTATTAAATTGTCTACAAAAATGGTGATTCCATGTTTGAAAAAATCAGTCTTATTTTTATTCTTATCATTTGCTGACTTTTTAAAATTAAGGAGTGTGCTTATGTAAGCGATGACATCAAGAGCCTGCTTATGTAAGCCATGACATCAGGAGCGTGCTTATGTAAGCGATGACGTCAGGAGCGCGCTTATGTAAGCCATGACGTCAGCAAGGAGCGTCCAACGGGTATATTTTTTGTATAAATAGAAGTGTTGGAGGGAAAAAACCAAGAACTTGAAGAGAAAAATTTTCTGTGAGCTCCAAAATTCTGAGTATTCTGCTCTTTCACTTTCAGATCTAAATCTAGCCTTTGTTCTTACACTTTCATATCTACTCTTTGTGAGAGAATTATTGTAAAAGGGTTTAAATTACCCTTATTCTTCTTCCTTATTTTTTAGAGAGATTTTGTAAGGGTAAGGCTTTTATTGTTGAGTGAGGCTCAATAGATAAGTGTAAGTCCTGTGCCAAATCCACAAGCTTGGTGGTGTATTTATTCAATTGATAGTAAAGAAATTCTCAAGGAGGTTCCTTGGGGAGTGGACGTAGGCCGCGTGCCGAACCACTATAAATCGCAGTGTTTGATTTTCTCTCCCTATCTCTCTTACATTTATATTGATAATTATTATTCTGTTTGTTTTTATTATTTTTGAATATTGTGTTAATTTTAATACTGTGAAATTTTTTAATAACCCAATTCACCCCCCCTCTTGGGTTGCCTATCTGAGATAACAGTCTGATTGGTCAAAATTTATTTATTTATTTATTTATTTTTATTTTTTTCATTCACTTGTTGCCCTCCAAGTGGAGGTGGGGGTGCTAGGGGTTACTCCCCTCTGGGGGTCTCCAGCAAGACTGCCCAAAATAATAGTTTTTTTGAGTAAATTATAAATACATCTCTTGAAATTTGATTAAAATACAAATCGCCTCATATGGTTTCAAAAATTACATTTCACCTCCTGAGATTTCTAATTTCATAATAAATCGCCTCTTTTATTAATAAATCATCAAGTCAATTAACAGTTTTTAATGATATTAAAAATATGTTTCAATTAATAATTTAAATAATTTTATTATTATATAGGAGAGCAATTATGAACTTCATTTTTTTAGTTAATTCTGTTAAATAAAAAATTATAATAAGGGGTATTTGTAATTTTTCAAATCATAGGAGATAATTTGTATTTTAAACAAACCTCAGGATGTGTATTTGTAATTTACCCTAGTTTTTTTTGAAAATTTTAATTTTTTTTATAGTATAATTATTACATTTTATAAATATTAATTTTTTAAAATTACTCTTCGATGGTAGTTTTTTGATAATATCAATTGTCATAATTATATTTTTTGTGTTGTTAATGAATTTAAAATAAGGACAAAATAATAAATTTATATTGTTTTATTTCTTAAATTTTGAAAATAGACTAATATTTTGGGACGATGAAAAATGAAATAAAGACTAACATTTGTGATAGAGGGAGGTATAAATTTTATAATTTTGACATAAAATATTAATTTTTTTAATAATGATATTAAAGAAATCAAAATTGATATAAATGGTATGAAGAAATATAAGATAAGATATATATTTCAATATAAAAAAATTATAATATCAATTTTTAATTATACAATTAATGAGTTTCCTATGAAAATACCAAGTGTTATATGAATTAAAATCTTAAAAAAAGCCCATTATTATTGTTCCAAACTCGTGAGCTTACTATATTTTTTTTCAAACCTTAAAAGAGAGGTCAATATAATTTTCTTTTTTCAAAAATAGTTTTTAAGTTATTTTATTTTTATTTTTTGTTAATTTTTTTTTAATATTTCAAGTAAATTATTTTAATTTTTAGATTCACTTAATCTAAACATGCTTAAAAATTACAATATTATTTTAAAAAAATTAAGAAAATCACTAAATGCAAAAAATATATATAAAAAAATTACTATTTTTTTTTACATTTTTTTGTATTTATTTATTTTTTTATATTGGCTCACAAATATTTTAGTTTTTTTTTTTTGTATATCTAGATTAAATGAATCTGAAAAGTAAAAAAATTACTAAAAGACAAAAAAATATGAACAAAAAATTCAAAAACTCAGACATTTGATTTTAACAACTTAAAATTGAAAAAATTAGAGCGAAATTATTTTGTGTTCAGTTCAATCTCGTGATTAGCAATAATTTATTTTGTTGTATTTTTGTTTCACATATATGAAATTATTTTTATCTAGAGAGAGGTTGAAAAAATTATTTCAAGAGAAATAACTTATTACAAAAATGATGAAAATACTCTTATTTGATACAAAAATGCGGGAGACCCCCAGTAAAACCAACCCTCAGTGACCCCTAGTGCCACGTGGCACTGGGTGATTGGAAGGAAAGAAAAAAAAAAAAAAAATGGCCAATGGGAGCGCGCCACGTCACTGGGGGTCGACCTCCACTGGGAGTGTGTAGCAACGTTGTATTTGATATAAATAATTATAATTTATGTCTTCTTGATTTATCGATGAATCAATGGTTCCTTTAAAGTATTAATTAAGATAAAAGTGAGCCTTTACAACCTTTTAAATACATAAATGAGTGCATTAAAATTGTAACGATCTCAACATGTATATTAGTTTTATATATTGGCCTCGTTTGGGAAGTGACTATTTTAGTAGGCTATTTGGCTTTTTGGCTATTTTAGTAGGCTATTTTAGTTTTGTGTTTGGGAAGATGAGATGATTTTTTAGTTGAGTTGTTGTATTGGAAAGTGTGTTGAAATGATGTTTGAAGTTAAAATGACAATTTTGTCCCTAAAATTATAATTTTGTAAATTGATGTGAAGGGGTAAATAAGTAATTTCCCACGTGATGTAGAAGTTTGACCTTTGACAGTGTAGGCCGGCCCTACACTGTCCGGCAACAGGGCTATTTTTTCTTTTTTTTTTTTTTTTTGAAAATCAATCACAAGGTTGCTACAGTGTTGCTTTTGGGCTAATTTCCAAAACCAGGCTATAATAGCCCCAAAACGCGCTTCCCAAATAGCGCCATTATGTTGTTGAGAAAAATTACATGATTATGTGTTTGTGGAGAAGTGGTTTGGAAATACTCTTCAGATTCTGGGAGACGCTAATGATCCTCAGCTAGTCACCTGAAAAAATACAAATACTCCGGTCGGGGGTGCCGGAATTAGCACTCCGACGGACAAGTCATTTCAGACACTCAGGATAGCTTGTTTACTAAGTTAAGTGAAGTGATTCTTACATACCTTTCTCAATCCATTGTTCCTATATTTATACCTGTTCCTTTTGATCCTCGGGGCCAGGACCTACTTTTTAATCATTGTCCTTTCTCTTATTCGGCTCTAAGGATCTATACTTATTCGGCACATATATTATATTCGGCTTCCCATTCTCGTAGGATACAGCCGATTAATATCAGTCTTCTAAGGTACGCACCTTCTGATTTCACCCATTATTCGGCTCCCACAATTGCCCCCCGAACTCCCCATTGACGGTAGTTAATCGGCGTGTTTGGTCTTGAATTGGAAAAGTCAAAATAGGTCAGGCGGCTTCGCGTACCCCAATATAGATGTCAGAATGTGCACACCTTTTCGGTCATTATTACACTTTCCCGCCTCATTTGTGCATCTCGCATTTATTGCGATTTGAAATTTCAGTCCTTTCGAGTGCACATTTCGTCGAGTATTCGAGACTCTTGGACCGCCAGCGGGTATCCCTTCTCTGACTCGCATTTTCTGCAACTCTTCTCCGTCTACCCTCGTTCCCCTTGCTCGTAAGTCTTCTTCTCTTTTCTTTGCAATCCTACTTTTTGTTTGTTATTTTAATTTTGGCGAACCCTTGATTCCCCGCGAAAATGGCTAAACACTTGAAAGACCTCCTTTCTGAGAGTCGTGTTTCCGGATTCCGGCAACACTTTTCCATCCCCAACGATGTTCATTTATCTCTAGTGACGGACAATACTCTGGATATAGAGAGAGGATCGAAATTCAATCGTCTTTCCTCTCCTATCCATTGCAGAGGGCGGGGTCCGTTTTCTCCTACATCCATTCCTTAGGGCCGTCCTCCGCCATTGGGGTCTAATTCCTTCTCAGCCCAATGTGAACTTTTTTCGAATCGTAATGGGGATCGTAGAGTTGAACCGGCGCCTCAGGATCGATCTTGGCATTCCGGCCATTCGGCACTGCTATGCTTTAGCCAAATCTTCCGGTCGACTTGGGCGGTACTTTCTTAGAGCCAAGGATACTGACCATCATTTGGTAACCATGCTTGCCAGTTCTGGTAAGCGTGTGGATGACGTAATGGTTAATGTCCGAGGGAACTGGGAATTTGGCGAAGGCGAGGGTTGCCTAGACCCTATTCCCAGACGAAGGGGTGAACCAGGTTGCCGTGTGTCTCCTTGCGTTTACTGAACTTTTCTTTCACTCGGTCTTCTCTCCATGTCTAACTCTTTGTCTTTGCAGGCAGTAAATTGAAGAAGATTCTGGTTTCTACTGACGACGCAGTCCTTGCGCAGATTGTGACTACACTTGAATGCTTCGGCCGTCCAAACGTACAGAAGCAAAGGAGAGCGGCCCACATACTTCTTCGATACGAGCCTACTTATACTACTTTTTCGGCCGCTGACAACATTCCGATTCCATCCGGCGATCAACACCTTGCGGCTCTTATCTTCCCTAGCTTCAGGAGCCTTAGGCAAGTTGGTCTCGAAGCTTCTGATTCGGGGCAAGACGTGAAGCCGGTGGTAGAGGTAGTCACCGAACCAGCCAGAGAGTTCGCTGAGGAGGCCGAAGAGGTTGACGAGGCCCTAAACTCGGCGTTTGAGGCAGCCAGACTTAGTCAGCCTACCTCGCTGTCCACTTCGGGTCGGGCGGAGTTTTCTTCTGGAGATATTTTTGGAAGTTTGGAAGACCTACCTGGTGATTTTTTTGAAGGTATGGCTGGGGAAAACCTCACGCAGATGGCTTGAAAGAAAAATGCCGAGCGAATGGCCGCCCGGAAAAAGGCCGAGGCCGCCCGTTCTGGACCTACCTTGATTGAGTCTTTCGAACCCGTTATTAAAGAGTCGGCTCATATTGTTGCGGCCGAAACGGCGAAAGAGGTTGAACAACCGGTCATTGAAGAACGGTTGATTCCGGAAGAGCGGGGCAAGAAGCGTAGCGCCGAGGGATGGGCCGGTTCGGAAGATAGTCCTGCTGACAAAAGGCCTCGCTTAGAAGAGTCAGACGTGGTTGTGCCTTTCATTGTTTAGCCAAAGATCAGAGACACGCCGATTTCCTCTGACGCATGCATCATTACCGACCTAGTGGTAACCTTGAGCCTGACGGCTTCAGTCTCCCTACCAGCTGATAAGGCATCCTTTCATGCCGTGCCGGATTTGGTGGCCGTAGCCCTATCTGCGCAGTCGGCCCTTTTGGTAGGTGAACTTGACTTGTTTTGATTTTGGTTGTCTATGGCATCTAACGATCCCAACTCGTTTTGCAGACGGTCGGCAGGATCGCCAACTTGGGCCGTCGCCTACACGATGCCCTTGAGAGGATTGACCGTTTGCAGTTAGAAGTGGGCGATCAAAAGAGCAGGGCCGAGTTTGAGATGATGAGAGCCGCAATGGAGACTGCGCAAGCCGAAGCCGAAGTAGAAAGGGCTTGGACTGCCGATCATCTCCGTTCTGATGCCGAAGATAGGGCGAACGCAAGCAAAGAATCGCTTAAGCTAGCTGAGGAGGCGCTTAACAAGGTGGAGACTGAGTTAGCAGAGTTGAAAGCGGCCAAGGAGAAGGCAGAATCTGAGGCTTCTGCCGCATTTGAAGCAGGAAAACGCGCCGCCTTCGAGGAATACGTAGATGAAGTCCCCAAGTTTGAGAATCGGGGATTCAAACATGGGTGGTTGAAGGCCCTTGATGCCGCTGGGGTTACATTGGCCTTGCCAATTCTTTATGAGCAGGTGGACATTGAGCCACTTGAGTCTGACCCAGAGGATTGATCTGGGAGTCATTCGAATTTTATAAAATGCTTTCCCTTTTGATGTATGTTTTTATTTTAAGGACTTTTGTTGGTTCCGAGTAGTTTTCATATATAAATTGGTTACTGTCTGCGCTCAATTTATTAATGAAAATTACCTTGTCGTTTCACTACTACTTATGCGCAGTTTGTGATGTTATGTTGGTGAAGAATCTTTGCCTTTCACTACTTTAGATAAAATGATTACTCTGTTGAGCTTTCTACGATTGAATATCTTGGCAATATTGACTTATCATTCGTATGCCGAATAGTTTGTGGGTATTACGCTGGTGAACCGATTCATGGGCCGACTAGGGCACTCCGAATAGATTGATTAATTTGCCCTTAACCCAGGCGGTGCATAATCATTCGAGCGCCGGATGAGACGAACTCAGGAGCTTTGAAGTCGATTCATGGGCCGGTTGGGGCACTTAATCCGAATAGATTGATTAATCTGCCCTTGCCCCAGGCGGTGCATGATCATTCGGGCGCCGGATGAGACAAACTCAGGAGCTTTGAAGTCGATTCATGGGCCGGCTGGGGCACTTAAGCCGAATAGATTGATTAATCTATTTGCCCTTGCCCCAGGTGGTGCATGATCATTCGGGCGCCGGATGAGACGAACTCAGGAGCTTTGAAGTCGATTCATGGGCCGGCTGGAGCACTTGAACCGAATAGATTGATTAATCTATCTGCCCTTGCCCCAAGCGGTGCATGATCATTCGGGCGCCGGATGAGACAAACTCAGGAGCTTTGAAGTCGATTCATGGGCTGGCTGGAGCACTAGAGCCGAATATATTGATAAATCTATCTGCCCTTGCCCCAGGCGGGTCGATCCAGTCGACGCTAGGCGATTGAGGTTGTCACAATTAATGAGATTGCCTCGAGGGTGCTGCCTCTGTAAAGGATAAATGATTAAAGGTACAACTTTTATGAGCACAGTAAACAACTGACTCTAGCTTTTGAAGGTATCGTGTGAATGTCGAACAGACTCTTCTTTAACAGCAGAGGGGAAGCGAGGAAGCTAGCTGAGCTGGGTGGAGACATGAATCGAGGTGATGACCCTTTGCGCACAGGGAGTAGGAGTTCTAGGGATCGAGAGAGGCGTCAGTCTCCTCGACGTCGAAGTAGGTCGCCCAGGTGGGACAAGCAGTCACAGGGCAGATCTCCTCAACCTCGAGTCGAGAGGGGATTTGACATGAATCCGTGCCCATTAAGCTTTGCGGTATTTGTGGGGAATAGACCCATGACAGAGGCGGACTCGATCATTCGAGACCCAAATGTAGCGGTCGAGTTTGCTCGACAAATTTTTCCTCCTGAGGTTCAGCAATCAATGGTAGGTCGACAGGACTACGAAGTATTTCGTGAAGGCATTCACGGGGCGGTAAAGGGGCTTTACACTGCTTATGAAATCGGCATGCGGCTGCGCGCTGCCCGCCGAGAAACGGAGAAGAAGGAGGAACGTATTCGAAGTTTGGAGGCTCGCGCGGAGGCTGCTGAGCGCGAGTTAAGGAAAACCAAGGCGGCTCAGGCACAACCCGCCGGGCAGGGAAACCCAATCGTGGAAGAAAGGGTTACCAGTCGGCTCATCAGTACCGCGCTCGTCGATCGTGAGACGACGAGTATGTTCGCAATGGAGACCACGAAGGGGAGGGCCTATGAAAAAGGTTTTCATGAAGGCCGAAAAGTTGGAATCGAAAAGACCAAGGAGAAACTTGCTGAAAAAGTTTGCCGATGTGAAAATTGTGGATTTAGACACGGTTGGATCAAGGCATCTCAAGCCGCGAAAGCTCTTCGAGCATCGGGCATTGATTCGGCATCACCACTCTACCACAGTAAATATTTTTCGTTTTTCGCTTTTGAAGTCGAGAAGAGTGAGGATGAGGATGACGCCGTATAAGTATACTTATTGTAAGGTTGAAACGCAGATCACGTTCAAAACTATGTAATTTATTGTTGGTTTGATTGAATAAAAACGTTCTATTATAAATATTTTGTTGCAGTTCGTATTCGGCATGTACGTGTTTCATTTTATTGTATACATGTTTGAATGAATGTATAACGTTGATCGGTCCGAGTATCTGTTAAGTGTCCAGTGATACGCCGGTTTATAGGCAGGGTCGACCCATACGCGATAGTCGTTTATTCCTGAATGAGGCCATTGTAACTTGAGGAAGCCGAAAACCAGTGAGTAGAGTGGCTGCGGCAAATTTGACTCGGCTCGGGGCCTGGATTTTTGGCCAGTGTATGTGCTTCAAAAAGTCGTTTGGATAACTAGGCCGTGGCGAATGTCAACCGACGTTTGTCTCATGGAGTTTAGCGTTAATGAAATCGCCTCGGGATTGGGGCCTCGAGATCGCTGCCAGTATTGAAAATAAAAGGAGTGGGCGCTTCGCGCAGATAAACAATCACTTATTATGTGAGGTGAGATAAGTGGGGATGTTAGTTAGAGAGGCTCGAAGTTCAGCCGAGCTTGGTGTTGCAATGGAGCGCGGCAGAGGACCCATCCGTATGGGAGGTAGGGCGTCCAAAAGTTGGCATGAGTCTTCAAGTCGTCGAAGCAGATCACCCCGAAAGGAAAGGCAACGACCGTTGGGTTTATCCTTCCTTGTCCTAGATATTTGCCTTGGTCAATGGTATCAGAGGAAGTTTGGCAATGTGCAAATCATGGGCTTGGGCACAGTTGGCTCAAGGCATTGCAAACCGTGGAGGACTTCCGGGTGACGGGAGTTGATTCGGTGCTGCCGCTTTACCAATGCATCTTTTCCCCTATTTAGCTTTTGAGGTTGAAAATGGGTATTGTAATGCTCAAATGCGGGTTGCGTTTATGTAACAACTATTTGATCAAATAAAAAGTTTTATTTCACACATTTGCGTCTTATTCTAAATTTTTTATATGCTTAGTTAAGCACCTTATTTCGGATGTTGGCGTGTTTTGTTTTGTTTTGTTTTGTTCGTGCCGAAGGGCGCTCCGAATCCGGAGTCTTAATCGGCCCTAAGGTGTCATGCACCAAAGGGGGCTCCGAATCCGGAGACTTATTGTGGCCAATCGTAATATCCACGAAGGGCGCTCCGAATCCGGAGTCTTAATCGGCCCTAAGGTGTCATGCACCAAAGGGGGCTCCGAATCCGGAGACTTAATGTGGCCAATCGTGATATCCACGAAGGGCGCTCCGAATCCAGAGTCTTAATCGGCTCTAAGGTGTCATGCACTAAAGGGGGCTCTGAATCCGGAGACTTAATCGGCCTTAAGGTGTCATGCACCAAAGAGGGCTCCGAATCCGGAGACTTAATCGGCCCTAAGGTGTCATGTACCAAAGGGCGCTCCGAATCCGGAGACTTATTGTGGCCAATCGTGATATCCACGAAGGGCGCTCCGAATCCGGAAACTTAATCGGCCCTAAGGTATCATGCACCAAAGGGGGCTCCGAATCCGGAGACTTAATTGGCCCTAAGGTGTTATGAACCAAAGGGGGCGACGAATCCGGAGACTTATTATGGCCAATCGTGATATCCACGAAGGGCGCTCCGAATCCGGAGTCTTAATCGGCCCTAAGGTGTCATGCACCAAAGGGGGCTCCGAATCCGGAGACTTAATGTGGCCAATCGTGATATCCACGAAGGGTGCTTCGAATCCGGAGTCTTAATCGGCCCTAAGGTGTCATGCACCAAAGGGGCTTCGAATCCGGAGACTTAATCGGCCTTAACGTGTCATGCACCAAAGGGCGCTCCGAATCCGGAGACTTATTGTGGCCAATCGTGATATCCACGAAGGGCGCTCCGAATCCGGAGACTTAATCGGCCCTAAGGTGTCATGCACCAAAGGAGGCTCCGAATCCTGAGACTTAATCGGCCCTAAGGTGTCATGCACCAAAGGGGGCTCTGAATCCGGAGACTTAATCGGCCCTAAGGTGTCATGAACCAAAGGGGGCTCCGAATCCGGAGACTTATTGTGGCCAATCGTGATATCCACGAAGGGCGTTCCAAATCCGGAGTCTTAATCGGCCCTAAGGTGTCATGCACCAAAGGGGGCTCCGAATCCGGAGACTTAATCGGCCCTAAAGTGTCATGAACCAAAGGGGGCTCTGAATCCAGAGACTTAATGTGGCCAATTGTGATATCCACGAAGGGCGCTCTGAATCCGGAGTCTTAATCGGCCCT
This sequence comes from Camellia japonica, assembly GCA_030407325.1. Lineage (NCBI taxonomy): Eukaryota > Viridiplantae > Streptophyta > Magnoliopsida > Ericales > Theaceae > Camellia > Camellia japonica. The sequence continues at coordinate 43,882,160 of JAPPVO010000010.1, read as the reverse complement.
AAGGTGTCATGCACCAAAGGGGGCTCCAAATCTGGAAACTTAATCGGCCCTATGGTGTCATGCACCAAAGGGGGCTCTGAATCCGGAGACTTACTGTGGCCAATCGTGATATCCACGAAAGGCACTCCGAATCCGGAGCCTTAATTGGCCCTAAGGTGTTATGCACCAAAGGGGGCTCCGAATCCGGAGACTTAATGTGGCCAATCGTGATATCCACGAAGGACGCTTCGAATCCGGAGACTTAATCGGCCCTAAGGTGTCATGCACCAAAGGGGGCTCCGAATCCGGAGACTTATTGTGGCCAATCGTGATATCTACGAAGGGCGCTCCGAATCCGGAGTCTTAATTGGCCCTAAGGTGTCATGCACCAAAGGGGGCTCCGAATCCGGAAACTTAATGTAGCCAATCGTGATATCCACGAAGGGCGCTCCGAATCTGGAGACTTAATCGGCCCTAAGGTGTCATGCACCAAAGGGGGCTCCGAATCCGAAGACTTATTGTGGCCAATCATGATATCCACGAAGGACGCTCCGAATCCAGAGTCTTAATCGGCCTTAAGGTGTCATGCACCAAAGGAGGGGCTTTGAATCGTCGATATGACGAGCGCTACAATGGGGTTTGAGAAATGAATTGAGCGACGGAGAAAAATGGTTTGCATTGCAGAAGTGATATATATACAAGTATCAAAGACCACAGGTCGGATCAGTGATAGGGTTTTCATAAAATCTCTGCTTGTGCCGATTACGGGGAGCCACGGATTTCTTCAATGCCATGGGCTGTCGGGAAGCGCACAAGCTGATAATAAGTGCTTAGAACGGCCTTCATAATATGTAACCAGGTTCACCCCATGATGACATTATACGGCGAAGGGAGCTTTACGACCAGGAATTCTACTTCTACCATTCTGGAGCCCGCTCGAACAGGTAGTATGATCTTCCCTAATGGGTACTCAGGATTCGTATTAAAGCCGAACAATGGGTGAGGCGCCGGAGACAGATCTGACTCGTCGAAGCCGAGTTTGATGAAAGTTTTGTAATACATAACCTCTGAGGTACTCCCTGGGTCTGTGAGAATACGTTCAATGGTGAACCGATTTACGCATAATTTGATGACCAACGGATCGATGTGGGAGGTTGTTGTGCCGCTAAGATCGGAGTCATTGAAAGTAATTGTCAGAGCTTATCTGGGCCATTCGGTCGGAATACGTTGCTTTTGGAAGATTGGATGCGATTGAATTGTGTGCACGGTTGGGGATGCAGACAGGGCGTAGATTATATGGATCACGCCAAGTGGAGGTGAGTCATGCCTCAAGGCTAGTGCCTTGATTGGCTTTCCTTTCTCACGTACTGTTGCAGTCGGCCGTCTTGCACCAGTTCTTCCAGGTGATCCTTTAATGCGTAACAACTCTCGGTTTCGTGCCGTGATCTTTGTGATACTCGCACTGCCTATCCCTTCTTCGCGTATCGGGTGGCCCCACCATCTTTGACGGCCATTTGAAGAATGGAAGGTGTTAAACTTTGGTCATTATTGCAGCGATTGGTTCTGACAACTCTGTGTACTTCTTGTCAACACGTCTCGAGCGCCTGCTGTCGACTTGCAGTTGTTCATTTGTCCGGTGGGAGCATTGATCGCTTGATCGGCAAGAGTCCCGCCTTTTGTCTCATTTAGCGCGTTGCCGTGGCTCAGGGCTCGGAGGTGGCACGGAACTTATTGGTTGAGCAATTTCAGGAGGGGCCGTTTTGTTGGACATTTGTCCGGCTTTTATTCTCAAGGCATCATCTTCCACTTTGCAATACTCTTCAACTTTCTTCATCAACGCCCACACTGTTTTGGGGGTTTTCTGGTCAGGGAACTGCGAAGAGCACTGTAAGGATGTAGTCCCATTTTGAAGGCGGTGATGGCCATGAAGTCGTTGCAAGCGTTGTCGACGAGGTTGAAGCACTCCCAATAGCGCGCCGAATACGCTCTGAGCGTTTCTCCTAACTGGATCTGCATAGCCCAAAGAGAGTCGGCCTGTTTCGGCTGTACCTCGTTGGTGATGAACCTGGCCCTGAAGGATTTCTGTAATTGATGAAAGCTTTTGATCGAAGCCGGCTCCAGCTTGTAATACCACCTGACAGCTAATGGCCCCAGGCTGCTGGGGAATATTCGGCACATGAGGGCTTCGTTGTCTGCATGCAATGTCATAGCCTGCTTGTAGTGGCGAATATGATCAGTGGGGTCTGATTTTCCGTCGTAAAGAGTGAATGACGGAGCTTTGAACTTCTTGGCAGGGCCGCCTTGCAATCCGTCAGACAAAAGGATCGTGCTGGTCCTCTTCGTCTGAATGCTTTTCTGCGCTTGTTCCTTGTATGTAGACTCTTTTCGGAGAGTGGAAGTTTCGGATCGTCCCTTCTTGTTGAGCTCCGTGGGTAATGAGTTAGAGTCGCTATCGGTATCCTTTGGTCGGGCTCGAGGTCGTTGTCCACCTGCCCTCGGAGGTCGTTTGGGATCTTAGCAACGACTTCTCTGGATTTTGCTACTTCCAGGGCCAAATCTTGACGGAGACGTTCATTTTCAGCGATCATGTTCTCCAACCTTTGTTCATTCTGCTTTGCTTGTTCCATGATCGCTTGCATTGTCTCTTGCGCTAAAGTCGTTGGTGAGTCGAAGTTCAAGGCGCGTCTTGCAGCGATGGTTTCCTTTCCGAGCATATTTGCTAGAGTGAGGTCATCTCTCTGTGCGGTCTCATCAGTGGCTATCGGAGGATCTTCAGTCACACCTGCCATGGATGTATTTGAGTATTCCCACAGACGGCGCCAATTGTGGAGAAGTGGTTTGGAAATACTCTTCAGATCCTAGGAGACGCTAGTAATCCTCAGCTAGTCACCTGAAAAAATACAAACACTCCGGTCGAGGGTGCCGGAATTAGCACTCGACGGACAAGTCAGTTCAGACACTCAGGATAGCTTGTTTACTAAGTTAAGTGAAGTGATTCTTACATACCTTTCTCAATCCATTGTTCCTATATTTATACCTGTTCCTTTTGATCCTCGGGGCCAGGGCCTACTTTTTAATCATTGTCCTTTCTCTTATTCGGCTCTAAGGATCTACACTTATTCGGCACATATATTATATTCGGCTTCCCATTCTCGTAGGATACAGCCGATTAATATCAATCTTCTAAGGTACGCACCTTCTGATTTCACCCATTATTCGGCTTCCACAGTGTTTAATTTTGTGCATATCTGTTTACTCATGGAATATCTGTTGGAATATTTACTTTGAATTAGAAATTGAACGTCCAAACGGATTTAGAAATTAAAATTGGTAAGTTCAATAGGCTAATTGGAATATTTAGAACTATAGTAAGTTTAATTAGAATTTGATTCAGATTAATTAGGATCAATCAATTAAAATTAAATAGGATTGATTAACCTTAAGCTTGTTTAATTAGTCCTAAGCAAGCATACTTAAAGCATACTTAATTAATCTAATCTAATCTAATCTAATCTATATATTTGCATGTGTGTTATAAACATGGATATGAGTTCATTTTCATAACTTTGGATTTTAAAACTAGAGAGAGAGAGAGAGAGAGAGAATGAGTGTGTGTGAAGGAATTGTGAAGATTAGGAGGTGAATTGAAATAATTAAGCTGGCAAATCCTCAAATTCAAGCTCTATGTAAGAATTACAATCATAATTTTTGTAAATAACTTATCTAGATGTTAAATTCATGAAGTAATTAGAGTAAATTTCATGTAATTGTTAAGAGGCGTAAGAATCAACTTGAATATGGTAAGAATAGATTAAATATGAACATGTATGTATATTTCATCATTTTTAAGCTTGATTTTCCACAAAATTTTTACATGCATGAAGTTAGGAATGGCAATGGGGCGGGGGGCAGGGCAGGGCAGGGCCAGGGACAACACTACCCGTCCCCAATCCCCGAAAGTGATAAATTCCTCGTCCCGCCCCCAATCCCCGGCGGGGAGCCCATCGCTCCCCCGCGCCCCACCCCGGATCGGGGATCGGGTTTCCCCGACCCTGAAATATCCCCGATCCTTTTTTTTTTTTTTTTTTAAAATTTTGTTCAACACAACAACACAAGAACAAAACAAAAAAAAAATTAATATGTTTTCATTATCATCATCATCATCAACAACAACAATCATAAACTTTTAAAAAAAAAAAAAAACTGAAATTGAAGAGATTCACTGAAAAAAAAATCTAAAATCTGAAAAATTTGAAATCTGTTTCTCATCATCATCAGATCATTGAGCTGAGCTACAACTCTAGTCTAGAGTTACAAATCTGTTTTCATCATCATCAGAGTCTCTAGATCGTTGAGCTGCTGCTCGCGGTCCATTCTGAGGGGGACGACGAGGATGATGGTGGTTCCGGCAAGGCAATCCACGAGGTTCCGGCGAGGCGACACCACTGCTGCTCTATCTCAAGAGAAAATGAGAGGCTCAATCTACTAAAAAAGAGAGAGGAAAGAGAGAAAATGAGAGGCGGTACCAATGGCGTAATGTTTTAGGGTTTAGTTATATATATATATAGAGGGGTAAAATGGTAATTTTACTTCAGGGATCACTAGGACGGGGACGGGGACGGGGCTTGGACACTTATCCCCGTCCTCGGCCCGAAACTGATCAGGGATTGATTTTTTAATACCATCCCCGTCCCCGTCGGGGATATTTTTCAGGAAAAAACCGCTCAAATCGGGGTCGGGGGGTCGGGTCCCCGTTGGGTCGAGTTTAAATTGCCATCCCTACATGAAGTTTATACTTCTTGTCTTTTAGGATTCTTCATGATTTTATACTCATCACTTCATATGCATGGAAAGTGGCTGAGAGTAATTGTTGGATCTTAGTGTCATCATAAGACTAAAATTTATACTTTGAAAATAGTATTGTAAGACTAGGAATGATAAAGGAACCAAACAATTCAAGTTTGACTCTTGTTCAACTCATTAAAATTTTGTTTGAGTTTGGTTGGGTTAGATAAACAAGTCAATCTTGAATATAATTTCGAACTCATTAAAGTTTTTAAACAAAGTTTAAATAATCAATTTCTCATTCAACTCGATTTAATAAGTCTAAAACTATAAAATACCAAACTATTTAAACTCAATTCAACAAGTTTGTTTGAGATCGATTCAAAAATTTAATAAACCAAGCTTAAACAGAATTTAAAACTCATTGAAGTTTTTAACCTAACTTAAACTATTGATTATTTAGGTAATTTATCACCCCTACCTACTTACAAAAAGTCTAGGTGCATAGAAGGCCAAACACAGAAATTGTGCATCTAGTCGTCCGTCCGAATGACTGCAACTATCATCTTAATTAGAGCTTGTCGACTGCAGTTGTCATGATGTAGCATTGCTGACCTATTTATGGTCTGAGTGTCCCAACAACTACTTATTTAATTGTTGAACCATTAAAAAAATGCTTTAAAACAGTCTAATTTTGTGGCATGGGGTCGTGAACCAAACGCGCGGTAGAGAGAGTGAATGACATTGTGTTGATGTTGTTCTTTGGGTAAAATATTCTCTCCTTGTAATTAATTAGGTTTAAGTAATGATTTTGAATTTCTTATTATTATTTCGAGATTGGGACAGGTTCATCCTGTATACATATCTGATTCATGACTTTTTCAAATTTTTTTCTTTTATTTGAAAAAAAGAACGTCCATTACTTTTTCCTTGGTCACATCTTAAACAAGTTTTTCTTTTTTTGTTTTGTCATTATACGTAACATATTATAAATCAATTTATGCACCGTTTTTTCTATTTATAATTAAGGAAATTCAAATTATTGGAATTTATCTTATTTTAATAATTTAAATCGTTTACTTTTTAAATCATAATGTATAAATTATTTATGAAAAAATTTAAGTTGATCTGCTAATTATAATCACGATCGTTTATGACATTTATTTGCAAAAAAACAAAAAATAAATAATATTTAGATCACAAAAATAAATGATTTAATTTTTAAATAATATTTGTCATTCATTTTATTATAAATAAATGTCATAAACTAATATGGGTACAGTTATTGAATCAACCTGAATTTTTTTTTTTTATAGATGATCAACACGTTATGATTTAAAAAAATAAATAATTCAAATAATTAAGGTGAGACTCGTGGTGGACATCACAAATCCAAATATTACATTCAGCTCACTGTGAACTTGAGACAAGTCGAATCCTAATTTATAAGACTAATAGTTATTTAGACTTTAGAATATGAAATTAAATTGCGAGATGTGTTTCATAATTCATCATCGTCTCTTATGGTTGTTAATGAGGCTTGTATTTTTTAGTCATGAAAAAGGGACAAGAATAGGGGATTTCAAAACTCAAAGTCTAAGTGTTGAGTTTGGCTAATATCTTAAGATTTGGTGGTGTTTCACTGTACCAATATCTCTTGATCAGTAAGACCAATTAAAATTTTGATTGTTCATATTGAATTGAAATTTATTTCTCATAAAAGCTAAACAATAGCTTCCTTAAATTAATAATATTGGCTAAAATAATAAGATTTTAAAAAGCATTCACTAATTTCCTCACATTTATTGAGTTCAAATTTCTAATTTGATTGGAGGTAAGTTGAAGGCAAGGTGGTCCAATAAAAAATTATGTTTGTGACCAAATGTACTAAGATTGTAGGAAAATTATTAGATTGTACCACTTAATTGTGGAAATATTTTGTACCAATCAAATATCATGACACAACAAGAAAGACACAAGAATTTAGTTGCCATTAAATTATAAGATTTTACATTGATTTTTGTCTTTTCAAATTAAATACGAGCATTATTTCTTAAATAATTTGTTTTGACGATGACAATAATCACAATTATTTGCTTGTACGATTTTGAAATATAATATAGCAACTTTGCATGTGCTAATTTAACAAACATAAATCTTTACAAAACTCAAAATTAAAGTAAATCTTATCTTTTGTAAATCCATTTGTAGCTTTCACGACTCATTCATCAACTTTTCATCTGAAAGTTGAACTGAAATCTCTCCACCTTCCATTAGTGTATTAGTTCCACTAGACAAAAGAGACTAAGTCATGGTCCCATTTTGGGTAGACTTTGATTGTTAATATTCTATACATTACAAAATGGCACCATGCCAAAAATTAAACATTCAGTTGGCCCCAATAACATATCCAACTTCATTTTTAGAATTTTTGTTTTATGTGGGGGCACACCTCTCTGTCTTTTTTTTTTTTTTAAACATGGGAGACAATATATTCATAAAACAATAAAAGTACAGAAATGAGATCTCAAAGGGTCATCCCAACCAAATAATAAAAGAAAAAAAACAAAAAAAAAAACAAATCTGCCAAAAAAACAGTTACGTGCCAGGGAAAACCATCGATCTGTTCAAAGATGTGATTTAGGAAGCAAGATCTGCTTGAAAGTCCACCGTCCCTGTCGACAACATCCCCATCGCCGCTGCCCAACACCATCGCCACTGTCGCCGGAGAAGGAAGAACACCCACAATGGTATGGGAGAAGAGTTTAGAGAGGAAGTAACCATTGTGAGTGTCGAAAAACCAAAAATCTATGCCGAAATTGGAGGAGAAAACATTCAAAACTCCTATTTCGGACATAAAAAGTCTAGATCTACACTTGAAAACTGTAGATCTATACTCTAGGAGTGTAGATCTTCATTTTGGAAGTAGAAAAAAGATCGCAGAAAAGTCGCCGGAGCTTCGCCGGGAATCACCAAGCTCTATGTGGACTCACACAAATACTCTCTTTATCATTGTATTCATGTTCCCATTCACTTGGTGTTATATATATATATATATATATTCCTGTTTTCATAAAATAAAGATGAATAATGTTATACAAATTAATTGATTTTACAAATTATTCTTATTTATTGATATGACACTAATCACATTCTTGAAGTGATCTTGTTTTAGATTCTAAACTCTCACCCCTCGTTATGAAAAATGCTAAAAACATCCCTTAAAATTATTGGAGATAATACTAATCACATTCTAAACTCTCACCCTTCGTCATGAAGTAATTCTGTTAAATAAAAAATTATAATAAGGGGTGTTTGTAATTTTTTCAAATCATAGGAGATAATTTGTATTTGAAACAAACCTCAGGAGGTGTATTTGTAATTTACCTTAGTTTTTTTTTGAAAATTTTAATTTTTTTTAAAGTATAATTATTACATTTTAAAAATATTAATTTTTTAAAATTACTCTTCAATAGTAGTTTTTTGATAATATCAATTGTCATAATTATACTTTTTGTGTTGTTAATGAATTTAAAAAAAGGACAAAATAATAAATTTATATTGTTTTATTTCTTAATTTTTGAAAATAGACTAATATTTTGGGACAATGAAAAATGAAATAAGAGACTAACATTTTGTGACGGAGGGAGGTATAAATTTTATAATTTTGACATAAATATATTAATTTTTTTTAATAATAATATTAAAGAAATCAAAATTGATATAAATGGTATGAAGAAATATATAAGATAAAATATATATTTCAATATAAAAAAATTATAATATCAATTTTTAATTTATACAATTAACGAGTTTCCTATGAAAATAGACCAAGTGTTATATAAATTAAAATCTTAAAAAAACTCATTATTATTGTTCCAAACTCGTGAACTTACTATATTTTTTCAAACCTTAAAAGAGAGGTCAATATAATTTTCTTTTTTCAAAAATAGTTTTTAAGTTATTTTATTTTTATTTTTTGTTAATTTTTTTTAATATTTCAAGTAAATTATTTTAATTTTTAGATTCACTTAATCTAAACACGCTTAAAAATTACAATATTATTTTAAAAAAAATTAAGAAAATCACTAAATGTAAAAAAAATATATAAAAAAATTACTATTTTTTTTACATTTTTTTGTATTTATTTATTTTTTTATATTGGCTCACAAATATTTTAGTTTTTTTTTTTTTTTTTGTATATCTAGATTAAATGAATCTGAAAAGTAAAAAAATTACTAAAAGGCAAAAAAATATGAACAAAAAATTCAAAAACTCAGACATTTGATTTTAACAACTTAAAATTGAAAAAATTAGAGTGAAATTATTTTGTGTTCAGTTCAATCTCGTGATTAGCAATAATTTATTCTGTTGTATTTTTGTTTCACATATATGAAATTATTTTTATCTAGAGAGAGGTTGAAAAAATTATTTCAAGAGAAATAACTTATTACAAAGATGATGAAAATACTCTTATTTGATATAAATTATTATAATTTATGTCGTCTTGATTTATCGATGAATCAATGGTTCCTTAAAAGTATTAATTAAGATAAAAGTGAGACTTTACAACCTTTTTGAATACATAAATGAGTGCATTAAAATTGTAACGATCTCAACATGCATATTAGTTTTATATATTATGTTATTGAGAAAAATTACATGATTATGTGTTTAATTTTGTGCATATTTGTTTACTCATGGAATATCTGTTAAAATATTTACTTTGAATTAGAAATTGAACGTCCAAACGGATTTAGAAATCAAAATTGGCAAGTTCAATAGGCTAATTGGAATATTTAGAACTATATGGGTCCGTTTGGCAATGAGGTTTGGGGCTATTTTAGCCACAAAAGACAAAATAGACTATTTTAGCCTCTGTTTGGGAAGTGGGTTGGCTTTTTGGCTTTTTGGCTTTTTTGACTATTTTAACCTAGGGCTAAAAAGTCTGGTTTGGGAAGGACTTTTTGATTTTTTTGACTTTTTGGCTTTTTGGTGAGTTGTCTCCTTGTGAAATTACCAAACTGCCCTTCATCCACTTTACATGTCAACTCATTGAAAGTGGTCCTCCACGTCTGCCTCCGTTTGGACCGAATTTGTTTTTTTGTTTTTTTTTTTTAATTTTTGAGTTTGGATTTGGCGTATTTTGATTTTTTTTTTTTAAAATTTATGTTTTTGTCATTTTTCTTTTTTTATACATTAATTAGTTATTATTCTTTAATTTACGTTTTTTGCCTTATTTATTTTTATTGGTATACAATAACTTTTTTTTTATTTTTCAAAAATGAGTTTTCATGTGTTTTATTTATTTGTAAATTACATGGCGAATGGTAATTTATGTTTTTATGTTTTTGAATGAGGCGTATTTTTGTCGTTATTTTTTTTTAATTTACGTTTTTGTCAATTTTTTATTTGTACACATTAATTTGTTTTTATATTTCAAAAATTTGTTTTCATGTGTTTTATTTATTTGTAAATTACATGGCAAATGCTAATTTCTGTTTTTTTGTTGTTTTTTCTTTTTTTTTTGGATGAGGCGTGTTTTTATCGTTCTTTTTTTTTTAGTTTACGTTTTTGTAAATTTTTTTTATTTGTATACATTAATTTGTTTTTATATTTGACAATGTGTTTTATTTATTTGTAAATTACGTGGCAAATGCTAATTTCTGTTTTTATGTTTTAAATTTTTTTTTTTTGTTTGGATGAGCCGTATTTTCGTCGTCCTTTTTTTTTAATTTACGTTTTTGTCATTTTGTTTTTTTGTATACATTAATTTGTATTTATATTTCAAAAATGGGGTTTCATGTGTTTTATGTATTTGTAAATTACGTGGCAAATGCTCATTTCTGGTTTTTAAAATTTATTTTTTATTTTTTGGATGAGCCGTATTTTTGTCGTTCTTTTTTTAAAATTTATGGTTTTGTCAAAAAAAAATTTGTATACATTAATTTGGTAAATGTTCTTTTTTTTTTACGTGGCAAATGTAAAAAAGATTTTTGGTAAATTTTTGGTAAATTTTTTTTGGTAAATTAATTTGTCGCGTAATTTTTTTTTGGTACATTAATTTGGTAAATTTTTTTTGTATATATTAATTTTTAACTTTATTTTTTTACGTGGCTCAGTTCACGATTTTGTATACATTACGTGGCAAATGTTCTTTTTGTTTTTTCGAGGGTGTGATAGTGTAAACAAAGACCCAGGGGTAATTTGGTAATTTCACCCCTGCTTGTATGTAAGATACAATCCTGAAGCGTTTTTGTCGCGTTGTGGCTAATTTAGCCAATTTCGTCCTGTAGTGGCTAATTTAGCCTACAACTCTCTTGCCAAACGGATCTTTAGTCACAACAAACAAAACATCACATCCAACCCATAATCATTACACTCTTCTCTCGCAAAAAAAGTCAAAAAAGCCAAAAAGTCAAAAAACCCTTTCCCAACCAAGCTTTTTAGCCTAGGCTAAAATAGCCAAAAAAGCTAAAAAGTCAACCCACTTCTCAAACAGAGACGTAGTAAGTTTAATTAGAATTTGATTCAGATTAAATTAATTAGGATCAATCAATTAAAATTAAATAGGATTGATTAACCTTAAGCTTGTTTAATTAGTTCTAAGCCAGCATACTTAAAGCATACTTAATTAATCTAATCTAATCTAATCTATATATTTGCGTGTGTTATAAACATGGATATGAGTTCATTTTCATAACTTTGGATTGAAAAACTAGAGAGAGAGAGAGAGAGAGAGAGAGAGAGTGTGTGTGTGTGTGTGTGTGTGATGGAATTGTGAAGATTAGGAGGTGAATTGAAATAATTAAGCTGGCAAATCCTCAAATTCAAGCTCTATGTAAGAATTACAATCATAATTTTTGTAAATAACTTATCTAGATGTTAAATTCATGAAGTAATTAGAGTAAATTTCATGTAATTGTTAAGAGGCGTAAGAATCAACTTGAATATGGTAAGAATAGATTAAATATGAACATGTATGTATATTTCATCATTTTTAAGCTTGATTTTCCACAAAATTTTTACATGCATGGAGTTAGGAATGGCAACGGGGCGGGGCCGGGGACTACACTACCCGTCCCCAATCCCCGAAAGTGATAAATTCCCCATCCCCGACGGGGAGCCCATCGCTCCCCCTGTCCACTCCCCAAATCGGGGATCGGGTTTCCCCAACCCTAAAATATCCCCGATCTTTCTTCTTCTTTTTTTTAAAAATTTTGTTCAACACAACAACACAAGAACAAAACAAAAAAAAAAAAATTAATCTGTTTTCATCATCATCATCATCATCATCAATCATCAACTTAAAAAAAAAAAAAAAAAAAAACTGAAATTGAAGAGAATCACTGAAAAAAAAATCTGAAATATGAAATCTAAAAAAAAAAAAAAAAAAAAAAAATCTAAAATCTGAAATCTGTTTTCATCATCATCAGATCGTTGAGCTGAGCTACAACTCTAGTCTAGAGTTACAAATATGTTTTCATCATCATCACAGTCTCTAGATCGTTGAGTTGCTACTTGCGGTCCATACTAAGGGGGACGACGAGGATGATGGTGGTTCCGGCGAGGCGACACCGCTGCTGCTCAATCTCGAGAGAAAATGAGAGGCTCAATTTACTGAAAGAGAGAGAGGAAAGAGAAAAAATGAGAGGCGGTACTAATGGCGTAATGTTTTAGGGTTTAGTTTTATATATATATATATAGAGGGGTAAAATGGTAATTTTACTTCAGGGATCAACCGGGGCGGGGCAGGGATGGGGACAGGGTGGGGGAGGGGCTTGGACACTTATCCCCGTCCCTGGCCCAAAACTGATCGGGGATTATTTTTTAATACCATTCCCGTCCCGTCAGGGATATTTTTCAGAAAAAAACTACTCAAATCGGGGTCGGGGGTCGGGTCCCCGTCAGTCGGGTTCAAATTGCCATCCCTACATGGAGTTTATACTTCTTGTCTTTTAGGGTTCGTCATGATTTTATACTCATCACTTCATATGCACGGAAAGTGGCTGAGAGTAATTGTTGGATCTTAGTGTCATCATAAGACTAAAATTTATACTTTGAAAATAGTATTGTAAGACTAGGAATGATAAAGGAACCAAACAGTTCAAGTTTGACTCTTGTTCAACTCATTAAAATTTTGTTTGAGTTTGGTTGGGTTTGATAAACAAGTCAATCTTGAATATAATTTCGAACTCATTAATGTTTTTAAGCAAAGTTTAAACAATCAATTTCTCATTCAACTCGATTTAATAAATTTAAAACTATAAAATACCAAACTATTTGAACTCAATTCAACAGAAGTTTGTTAGAGATCGATTCGAAAATTTAATAAACCAAGCTTAAACAGAATTTAAAACTCATTAAAGTTTTTAACCTAACTTAAACTATTGATTATTTAGGTAATTTATCACCCCTATCTACTTACAAAAAGTCTAGGTGCATAGAAGGCCGAACACAAAAATTGTGTATCTAGTCATCTGTCCGGACGACCGCAACTATCATCTTAGTTAGAGCTTGTCGACTGCAGTTGTCATGTAGCATTGCTGACCTATTTATGGTATGAGTGTCCCAATAACTACTTATTTAATTGTGGAACCATTAAAGAATGCTTTAAAACAGGCTAATTTTGTGGCATGGGGTCGTGAATCAAACGCGCGGTAGAGAGAGTGAATGACATTGTGTTTATGTTGTTTTTTGGGTAAATATTCTCTCCTTGTAATTAATTAGGTTTAAGTAATGATTTTGATTTTCTCATTATTATTTCGAGATTGGGACAGGTTCATCCTAAATACATATCTGAATCATGACTTTTTCAAAAAAATTTCTTTTATTTTAAAAAAAGAGCATCCATTACTTTTTCCTTGGTCACATCTTAAACAAGTTTTTCTTTGTTTTGTTTTGTCATTATAAATAACATATTGTAAATCAATTTAGACACCGTTTTTTATTTATAATTAAGGAAATTCAAATTATTGGGATTTATCTCATTTTAATAATTTAAATTGTTCACTTTTTAAATCATAATGTATAAATCATTCATGAAAAAACTCAAGTTGATCTGCTAATTATGGTCACAGTAGTTTATGATATTTATTTGCAAAAAAAAAAAAAGAAAAAGACAAATAATATTTAGATACCAAAAAATAAATGATTTAGTTTTCAAATAATATTTGTGGTTCATTTTATTATAAATAAATGTCATAAACTAATATAGGCACAGTTATCGAATCAACCTGAATTTTTTCATAGACGATCAACACGTTACGATTTAAAAAATGAACAATTCAAATAATTGAGGTGGGACTTCTGGTGGGCATCACAAGTCTAAATATTACATTCAACTCATTGTGAACTTGAGACAAGCTAAATTTTAATTTATAAGACTAATAGTTATTTAGACTTTAGAATATGAAATTAAATTGTGAGATATTTCATAATTCATCATCGTCTCTCATGGTTGTCAATGAGGCTTGTATTTTTTAGTCATGAAAAGGGGACAAGAAAAGGGGATTTCAAAACTCAAACTCTTAAGTGTTGAGTTTGGCTAATATCTTAAGATTTGGTGGTTTTTCACTGTATCAATATCTCTTGATCAGTGAGACCAATTAAAATTTTGATTGTTCGTAATGAATTGAAATTTATTTCTCATAAAAGCTAAACAATAGCTTCCTTAAATTAATAATATTGGCTAAAATAAATTTAATATCATCAATAAGATTTTAAAAAGAATTCATTAATTTCCTCACATTTATTGAGTTCAAATTTCTAATTTGATTGGAGGGAAGTTGAAGGCAAGGTGGTCCAATAAAAAATTATTTTTGCAACCAAATGTACCAAGATTGTAGGAAAATTATTAGATTGTACCACTTAATTGTGGAAATATTTTGTACCAATCAAACATCATGACAAAACAAGAAAAACACAAGAATTTAGTTGCCACTAAAATTATAAGATTTTACATCGATTATTATCTTTTCAAATTAAATGCGAGCATTATTTCCTAAATAATTTGTTCTAACGATAATTACAATTATTTTAGAAATTTCAATTGCTTGTAAGATTTTGAAATATAATATAGCAACTTTGCATATGCTAATTTAACAAACATAAATCTTTACAAAACTCAAAATTAAAGTATAGTCTTATCTGGAGATGGCGTCACTGCTGTGTTAAAGGCATAGCAGTAGCTGTTGTGCCTCAATGCTATGCCTCAAGTTGAGGTGTATTATGAGCTTATTTATTTTTATAATCATAAAAATTGAGGCGTGAAGTATTTAACAAATTCTACAAAATGAACGGTTTGAATCATAAAAATAAACCCATAATACATCTCAAATTAAGACACAATAGTCACTGCTGTGCCTTTAGCACAACAGTGACCCATCTCCTGTCTTTTGTAAATCCCTTTGTAGCTTTCATGACTCGTTCATCAACTTTTCATCTGAAAGTTGAACTGAAATCTCTCCACCTTCCATTAGTGTATTAGTTCCACTATACAAAAGAGACTAAGTCATGGTCCCATTTTGGGTAGACTTTGATTGTTAATATTCTATACATTACAAAATGGCACCATGCCAAAAACTAAATATTCAGTTGGCCCCAATAACATATCCAACTTCATTTTTAAAATTTTTGTTTTATGTGGGGGCACACCTCTTTGTTTTTTTTTGTTTTTGTTTTTTTAGAATATGGGAAACAATATATTAATAAAACAATAAGAGTACATAAATAAGACCCCAAAGGGTCATCCCAACCAAATAACAAAAGAAAAAAACAACAACAACAAAACAATCCGTCAAAAAAACAGTTACGAGTCAGGAAAAATTACCGATCTGCTTAAAGATGTAGCCTAAGAAGCAAAATTTGTTTGAAAGTCCGACATCCCTGTCAAAATGTCCCCGTCGCCGCTGCCCAACGCCGCCACCACTGTCGCCGGAGAAGGAAGAACACCCACAATGGTATGGGAGAATGGTTTAGAGAGAGAGTAATCATTGTGGGTGTCGAAAAATCAAAAATCTATGCCAAAATTGGAGGAGAAAACTTTCACAACTCCTATTTCGGACATGAAAAGTGCAGATCTACACTCAAAAACTGTAGATCTATACTTTTGGAAGTAGAAAAAGGATTGCCGGAAAGTCGCTAAAGCTTGATCGGAGCTTCACCGGAAATCACCTAGAGAGGGAGGTTCTGCCCTCTCTCCCTTTGTGGATTCACACAAATACTCTCTTTATCATTGTATTCATGTTCCCATTCACTTGGTTTTATAGACATATATATATATATTTATATATTTTTTCCTGTTCTCATAAAATAAAGATGAATAATGTTATACAAATTAATTGATCTTACAAATTATTCTTATTTATTGATATGACACTAATCACATTCTTGAAGTGATCTTGTTTTAGATTCTAAACTCACCCTTCGTGATGAAAAAAGCTAAAAACATCCCTTAAAATTATTGTTAATATTGAAAAAATGTATTGAAATATATAAAATCATTTTGAAATATGTGAAGAATGTAATGAAATTATAAATATTTTGGCATTGAATGCTTTTTATTGATAACCCTTAAAATTGTCATTAGCAAAAACCCTTTGTTTATTACTTAATACATCAAACTTTTCATAATAATTGATGTGGCACCTATACCATTAGACTTATTTCATATTCAAGAGTTCTTTTATTATTATATAAGCCAAAAAATTTATAAAATAACAATATCATGTGCACAAAATTAAAACACAAAATACGCACAAGAAATACATTGTATACGTGAGATTTATTTTAAATAAGTCACATCACACTTGAGATAAATTTCAACTGCACAATGCATTTTCTATGCACATTTTACTTAAATTATGTACACTCTTAACATTTTTATTGATAAAATTTGTTAATTTAGAACATTTTTCAAAAAAGATGGGTGATATTGTCAACAACATCAATTGAAAATGTCTAAAGTGGATCTGACCTGTCCTTTAGTTCACATGCTAGAGAGTTTCATCCAATCACCAATTTGGGCTACTTTAATCAACTTTAAACTAGTAAAAAAACCACTACGTTCACTTCACCTAGGATCAGTACAAGTCTCTCATAATGTAATCAAGCAATCAAAATGCCTGATTTCTTAGAGAAAAGAGACCTATGCCAATGGTACCCACATTATCTATACTTTTGAAAAACAGAAGCATCTTGAAAACAATAGTAGGAAATAAATATGTGTTGTCCTTTTTGCTTTGGAGCACCAGTCATAAAAAAATAAAAAATAAAAAAATGTAGGTATGATATGATGGGTTTCCTTTTGAATGTCCACCATTTAAAAAAAAATAAAAAAATCATCAAAAGCATATGATACAACACCTACATAACAGCTATTATAGAAACGAAAATCCATTAAGTTTTCGGTACTACTTGAAAATGGGACTTTTGCCCTGATTATTTGTTTAACACTACCAAGGCAAAACAAACAGTGATGCTACGGACACTGCATATTTCACTCCATTTCTCACACCCCAGTCACAAACATTGGCGGTCCCACTCATGCATGTGTTGGACCCACAATGTTTGTGAATAGGATGTGAAATTTGCGGTGCCTCTAGAGTTATTCCGAAACAAAAGCATAAAAAGGACTGATGTCACTGCCAACATAATCACAGAAATGCCACAGAAACACACTTCATCATGCACTCCCACTTGCTTGTTTCCGAGCTTCTTCCCGCATTACTGCTTTGACATAAATCTCGTAGCAACATCCTGAAGCGAAAAAAGCATAAGAAAAGCTCAGTAAACTTTCAAGTAAATCAAAGCAAGACTGCAACGTATCATTGTGATGCAGGAAACATGGATACTTCTTGTCAATTTAACTAGTCATATTAATTTGCAATTAAATATACAAGCCAGATCCTCTGGAGAGTAAAGGAGAAACAATCAATTTTAATCAATCACAAAGTTAGCAGTGCCACAGTTACAGGGGACAGTAAGGAAAAAAATGATATGATTATGATTTAATTAGATTACATGGAATAGATTGGAAATACTGGTTTCACGGGCACCAATTGTACTCTTATTGTCCCTCTCCAAAACCAAAGAAAGATGTGGATAAAATGAGTCATTCTGTAAATTTTGGAAAATTTCTACTTGTACGGTATTAAGTTTGTTATGCTATTGATTAAGCTTACTCACGCTGGTTAAAGCTCAAAGTTTTCAAGCTATTCGAGAACTAAAAAACTTTAAATTAAATGGGCCTATGGTACAAGTGTCTACACCCTCTACCATCAGACACAACATGCCAACTGCCAAACATGCCTCTGAGAGAAGAAATATCCCTCAAACCATTAGAAACCACAAGTGTATGCATAGAAATTTGTTGCATCATATAGATATTCTGCGATGATGTAGATGTTGAAGATGGACAAGAATTTATTTCAGCCACATTCTATTGCCCAAGGGCATACATAAGAGAAGTCGACAACTTCTAACAATTCAATAATACACCAGCATTGTCAGAATTAGAGATTAGATGAATTTAACACCTAAATGTGCACCTACACTCCATAAGTGCACCGTATTTTGTTATACAGCTCTTGATAACAAGGTGCTGATTTTTTGAAGTGATGTCAATTTCAGTCCCACCCAAAGAACATATATCAAATCTCAGGACTAGGGAGTTGATCAAGAATTAGAAAGGAAAGGAAATGAAGACGAAGAAGTCTGACCAGTGACAACAACAAAAAAGTTCTAAATCAAATTTTTAAATATTTAACTAGAAAAAAAGAATGTAACATTTCCTTTCTGAGTAATCAGCAAATCAATATGGAAAATTTGTAAAATTAACAAATTTAACCAAATCTAAAGTGACGAATCATCAAACTATCAAAGCTACGACTGGTCAAAAGAAATTTTTGTTATTCTTTAGCTTTACCAAAGCAAAAACACTTAAAAGTTTTATTTCCTGAATCCTGGCATCTGGATACAATTATTTCTTTAAGTTTTCTTAGGACAGTCGTACAGGAAAAAACTAATAAAACCAGTGAATCCAACTTACAGAAATTACATTGGCTTACCAGCTACAACAACAATTGTGAGAACTTCTCCAACTCTTTTGAGTCGCCACACACTTTTCTTATGTGATTTGAACTGCTTTAATGATGGATCATCTGCCAATAGCTGCAAGGTAATGAGATAAGTTCGAGATGATCCTCTAGAAAACTTTGTAAAATCAGAGTAATAAGAACAAAATTCGCACATAAATTCAAAGGTTAAAATGACAATGGTTTCTCCAAAAGTCAAACATTAATCCATCATATTGTGATATATAAACCAAAAGCAAAATGCAAAATCAGGAATCATTTAAAATTCTATATTTGAAAACAGATACTAATACATGTAGCTTGGGAAGCAACTGGTATAAATTTTTTCTTTTTTGATCCACACAATATATATATATATATATTAAAAGGAAAAAAGAATAGAGAACTATAAAAATAAAAAAATATAAAAAGGGGAAAGAAAAGAAAAAAAGATGAAAAAAAACAATTTCACAATCAACACAAGGCTCTCCAATCCCTAAAAATGAAAAAAAAAAAAAGAAAAAAAAAAGAGGAAGCGCTCTAAAAGGAGCTGTGGACACCCAAGGAGAGGCCAAAAAACAAATCATTTCCCAAATGCTTTCAAGATCTTTCTGCCCTTCAAAAACTATAGTGTTCCTTTCAATCCGTGAGACCCAAAGAACTGCACTAATCACACATCTGAAAAGAGCCCGAGCCTTGCCATTTGATTCAAAGCCTCTAAGGTCAATGCGAAGTAAATGCTCACAAGAGGATGGAATAACCTAATCAACCACTGCCAAATAAAAGACTCTCCACCAAAAAGAAGCAGTCATAGGACTGTGGGTAAGTGAGGTTAGAGGCGGTCGGTTGTTGAACTCTGGGAAGATGGTGGGCACTTTAACGGCCTGAGATCACCGGAGGTGGAGAAGAAGACTTAAGCAAGCTTAGAGATGAGAGGGGTGGCAGTGAGAGACCTTGAACATTTTTGTGATGAATATGTTGTGGATACTGTTGTTATGCTTTGAGCAGCATTTATGATAACCATTACATAGACTCTAGGAGTATTGGAGCCCAAGCAACCCACATATAGGTGGCAAGTTCTTAACTCGACAGTATGATATCAGCCCTACTAGCTGTGTCCTATGATTTAGGTCCTTGGAAAGTTGCATCATAGGGGTTACAGGTGCAAGTATGATATCTTGGGAGGTGTATTATATATGCATTAGATGTAAATGTAAGGTCAACGTCCCTTTCTCTAAGCTTGGTCAAGATGGAACTGTCACTACAAAGAGACTGTTACATGACCTTGACAACCCCGAGGTCTTAGCCTCTAATCCACAATCCTTCAATAATCCCAAGCAAGAGTGCATTGGTCCTGCTCCCAACCTAGGCAGCCAAGTGGGTGAGTACATGGGTGAGCCGGATACTCATCCTAAGCAGCCAAGTGAACATAGGTGAGCCAAGGGTCTAACGATATTGCCATTGAGCTAGGGTAAGTAGGCAAATAATAGACTTTTATTATGAGTCATGAAGGACTATAGAGAGCTCTAGGTGAGCCGTGGGCTTGCTTCATACTTGGTGGTGTGCATGTCCCTGCTTAGGCTAGACATACAACCCCAATTCATCATGGTGCGTCAGAGGTTTGCTATGTGGATGTGTGCTGGTGATGAGTGGCGCTCGTAGGGCTCGCCACGTGGCAAGCACAATATAGAAGGGGGTGTTTGTTTGGGCTTTTTTGAGCCAACTTATAACTTTTAGCTTTAGAAAAGTTATTTTGGATTGTTTGGTTAAACTTATTTAAAACAGTTTCTGATTCTAACAACTTATTTTAATTCAAAAAAGCTGATTCTGAGAAACTGTTCACCTCTTGCTTCTAATTATCAGCTCTTGTTGTGGACATGTTAATTTACGATTATACTCTCAGATTTATTTTTATTTTTTAAATTTTTTTAAAAATAAAAAAAGACCCAAATGGACTATAGATTATGATTATTATTTTTTTTTATGAGAAATGTAAACAAGTAGTAAATAACAAAAAATAAAAGTTACTTCATAGTTTATTTAACAAACACTACTCAATCCAATAGTTACACCAAACAAATTAACAGCTTCTGATTAAAGTCATAATCTATAATCTGTTAAGTTATAATCTATAATCTGTTTTAACAGCTACACCAAACGGGGCCAAATACCCACATTAATGCCCCTTGTACAGATGCTCTTAGAAAAGAGTCTGTACATACTCATGTAAAAAAATGTCAAAAATGTCAACTCATGCAAATAATAAAATGTGACTTTGGATACAAGGGAGATTTTCAATTACTCATCAAGAATATACATTTCTAATTTTCATCTGGCGTGAGCTGGCCAGACGAAGATGTGGGTTTGTTGGGCAGTGACATCGTTTCGCAAGATCTCCACAACTTCACAGGAGATCTCGACTTCATTCTACAGGCACCATATTCCTCATGTCGTTCTTTCCAAGCCGTTTGGAAGTGGACTCATGGCTTTGGCATTAGGGTAGCCCATGATTTGGCTCATGAACTCAGCCTCATTTCCTCCTTTTTTTGTGTTTGTGATGATAATGAGGTGGAAGTGCCCAAAAGAATGAAGATGCATGTAGTGGTGGAGGAAGGGAGGATGGGCAACGCCTTCGGTGCTGAAGAAGAGAATGGTGAGCGGAGTGTGGCGGAGGTTGCGGGAAGTGCTCATTTCCTCCAAGTTGAGGCTTGCGAAGTCCTCTGCGTTCTACCCAGGTCCCAAATCTTCATTTGGGTTCTCCAAAGGTGCTGGTATAATGGAAACATGGTGGTCTAGGCATCTAGCACCGGTCTTTGGGAGAGGATGTTGATGCGGATCCGTTCGTAGTGTGGAATCAGCACTTGCATTTCCTGGCATGCGAACCCCTACAAAGTGAAGTTGGTTTCTTGGTTGAACAAGAAACAAGTGTAGAGTGGCAGTATCATGTGGATGGCCGGGTTTGTTAATTCCTTATACCATCCCCTGATTGCACCTTGAAACTCTTCTTGTATTTCCATGACGGTGTTTGGGGATACTGGGTGCTGAACCCAGGGGGAATCGAAGAGCAAGCACTGGAATCGCCATGGAGGCATGGCCAGCATTCTTCAAAAGTATTCACACACTAGGCGACGGTGAGTTTGATTGAAGCTCGAAGTTCTGGAGTTGGGAGCTTTGTTGCTAACTAGTCGCCAAATAGTGTTAGGTCATTGTCCTCGTCCTCCGGAAGCCATTGTTGAGAAGATGCTTTGTTACAGTTGGAAGGAGAGTGTTGAAAATGGAGTCGGGGTTTGCATGAGTTTTTGATTGTATGTTCTGCATTAGGGCTTTGCTTTCTTCAAAGAGATTGCATCGGGAAGGAGGAGATGAGTTTATTAGCTGTTGCAGGTTTATGGAGAAGTTGGGAAGGAGCGATTGATGGAGGGGACAACTTACCAATTCTATTCATAGCTATTGGTTTGGAGCAACCAATAGTAGCTGCTGATTTGGAGCTACTCACAGTAGCTACTAAGTTTGTAGCTTCTCATGATAGCTACAAAGAAGCGACAAACTTTGTAGTTGTTGGTAACTTCAGCCAATGAGTAAAGTGACTATAGCGAGTTTAAGGTTTGTTAACACTTTTTGTTGTCTCGGGGCCTCTGCAGCCATGAGTGGTCGCATCTGTTTTTAATGCATTGGAGGGTTTCTTGATTAATTAAGGATTCTACCTTGGGAATGCACGATCTCAATTTTCTATGTATATATAGTTAGAATGTAAAATGAAGGAATTTAGGGTTGCGATTTAGGAGGAAGAAGAAGAATAATAAGAAGAAAGAAATTTTATATATATTGAATAATCATAGTCCCTCAACTTTACATTAGTCAAATATATATACAAACTCTAACATAGCAATATGACCATCGTACCTTCAACTTAAGTAAATATTAACAAAAGAACAAAATAAGTATTCTAACACTCCCCCTCAGGCTGGAACATAGAGATCGAACATGCCCAGCTTCACGGATAAACGATGAAACAAAGGCCGAGCCAAAGGTTTGGTTAGAATATCACCCAATTGATCCTCAGAATGAACATAAGGAGTCACAAGTTGTTTGGGAGTAAGAGATCACGAATAAAATGGCAATCAACTTCGATATGTTTGGTGTATTCATGAAACACGGGACTATTGGCAATGAAGATAGCAACCTGATTGTCACAAGACATGGTCATATGAGTGGGAACAGAAAAGCTAAAATCTTGGAGAAGAGACTGAACCCAGAGCATCTCAGAAGCAGTATGAGCCATGGCATGATACTCAGCCTCGCCATTAGAACAAGCAACAACAGTCTGTTTCTTGCTACGCCAAGTAACAAGATTACCACCAACAAAAGTACAATAACCCGAGGTGGAACAGCGGTCAGTCTTATTACCAGCCCAATCAGCATCACTGAAGCCAGTAACAAGCAAAGAGGAAGAGGGGCGATAGAGCAAACCCGGACCTGCAGCACGTTTTAAGTATTGCAAGATACGACACACAGCCACAAAATGGGGTTAACGGGGAGCATGCATAAATTGACTGACCACACCCACAGCATAGGTAATACCGGGACGAGTGACAGTGAAATATATTAACTTCCTAACCAATCGAAGATAACGATTAATATCGAAAAATAAGTCGCCAGTGTCACCATCAAGCTTGACACTAGAATCAATAGGAGTATCACTGGGGCGAGTGCCTAAGAGGCCAGTCTCAATAAGAAAATTAAGAACATACTTCCGTTGAGAAAGAAACAAGCCCTGAGAAGAGCGGGCAACTTCAATCCCAAGAAAATACCGAAGATGGCCCAAGTCTTTGGTGTGAAATTGTTGTCCCAAATACTACTTCAACTCAGCAATACCATTAGAGTCACTCCCTGAAATGATGATGTTATCCACATAGACAATAAGAACAATACTCCCAGTAGACGAGTGGCGAAAAAAACAGAGTGATCAAAGGTGGAACGGTGAAATCCATAGGCAAGCACAACAGCACTGAAGCGATCAAACCAGGCACGAGGGGACTACTTAAGACCATACAAGGCCTTCTGCAATCTACAAACAAAATGCTCTTGGCCGGGAACAACATAGCCAGGGGGCTGATCCATATAGACCTCCTATTGGAGATCACCATGGAGAAAGGCATTCTTGATATCAAGTTGATATAAAGGCCAAGACTGATTAACTGCAACAGAGAGAAGAATCCAAACAAAATTAAGATGAGCCACAGGAGAGAAGGTCTCCAAGTAATCAACACCATAGGTCTGGGTGTAGCCTTTAGCTACCAGGCGAGCCTTAAGCCGCTCAACAATGCCATCCATCAGGAAAATACTTAATAGTATAAATCCAACAACCCCCCACAATAGATTTGCCAGACGGCAGAGAGGTAAGTTCCCATGTTTGATTCTGATGAAGAGCATGCATTTCCTCATCCATGGCATGCTTCCAACCAGAGATGGACATAGCCTGTTGATAGGTGCGGAGAATGGAAATTCTAGACAAGCTACAAGCAAAAGAGTGAAGATCAGGAGAGAGACGATCATAAGAAACGAAATGAGCAATAGGATGTTGAGTGCAAGTTCGTGTACCTTTGCGGAGTGCAATAGGAAGGTTATCAGATGGCAGATTAACAGGTGGAACAGGGGCCTCAGACGAAGGAGATGAACTGGTTGGGCCATAAGACACAATGTGACGAGCTTGAGATCGTTGATAAACCTACAAATGAGGGGTAGAAGCGAAAGGAGATGGAAAGGATATAGGAGTGGATATAGAAGGAGCATAAGAGGGAAAAGTAGGAGTGAGAGAGGCTGACTCCCCCTCATGAGAAGAGAGAAGATCAAGAGATAAATGTTGCCCAGAGGAAGAAAAAAAAGGAGTAGACTCAAAAAAGGTAACATCAGCACTGCCAAAGTAGCGACGTGACTCAAGATGATAACACCGATACCCTTTCTAAGTGCGAGAATAACCTAAGAACACACTTGCGTGCTCGAGGAGATAACTTATCCAAACTAGGATCAAGAACATGGACAAAGGCCACATAACCAAAAATGCGAGGAGGCAAGGGAAAAGGAGATGTTGTGGGATATAACAGAGAATAGGGAGATGTGTGTACAACACTAGAGGGCATGCGATTGATAAGCAAACAAGTGGTGAGAATTGTATCGCCCCAAAACTGTTTGGGGACATGCATGTTACACATCAGGGTGCGAGCAACATCTAACAAATGGCGGAGTTTCTGCTTTGCAACACCATTTTGAGGGGAAGTATGAGAACAACTATAATACCATGAGTATCACAAAAGGTAGTTACAATAGATTGCACATATTCTAAGGCATTATCAGACCGAAATATCTTAATACATTTGCCAAATTGAGTAAAGATTTCATTATAAAACTTAGAGATGATGGAAGGCAAATCAGATCTTTGTTTCATTAAAAACAACCAAGTCATCCGAGAGTAATCATCCACAAAAATAACAAAATAAACAAACCCATTACTAGTGGGAGTTCTTGAAGGACCCCAAATATCTGTAAGAACAAGAGCAAACGACTCAGACACACGACTAACATTACGACTAGGAAAAGAACTACGGTGATGCTTCCCAAATTGACAGGCTTCACACTCAATCTGAGAAACATGACTTAAGCCCGGAACAGCTAACTTAAGCTTGGCCAATGAAGGATGACCCAAGCGAAAATGCCACTAAAGAGGAGATACACTAGCACTCAACATAGCAGATGGAGGATGAGGAGAGGTCTCAGTGTCCAAAAAGTATAAACCATCCTTCTCATGCCCCGAACCAATCATCCACTTGGTCTGGAGATCCTGTAAAACACATGAAGTAGAAGAAAAGGTTATCGAACAATGAAGAGCTTGAGTCAATTGGCTAACAGAAAGCAAATAAAATGGAAATTTAGGAACATAAAGACTAGAAGGTAAGAAAAGGGATGGATGGACCTTGACCACAGACAGTCCGAGAAGATCCATCATGGTATGATCAACAGGTCTAAGAGTATCAAAAAGAGAGGAATTACCAACAACATGGGAACTAGCACCAGAGTCTAGGAGCCAAGGCTGAGGGGACTTAGCCACACATGCAATATTACCTGAACTAGCCATGGTAGTAGTAGAGGATGAAGGTAGACTAGGCCGGAGAGACTGGACAAGAGCAGTAAGCTCACTAATCTGAGTAGTGAGTGTCGAATGAGAATTAACCGGAGAAGCATCCGAGCCAATGGACAACAAGGAAGACTGTACGGATGGGACATCTATAACCTGATGGATATGATCAGGTTTCCCATACTTCTGCTAACACCAAGGTTCAGTATGACCTTGGGAACCACAATGAGTACACTCGCGATCACCACGCGTACGAGAACGAGGTCCACTACTACCGCCACCATGGAAACCACCACGTGAGCCACCACTACAAGAACCACCTCCACGAGAGCCCCGTGAACCAGAATAAGAGCCTTGAGAATCAGATGAACCATGAAAACTACCACGAGTAGACCCATGATCACCACTACTAGAAACCAATGCAGAAGATGATAAAGTAGAGGACCTAGAAGTGGATTGTGCTTGTCCCAATGAAGAGCGTAATAGCCGAGAATAGGCATTGGCAGCTGAAAGTAGAGTCTTACTGGCAAGAATCTGATCCTTGAACCCTCGCAACTCAGGATCTAAGCCAGAAAGTAAAGAAGCCATCCTAAACTCCTCATAATGTTGCTTCTGCTTGTTCACATTAATAGTGAAAGGTCGATGCTGCAGTAACTGATCCCACAAAGTGTTGAGACTACTATAATAATCAGGGAGAGACCGGCCAGATTGGCGCAGAGCAAAAATCTGTTCATACAACTCATAGACCCAAGAGACATTACTTTGATTTGAAAAAAACTCAACAAAGGAGTCCCAAATGTCCTTAGAGGTATCACAAAATTCCACGGTAGTGATAGATTTAGGCATGTCATCATCCTTACCCATAGTTATAGCCTCAGCCTCAATCTCAACCATAATGATCAATCACACAAAATTCTCAACACGAGCATGAAAGGGGCAAAATACTTGCAAACAACCAATACCCACAACAACCAGCACCAACAATCACCAATATAGACACAGAAGTAGCTCAAAAAACAAAAATCCACAGCAAAAATAGGCAAAAGTGAGGAGAACACAGGTCTGCCAACCAAATTGGGACCCAAATTAGACCAACACACAAACTCAACAGCAGAAATCAAGAAATAGAGGACAAATATCCCTTGCTAGAAGGATTTCAGCCCTTATATAGGAACCTTCAATAGGTAGAATTGAAGAAAACAGTGCTGCTAGACCAGAAATAGGCAATAATCGAACAAAACATCAACCTAACAGTAGTAAAACCACAAATTAAGATCAAGGACCCCCTAGGGATGGGATTTTCGGCTCCTAGGGTAGTGATTCCAACAAGAAAAAACAGCAAAAAGCAGTCCCAAGAGCAAATTTGAAAAACAGTCCCAAAAAACATAAAATACTTTCAAAAATTGAAAACTCACATCAGGGGTGATCAAAAAATTTCACAAAAATACCATAAATCTTAGAAGGCAATTTCGAGTCTAGAGGTGAAGGACCCGTCCGTACAGTGCTTACATCATGCTGACGTCATCGTACGGCTGATGACACCAGCACGTCTCGGTCACCTCAGATCGATCTCTAGAGTCTATAGAAACCTTTTTGATAAAGAATAGATTGCTCTGATACCAAGTTAGAATGTAAAATAAAGGAATTTAGGGTTGGGATTTAGGAGGAAGAAGAAGAATAAATAAAAGAAATTTTATATATATCGAATAATCATAGCCCATCAGTCAAATATATATACAAACCCTAACATAGCAATATGACCATCGTACCCTCAACTTAAGTAAATATTAACAAAAGAACAAAATAACAAAATAAGTATTCTAACATATATATATCTTTGAGAAGTGTGTTCGAATTGTATTTTCAGTTGTTGGAACTCGTCGTTTTGCTTGAATGTTGCATTTTTGCGACAATAAAAATATATATATATATATATTCTGTGGGAGCTTGTATTTTTGCATAAATATATACTCTATATATTTTGAATCTGATCAAATAGGAGCTTTGTGTTTTCCGGTTACTTCCCTCGTCTTCCCCTTTTACCCATTATACAAAAGGCATTCTGCTTCACTACCTGCATTGTGCTTTTGTTGCATACCCCTTGGCAAGTGATTTGGACTTTTCTCCATTCTGAGTTTATATATTCTCTCTCTAAGTTTGGTTTTTTCAAGTCGTGTTAAAGCTTTTAGAGAGAAGGCGGAGGGGAGAAAGATGCCATCGACGAGCTACGAAGTCAAATCTGACTATGCGAGAGAGCTGCGTGGTGTGAAGCAACTCACACCATCTTAGCTAAGTCGGGTCGTGGGTTTTGGAGGTTGATTTCTAGTTTTGCTATTGGGGCTTAGGGTTTTGAGATTGTTGCTTTGCCAATCGAGTTCTTGGGTAGAAGGAAGTGGGTCAAACTCTGAAATCATTGAAGGAGAAAAGAGGCGAGCTATTACCTTAATAGTGTCGGCCTTCTATGGGTTTTCCTTTTCTCCGTGTAATCCTTTTTCGATTTGTCT
Source organism: Camellia japonica (assembly GCA_030407325.1). Classification (NCBI taxonomy): domain Eukaryota; kingdom Viridiplantae; phylum Streptophyta; class Magnoliopsida; order Ericales; family Theaceae; genus Camellia; species Camellia japonica. The sequence goes on along the minus strand of JAPPVO010000010.1, from coordinate 43,853,685 downwards.
TTTGTGGTGAGGCTTCTAAGGCTTTGAAGTTTTCTTTCTCTTGCAGAATAGTTGGGGAGAGTTGCATCGTTTTGGGTCAAGCTTTATGGAGTTGTAATCGGCTCTCACAAAGGTAGAACTAGGGTTTGGATCTCTTGATTTGTTGGAGCTAGCGTTTTTGAGTTTTATTGTTGTTGTTGACTTCTGAAAGAGGAGAGGCAAGCTGTGGGCAGGCCCCAATTGATCTGGTCGAGGAGAACAAGAGAGGTTAGTTGCGAGCTGCGAGCTACATAAGGTAAGCTTGGTAGAGCTAGGCATTCGGTTCACCGTTGATTTGCAGGTAGGTGTTTTCAAAGATGAGCCAACCAAGTATTTGGAGCTCTACTTTTTCTGTGACTTGTGCAGTTGGAGCTCTCCAATTTGTTGAGGTATGTTTTCAATCTCAAGTTCTTTCATGCTTCTGATTTTGTTAATTTGTTGAAGTTAAGCTCTAGCATGATCGAACTTTACTAATTTATTCAAGCTCTACCTATTAGGGGTGTTCACAGGTCGGTCAGCCCGAGTTCACACGTTCAACCGTTGCTCGAATCGATTTATTCAATTGAAAGCTTCCATCAACCGTTGTCGACTGGCGTTGCCTTTGAAATCGAGCATTCCTTCATTCAGTTTTTCTAGTCAGTCTCAGACGATTTCGCAAAAAGGCCATACACACAGAATCTGAGATAGTGAAAGAACTTCTCTTCACTATCAATCAACCACTGCTACCAACAATTGCGACCACCACTACCATCGATTAGCCAAACACAGATCAAAGAGAGGAGATTAGATAGATGAGTTAGTGAAGATGACCACCGTCTCCACCATTGTAAATGTCGCAAGGTTTGTGAAAGGGCTCTGCCATGTCAATCATAAGAGAAACAAAAAAGGTTGGGTTTGTGTTAGAGAGAAATGGCTCTCAGTTTTCATGTTCTCTATAATTTTTTTAAGGCAGGCAAATAGTTAGGTTTGAGAGAGAGAGAGAGAGAGAGAGAGAGGCGTCTGTTTGTGTTATCCATAATTTGTGTGTTTGAATGAAGTAATGAGAGAAGACTTAATTAAAAATAATAATAATAATAAATAATGAGGGAGACAGTTAAGCTAGAAAGAGAGTGAATGGTGCCTTTTTTGGATTCTCTAGATGTGAATGAACATGAAGTTATGATGAGAGAAAGAGTTGGTTCAAAATATATATATATATATATAAATACTTAGAGATGGAGAAACCGAGAAGAGATAGAGAGACTCACTGATGATAGATGTCAAATATCTGGGCTATTCCTTGAAAATGACAAAAGTAAAAGTGCAATAGTTTACACTCATCTTCATAATTTCAACTTACAATTTAATACTGATAGGTGACTCATTTATTTAATTTTTTATTACTTCTTGTTGGGAAGATGTACTTCAACTTTATTATTTAATCTGAATATCTAATACATGAAGGACACGTAGAACATCAGTGCATACATTTCGGTCGGTTCGGTTTCGACGGGTCAACTAATTCACAAACCGATGTCGACCAACCAACCGAATTTTCTGAAGATTATGGAACCACTGCTGACCGTTTAAGCTATCGAAATCGACCGTTTGGGCTTTGGATCGGACCGGGTCGGTTGGGTGGGTCAATTATTTCGAATCCTTGAATAGCCCTACTACCTCTTTTGGCAGTGCGAGGATCTAGGCTCCAAATTGGTTAAGCTATGTTGGTGGTGATCTTGTCTTGCGAGGTCATCTTCATGCTTTATTATTTTTGCGAAATTCTTCCATTTGTTGTTTAAAAAGTGAAATCCCAAAATTATTTGGAGCTAACTCTACAAAGGGAGAGCTCTACTTCATTGGGTTCCACCATCTTGGAGTGGAGAGCTAGCCCTTAGGAGAGCCAAAAATTAATGGAAGTAGTTTTTTTGTTGTAGAGCCCAAAAATTGGTGAGCCATCATATGAGCTCTAGACTTGGCCAAAAAAATTGATGAGGAAATTTAGGAGGTGCTCTTAAGAGAGCTAAGGTGATCCCAAAAATTAATAAAAATGTAATTGGAGAGCTATTACCGCATGGGCTCCACTTTCTGTTGCTCAGTAACAAAACCTACGTTACATGGACTCGTCAGTTCTAGTGAAGTACCCGTGTCGACACGGCACAACACGACACGGGTATAGGTACGGAATCCAGCCAGGATACGGCATGGAAGAAATGGATACGGCATACGAAAGTAAGAAGAAGGCATACCTATGATTAGGGCTTCGATCTTCTTCTCCCGATTGGTCTTATTCTCTCTCTTCTCTTGCTCTCACTCTCTCTCGATCGTTCTCTTCGTCTCTCTCTTGATCATCTTCGTCTCTTCCTTCTCTCTATTTCAATCAACTTCGTCTCTCCCTTCCTCTCACTCTTGATCTGTTTTCTGTTCTCTCTCTCTCTCTCTCTTCTTTTTAATTGGCCTTTATCATATGTAATATATATATAATATAAATTCTATCATAAATAATATAATGAGAGCAACTCCTTTTGTCTTCCAAGAAAAGATGTACTAGCTCTTGAAAGTTGTCACCAACAAGCTAATAAACTTTCACCTTTTCACCTACTAGTCAAAAGTCAAAATAGCTAGCATCCACCTACCAATTATATAATAATAAATCTAATTAAATCATATATAATAAAAAAATAAAAAATCTATAAAATACATTATCTAATTTTTATTTATTTTAACATAATTTGTTATTCCTTATTTATTATATTTTTGTTATTTATAATATATCTGTCAATTAAAAGTTAAAAAAAAAAAATTACATAGATAAATTAAAAATATTATCAACAAAAATAATACATAAGATAAAAATAATAAATATATTTAAAAAAAATTATTTAACTCATCTTTATATAATAAATATATTTAAAAATTAAATATTTAATGTATCCCCATACACGTATCCCCGTTTGAATCCATATCCACGTATCCTCAATTTTTAGTTTTGAAGTGTCTGATCCTTAGATACGCACCCGCACCCGCACCCGCACCTGTACCCGATACCCACACTCGAGGCCGTGTAACGTAAGTAACAACCCTCTTTCCAGAAGAAGAACCCACCGATTGAAGAACCCCAATTATTGATGAGCTCTGCGTCGGTAATTACTGAATTACAAAGTATCCATTGCTAGGAATTCAAATTTGATCTCCTTCCATACCTTACAAGCAGCAGCTAGTTCAGGACTTCATTTGCTAGCCTCACATAATTTCCTTACCCTCATGAGCAAGATCATGTCCTTCATTACGAGCTGTAAACTACCTTTGAGCAAAAACCAAGAACTTTACAATTTACTAAGGAGTCCTTTACTACAGAAGGCCAAGTGGCTTGTTGCATGGTTATCAGAATCCCGATCCAGATCGTAGGATATTACGATGCTACGACTTCAGTTGGGCCAAACGATCCGGATCACACTAGGATCTTAAATTTAGTAGGACCTTAAAGTGACTAAGATCCTATTCATAAAATTGTGTAGAATTGCCTACGATCCCGATTCCACTACGATCCCGATCCTATTCATTTTGGTTTGTCATTATTTATTTCTTATATATATGTATGTATATGTATATATCTATATAAAAAATTTGACTAAAAACTCTTTTTTCAAACGTTTTTTCTAATATATGTCAACATAAAAAATGCATTATATCAAATTTATTATTTTCTTTCATCTTTTTAAAATTGCGTAAAATGTATTATCATTATTGATAATTTTTTATTTTATTTTACATTGAAAGTAGAATCTTACTATTTTCGATCTGATTCTACAATCCAATCCACGAGTCCCTTCCAACGATCCCACATAGGATCCTGTTTTTTACAACCTTGCTTTATTGGCACACTGCATCGCCCTTATCGAAGCCAAATCCAAGCTACAGATGGTTCACGATCGCTATTGCGAGCGGGAGACGTAAGCCTCTACAGGAGGTTACAATGACGAGGATATTATTGGCCCACCATGGGCAAGGAAGCAAATGACCTTCAAGGGAAGTGCACCAAATGCCAAGAATTCCCTCCAAAAGCTAAATGCAACTTCATAGAAATCACCCCCGATTGGCGTCAATTGTGCATTGGTTACCTCAAGGAGAAATCATTGATGCCAGATCGCCCAACGACTGCAATAGTCAAGAAGTAAGCTCCGAAATTCTTTCTAGAAGGGCAATTTTTTAGGCACAGCTTCAACAGAAAGCCATTACATTGCCTGTTAGGAGCAGAAATCCCTAAGGCTTTGAAGTTTCACAGCTCAAAGCACCAAGGTAGAGCCAAACTATTCCAACATCTCCTACATATAGGGTATTATTGGCCTACCATGGAGGCAAATGCCAAAGCGTATGCCAAACGCTGCAAACCTTGCCAACTCCACAGAAACCTCATCCACACCCTAGCCACTAATCTACATAGCTCAAGCTCACCATGGCCTTTCCATACTTTGGCTACGGATCTCATTGGCCCCATCTCTCCACCATCAAGGGGACACATCTTGAATGTGGCTGCTACGAAGACTTGCACTAAATGGGTAAAAGCCATACCCCTTAAGAAGGTCACCGGAGCAACGGTCCCCAACTTCATTTGAGGATACATCATGTGTCGCTTTGGTATACCCAAAGTGATTCTTTCAAACAATGGGACCCTTTTTGTCAACCGTCAAGTCGAACAACCCCTCGCCTCATACGACATTATGCACCATAAGTCAACGCCTTACTACCCCCAAGGAAATAGGCAAACTGAGACAACCAACAAAACACTCCTTAGAATCCTTTTGAGAACTCTCAAGGATTATCAAAGGGACTGGGCACACATACTCCCAATGGCGCTCTGGGTATATAGAACATCCAAAAGGAGGCCAACTCAGATGACCACCTTTTCGTTGGTACACGGCACGAAAGCAATCCTCTAAGTAGAAATCGCCGTCCCCTCAGCTTGCATGGCCCTCCGAAGTGGAACTACTCCCAGCAAGTTGACTGCTCACATGGCTCTCAGAAGCGGAACTACTCCTGACGAGTTCTAGCAACCGAAAATACAATTTTTTAACAGACTTCTAAAATATATATATATATATATATAGAGAGAGAGAGAGAGAGAGAGAATTGAGATTGTGCCTTCCCATGGTAGAAACCTTAATTAATCAAAAAACCCTCCATGCCTTGTGGAAGCATTAAAAACATATGCGACCACTCATGGCTACAGAGGCCGCGAGACAACAAAAAGTGTTGACAAACCTTAAACTCTTCATCACTCATTGGCTGAAGCTATCACTAGCTACAACCTGAGCAGCTATCATGAGCAACTTCTGACTTAGCAACTACCATGAGTAGCTCCAAATATACAGTTACTATTGGTCACTCCAAACCAACAATTATGAATAGAACTGGTGAGTTGTCCCCTCCATCAATCGCTCCTTCCCAACTTCTTCATAAACCTGCAAAAGCTAATAAGCACATCTCCTCCTTCCCGATGCAATCTCTTTATAAGAAAGCAAAGCCCTGATGCAGAACATACAACCAAAAACTCAAGCAAACCCCGACTCCATTACTAACACTCCCCTCTTAACTGTAACAAAGCATCTTCTCAACAATGGCTTTCAGAGGACAAGGACAGCAACCTAACACTATTTGGCGACCAGTTAGCAATAGGGCTCCCAACTCCAGAGCTTCGAGCTCCAATCCAACTCGCCGCCACCCGGTGTGCGAATACTTTCCGAAGAATGCTAGCCATGCCTCTATGGCGATTCCAATGCTTACTCTTCAACTCCCCCTGGGTCCAGCACCCGATATCCCCAAACACCGTCATGGAAGTACCAGAAAAGCTTCAGGGTAAAAACAGGGGATGGTACCTGGAATTAACAAACCCAGTCATCCACATGATACTGCCACTCTACACTTGTTTCTTGTTCAACCAAGAATCTTGCTTCAATTTGAGGGGGTCCGCACGCCAGGCAATGTAAGTGCTGATCCCGTACTACGAACGGATCCGCATCAACATCCTCTCCCAAAAACTGGCTCCAGATATCTAGACCACCATGTTTCCATTATACAAGCACCTTTGGAGAACCTAAATGAAGATTTGAGACCTAGGTGGAACGCGGAAGACTTTGCAAGCCTCAACTTGAAGAAAAGGAGTGCTCCCCACAACCTCCGCCACACGTCATTCACCATTCACTTCTTCAACTTACTCATGAACCCTCCCACCAATGAATCCTACAATTCACACACCAATCTCTGAAATTATTTTTGAACAAAGGATGATCCACCCACTATTCTTGATTCTAAAGGGACCAGGACCCCACTAAAAAGGACAATTGGACGATGATCAGAAAGCACTCTATGAAGTTCCGCCTGCCTCACACTAGGGAACAACCCTCCGTAACCCCAATGAAAATAAAAATCTATCTAACCTATTGCAAACCAAATTGTCAAAATTAGACCAAGTAAATGAAGCATTCAACAAAGGAAGGCCGATTATACCACATCCATTATGAAAGAATCAAAATCCCTCTTACTCTCATAACCCTCCTACTGTTTCAGATAACACTCTAATAACATTAAAGTACCCCCTAAACACCAATTTGGACAAAAAAGGCAAAAAGACTCCCAGGTTCATCCCACAATGACTCCCTTAACCTAAAAATATTTGGCCTGTAGATTCTTTACAACCACCCTAAGAAGCATGGACACTTCTATAGAGGAGGCGTGTCATGCCGGACATGACACTCTGTGGACACTCCTAAAAAGTGTATTCGACACTTCTTCAACGTGTCTTAATTAAAAATATAAATCCATAATATCAAACACTTCTCGAACAATTTGGCAGCACTTCTTGAACCCTCCAAACAAAACGTATGTGATCAATCTCTTTATAGTAACAATGTTCTTCATTATTTGAAATGCAACTTATTCACTCCAAATATGTTTTGAAAAGCTTATAAGAGAAATACATCCTATATATTTCTATATTCTACAATTGTTTTGTATTCTTTAGATTGTAATTGTTACGTAAATGATATTTTGATGTTCAATTTATGAAATATATGTATGTTTAATTTAATTAGTTTTAAGTTATTTTTTTCATTACCTTCGAATAAACTATTCATACATTTTACATACAATAAATTTATAAAAATATAAATATTTAACGTGTCCCGGACTAGTCATGTCCATTTTTTAAAAATTAACATGTTGGCGTGTCAGTGTCAGTGTCAGTGTCACTTCACCACCATTCCTTCCCCATTCAAATTCATAAACTTGACAAAGATACTAAAGTTTTCTACTACAACTTTCTTCTCAATCACTCATCCCACGCGATTAAGACTCCGGCAAATCTACCAACAGAAGGCAACGTAGCCCAAGTCCTAAATCTAATGCCCCAAATATTATTCAACAATCTCCTATTCTCAATTTTAGTCTTTTGCAAAATCACAATGTCCGGACAATTTTTGGCTACCACCTCTTTCACCACTGCTATTCTAGCCCTAGACCGTAGTCCTCTCACAGTCCAATTGACAATCTTCATTAAAACATACTTTTATCCCTTCCCAACCTTGATACACCATCATAATTAAGCCTTGACTCTAGATTTTTAAGCTCTCTCAATCCCTTCCTATTACTACTTTCATTTTTCTCAACTTTGTTGACCCCTCTAAACTTAACCCCACCCTTAGGGCTCTTTACCAAAGTCATTCCAGTACCTTCCAAAAGTTTATGAAGTTGACTAACTCCATCATTGTCAATAGGGAAAGAAAGAGCATTTTTTAAATTCAAACCCCAAGACTCAATGTCCTCAATCTTATTGGGCCCCCTCCTTGATCTCTATTTTCCCCATAATAATCTAACTTATTTCATTGGGCCTACAAGTTGAACAAGGATCAATACCCTATGAAGAAGCCATTCACATCATAACTTATATATGTTCAACCAATGACAAAGTGTAATGCATATCTTGTACTATACAAGTCTCGAAATTGGGAGAACCGGCATCCACAAAATTAAAGTACTTAAAGAAGGCTAAATCTTTTTATTAATAAAATGTGCATAATGTTGAAGTATCTCAAACATGCCTGTATTTGGTGTGCCTACTTATTTTGAGCTCATAAAGGGTGATCAAATGAAGCTGAGCTTATATTTCATGGCGCCCTTAACTTGTGACCATGATACACTAGAAGAAAAATTAGGAAAGTGAAACAACAGTAAGCTGTTTTGCCTGTTTCTTTGTTTTCTTTCATTCTATCTTTGCTCTTTCTTATTTTCATTCAATTGACAAAAAGCAAGTAAAACATTTTTGCATCCTTTTTTTCAAAAATGACTTACATTTAAAAATTCCGTATGTCAATTTTTATAAAATTGACTCTCACCCACAACCTTTTTAATACATTTAACATTTTCAAATAAATTTTTTAATTCACTAAAAAGTCATAAATGACCCTTTATTGAACCAAAATCTCTCTTTTAGGCAATAAAATATTTATGTTTCAAGTGTCAAGCAAACATCAAAAAATAAAAACAAAAACAGTTTTTCAGTGTAAAATCAATTTATAAGGGGGAAAAAAAATTGTGTAAAAACAAACAGAGCCTAAAAGAAAAAAAAAATGCCAAAAAAGTGAATTGATAGTATGATTCGAGTTGAATATGAATAGAATGAAACAGCCTCAAAAAACACAATGACAAACTTCTTTTCTCATTTTCAAAAGCCCATTTTTAAGATTCTGTAGTTCAGTTGCTTTCATGGATCACAACTATTTTGACCGAATCTCCTGATTTTTCACCACATACAATACAATTTTTTAACGAAAAGGGACGATCTAAATGAAAATGAATCAAGGTTGTATTGAATAATAATAGGGTATCAAGCAATCGAAGAGAAGTTAAAAATAAATAAATAAATAAAACAAGAGAAGAAACAATCACCGCGTTCTCGCGAGGACCTGGTTGGATATGGAATCCACGTCGCGACAGAGATAGCGAGTCTTCCTGGGTCTTGTGCTGCTCAGTTTCGTGATCAATTGAAAGCAAGATTTGGATCGAGAATGTTATTTCAAAACAAACAAACAATCAAAGTACAATGCAGCAAACAATGATTCATATAGCATATGTATAAATGTAGAGAGAAAGAGAGAGACAGAGAGAAGAAATACCAGAGAATGAGAGCGTAAAGGAGAGAGAATAGTGGTTTTGTTGAGTAAGAACGCCATTGCATTGCAGCCGATAGCAGAGTTGAGAGAGAGAGAGAGAGAGAGAGAGAGAGAGAGAGAAACCAAGTAGAGGAAATTTAGCGAAAAGGAGAATGATAACATCCAAACACGACGCTGGCAAATGGAACGACGTCGTCTTGAAGAAGGTCACATACAGGTTCATTGATGAGAAAACTTGAAGGGAATGTTTGCTTGGCCCATTGAGGTCTATTTTGGAATTAAGATTAAAATCAATTTATTGGCTTTTTGAATTTTTGTTAGATTATCTTTTTATTTTTTGTATTTTTTTTTTAACAAAAAAAGTAAAAAAATCAAATTTCAGCCTACTTCTTAAAATAGGCTTAAGTTAAATAAAATTATTAATATGGTGAGATTAAGTGAGAAAATTTCATTTTATAAGATAAAAAATATTTATTTGTGTATTAATATAGTGATATTAATTAGTTAAAATTAAATTTATAAAATAACTATTCTTTGTTTAAAACGGTAAAATAAAATGATCATTTAAAACAATCAATGAGCAATTATAAATTTCACAATTCTCGTTTAATTAACTTATAAATAGAATCTTGCTAACAAGTGCCTCTAAAACACAAGTAAAAGATAAAATATTTATAAAACACAATACATTTTCACCAACTCCAATGTACTTTTATTGATATTAATATACCTTTTAATATTTTTACATAGTTTCAAAATATTTTTTACTCAATTCTCAACATTAAATAATGCCTATGGACACTTAATAGCATTTGCCATAAATAATAAAAGAAAAAATGTGAATGTTGTGTTCTTGAAGAAAGAACAAACACAGAAGTAGAAGAAAAGAAAAAACATAGCGTTGAATGCTCTGTTACAGATGCATTCAATCAAGAGTACAGTTTCCTATGAAAAAAAAAGGGTAAATTAGCAGTGTATATGCAACTGAGATTGAAGGAATCTTTCTGCACAGTCCGCTAAGAACACCTCTGCCTTTTCTGAGTTGAATTTCACGATCCTAATTCTTCGTTGGAATCTCAGCACAATAGATGTTTTTAACCATATCTTCTGGGCCTTAACAGCCTGATCACTCACCAATCCAGTGTCACTCTTATCACTTTGTTGATCGGTATGTGATTCAATTCCTGGGATCACAGCTTGAACTGTGGACACTCCTCTTCAAGCTCTTGAATCATGGATTTGGAGAAATAGTAAGGAGGACTTCAAGGGAGGGAACCCATTAAGTCCATACCAGAAATGCCAAAATCATCTGTACTGCTCACACTCCGATTGAAATAATCGGGTAAAAAGATACCCGGAGAAGTCCCATTATTATGACTTATAGGATTCTCCAGTATGGGTGAATTAGAGTGAAGTGCATTCGATAAGTTAGACGGGTCACAACTAAGAGAATTCCTATCAACAGAGACTACTTCCCCCTGGTGTTCAAATGCAGATACTACCAACTTGTGGGCGTCAACCTGGTAGCAAAATCAATGAGAGTAAGTTACAAATGTGAAAAATCAACAAAGAGAAAAAATAAATAAAAATCGGGTGATATGAGAAGCATACCCTTTGTGTTGCAGAAAGCTTCTCCATAGGAACATAACCGCATTCAGAGAGTATTCCCAGCACTCGTCCCACAACATTGAAAACGACACCAAATTTCTGCTGCGAACTGCCCGAGTAGTACGAATACCAATCATCAGGTTTACATGTCAGTTTCTTTCAACATTTTATCAGACATGTGAGTTCCAAGAGTCTGCATAAGTTCCAACAAACAAATATTGTTAATATTATATAACTTAGAAAATATGAGGAAGAAGAACTCAGAAAATATGAGGAAGAAGGAATATATTGCTGTTATATTCAAAACTTCTTATCTTGTGAAGAGAAAACTACACTCCTTATATAGGAGAGAACAAGAGCTACTATTTGTGCCACTAAGATCCACTATCATCACTAAGAGATCCACTATCACCACTAAGAGCCACTACCTATTTCCTTGCATAATATATACATCCATTATAGCCACTATCTAGATTACTATATACATACATTATAGCCACTATCTAGATCACTAACATAGTGTATATAGACATTATCATAACCCACTAACAGCCACTATATGTCCACTAACAGCCACTAACAATAATAATCAGATTTCCAGCACTCCCCTCAAGCTGGTTTGAAGATATCTTCCATAGCCAGCTTGCTAGTCAGCTTATCAAATTGCTTCTTGTGTAGTCCCTTCGTTAGCACATCAGCTAATTGTTCACCTGTTAGAAGGTAGGTCATACAGATTATGCCAGCATTGATTTTCTCCTTGATGAAATGTTTATCCACTTCTATATGTTTTGTGCGATCATGTAAAACTGGATTATGAGCTATAGATATAGCTGCTTTGTTGTCACAATAGACCTTCATAGGTGTCGGGTGAGAAAGCTTTAATTCTTCAAGAATTCTTTTAATCCACATTACTTCACAGATTCCATGGGCAACAGCTCTGAACTCTGCTTCTGCACTACTTCTAGCTACCACATTCTGTTTTTTACTCCGCCATATAACTAGGTTCCCACCTACAAAGGAGCAGTATCCGGATGTTGATCTCCTGTCTGTAACACTTCCTGCCCAGTCTGCATCTGTGTATACTTCAACTTGAAGATGTCCATGTTTCTTGAACAGTAAGCCTCTCCCTGGAGTTCCTTTCAAATATCTTAAGATCTTATAAACGGCCTCAAAGTGCTCTGCCCCTAGTGAGTGCATGAACTGACTTACCATGCTGACTGCAAAGGCAATATCAGGTCGCGTATGAGACAAGTAAATCAATTTCCCTACAAGTCGCTGATATTGTTCCCTCTCTTTGACTTCTTCAGCCTTAGCAGCTTGTAACTTCAAGTTAGGCTCGATCGGAGTCTCCACCATCTTACAACCAAGCATACCTGTTTCTCCAAAGAGATCAAGAACATATTTTCTCTGATTAACGAATATACCTTCCTTAGATCTTGCAAATTCCATTCCGAGAAAATACTTGAGGGCTCCTAGATCCTTAATGTGAAATTCTTTTGCGAATTTCTCTTTGAGGGCTGCTAACTCTGCTTCATCATTACCAGTTAAAATGATGTCATCAACATAAACAATCAAAATTGCAATTTTACTGTCTTTTGAATGTTTATAAAATATTGTGTGATCTGCTTGACTCTGCGAGAAGCCACAACTGATAACTGCCTTCCCAAAGCGTTCAAACCACGCTCTTGGTGATTGTTTGAGTCCGTAATGACTTGTTCAATCTGCATATTTTGTCGCTACCAAGTCTCTGCTCAAATCCGGCGGTAGGCTCATGAACACCTCCTCTTCAAGATCACCATTGAGAATGCATTTTTAATGTCAAGTTGATGTAGAGGCCAATCTGAATTTACTGCAAGAGATAACAGTACTCTGATGGAATTTATTTTAGCAACAGGAGCAACGTCTCCTGATAGTCGATCCCATAAGTTTGAGTGAAGCCTTTAGCCACCAGTCTCGCCTTGTATCTCTCAACGCTTCCATCTGCGTTACATTTTATCGTAAACACCCATTTACACCAACTGTTTTCTTGTCTTTGGGTAGATCAACTATCTTCCAAGTACCACTTCTCCTTAAAGCATTCATCTCCTCCATGACTGCTAATTTCCAATTCGGATCATCCAATGCTTCCTGTATATTCCTTGGAACAAACAAGTGTGAAATCCTAGATGTGAAAGCTCTATGGTTTTTAGACAGTCTTTGATAGGAGAGGTAATTTGCAATAGGATGTTTAATGCAATTTCGGACACCTTTCCTAATTGCTATAGGAACATCAAGGTCGAAAATAGAAGGAATAGGATTACCTAAAATTTCGATGCCAGAACTCGGGTGGACATTCGGGTCATTAGGATGGACATTCGGGTCATTATTCCTCAGATGAAATCGCTTTCTAGTATAAACCTGAAGCTCAGAATTTAGATCATTTGGTAGTACTTCTCCCCCTAAACAAGAATCTTCTTGACTAGGCACCATAGAACTTGGTTCTCCTAAGTGATCATTATCAGACATATGTGGTTTTTGTGTAGGATAAATGACATTGGGGAGCGGGATAGAAATATCCCAAAAATTGTCTTCTACTACTCCACTTGTCTCCCCCTGAAGAGAAGAGTTGGGGAAATAAGATTTTGTTTCCACAAATGACACATCCATACTCACATGAAATTTCTTGGTTTGAGGATCGAAACACTTATACCCCTTTTTGTTTGAGGAATAACCCAAAAAAAACACATTTTATAGCACGGGGTCAAGTTTTGAACGAAATTGACTGGGAACATGAACATAGGCAGTACATCCAAAAACTTTGGCGGGTAAATCAGAAAACAACCTCGTGTCAGGAAAAAAAGTTTTGAGACAATCAAAAGGTGTTTTGTATGTTAACACCTTTGCAGGCATCCTGTTTATCAAATAAGAGGGCTGTTAAAATTGCTTCACCCCATAAATATTTAGGAACATGCATGTAAAACATTATAGCACGTGCTACTTCAAGTAAATGTTTATTTTTTCGTTCTGCAATGCCATTTGTTGAGGGGTATCCCGACATGTAGATTGATGAAAATCCCCTTTTTTGCCAAAAACTCACCCAACTGCTCATTGAAATATTATGTTCCATTATCAGAATGTAAAATACCAATTTTGGTTTGAAATTGGTTTTCAATCATATTGTAAAAATTTGTGAATAAATTTTTCACGTTAGATTTTTTATTCATCAAATAAATCCAACATAAGCGGGTATGGTCATCAATAAATGTAACAAACCATCTTTTACCAGAAAGAGTAGTGATTTTAGAAGGGCCCCAAACATCACTATGAATCAAATAAAAAGGTTTGGAAGCCTGGTAAGGTTTTGGCAAATAAGTAGAGCGATGAAATTTTGCAAAAATGCAATTTTCACAATGAAAAGAAGAACAATCAATCCCTTTAAATAATTCTGGAAATAAATGTTTCAGATAAAGAAAACTAGGATGTCCTAGCCTATAGTGCCATAGCATTATTTTTTCTCGAACAGAGATTAAACTAGTACTATTAAAGCTCTGAGCTTTTTTACTACTAACAGGTACTTCATCAAAGTAGTAAAGACCTTCAAGCATCCTAGCACGCCCAATCATCATCCCCGAGTTCTGGTCCTGAAATTCACAATGGGAGTCAAAAAATGTAACACGACAATTAGAATCCTTAGATAGTTTACTGACAGACAAAAGGTTACAGGCTAAGTTGAGGACGTGAAGAACAGCATTGAGATTAATTTTCTCAGTTAGTTTAATAAATCCTTTTCCTGCAATAGGTGAAAAACTACCATCGGCTATTCTGATTTTGTCATGACCAGAACAAGGGAAATAGGTACTAAATAAATGGGAAAAACTAGTCATGTGATCGGAGGCACCGGAATCTATGATCCACGGAGAGAAGTTTAGGCAAGAGAAGGCTTTAGGATTTCTACCTGTTTGTGCCAAAAAAACACTAGGAGTACCGGATGAGGAGTTGGATTTTATCAGCTTTAAGAGTTGATCAATCTGCTCTTTGTTGAAGGGACCTGAATCGGCTTCATTAGCAGTAGGAAAGCCACGATTCTTCTCTCCTTGTTTGCTACTTTTCTAGTTGACAGGTTTGCCATGGATCTTCCAACACGTTTCGCGTGTATGGCGAGGCTTGTTGCAAAAGTCACACCAAACCCGTGGCTTATCATCAAACCTGCGCTGGTAATTTGCAGCCTTGTTGGCCGCAGCATCGCTAATTAAAGCAGAAATTTCAATTGACTCACCAGTACCTTTTTTCTTAAGCATGACGCTCCTTCGGCTCTCTTCCCTTCAGACTTCGGCAAATACTTCGCCAATGGATGGGAGAGGAGGTCTGCCAATAATTCTTCCTCGCACTTCATCGAACTCAATGTTAAGGCCGGCAAGAAACTTGTAAATACGGTTGTCTTCCACAGTTTTCTTGTGGTGGTTGCAGTCGTCAACCGATTTCCATTCGTATGTGTTGAAGATGTCAAGATCCTGCCACAACCTTTTCAACGAATTGAAATATTTGGTGACGGAATCATCTCCTTGACGAATCTCTCCCAACTTCAAAGTCAATTCGAAAACTTGAGATTGATTTCCTAGGTCAGAATACATCTGACTAACATTATCCCACAACTCTTGTGCAGTAGTATAGCACATGTAATTAGAGCTTATATCCTCCTCCATGGAATTGACCAACCATGTCATAACCATGGAGTTTTCAGCGTCCCAACTGTCGAACAGCGGATCATTAACAGCAGGAGCCTTCTTGTCACCAGTGATGTAACCGATCTTTCCTTGCCCACGGATATACATCCGGACAGATTGTGACCAGCGGAGAAAATTATCACCATTTAGGCGGATGGTGGTGATTTGGACAGAGTGAGAGTTGGATGTTTTCACCGGAATGGCAGCGGCAGGGGTTGAAGTGGTTTCGGACGTGACTTCCGACATGGCTATGACGGTTTTAGGGCTGCTGTGTTTTTGTTGCTCTGATACCAACTTAGAAAATATGAGGAAGAAGAACTCAGAAAATATGAGGAAGAAGGAATATATTGCTGTTATATTCAAAACTTCTTATCTTGTGAAGAGAAAACTACACTCCTTATATAGGAGAGAACAAGAGCTACTATTTGTGCCACTAAAATCCACTATCACCACTAAGAGATCCACTATCACCACTAAGAGCCACTACCTATCTCCTTGCATAATATATACATCCATTATAGCCACTATCTAGATTACTATATACATCCATTATAGCCACTATCTAGATCACTAACATAGTGTATATAGACATTATCATAACCACTAACAGCCACTATATGTCCACTAACAGCCACTAACAATAATAATCAGATTTCCAGCAATATACACTGAAGGCAGGCAAATTTCTGTATTGTTTGTCAGACATAAAAGACATTAGTTAAGAAGTCAGAAATGTCAAAGATGTCCATGGAGACCAAAAACATCACAAGGTTACACCAAAAAAAAAAAAAACGCACACACACACAAACTGAATGCAACTGTATAAAGAGCCAGAATGTTTGTACAAGTTTCATTTGGTTTAACCACTGATTTGCAGTTAAAACCATTGATTTCATTAGCATGACATTTTCTCAACGTATAAAGCATTATATCAAGGGCAAAGAAGTTGGCAATTAACATTAGGAGGTGCTCATGCAGTGATCTCAGAAAATTTGACCATGGATGTAAATGATGGCCATGTCATTGTCCTCATTGCATAACAAAACGGGCACATGTGCACACTCAAAAAAAAACTGAGCGCAGGTAAGACAAAGGGCGTCCCCCTCAGAACCTATTCTTTTAAGCAACAGGGAACAAACTTGACTTTTCGGTTTTTCCTAATGAAGAGGATGGGCACGATTATCCAATTATCAAGGAAGTTTGAATAAGGTTACCAACAAATCAACATTTCAAAGCAACATTTAGTCTACAGAAGGCAGTGCCTCACAATTTAACACAAAATAGAAATAAGTAGAGAATACCACTGTTAAGTAATTGAAGTCAAGTGTGAGAAAAAGCAAAAAATTCTTACAACTTGGAGCCTTTGACGGTGTAAAAAGAATTCAGTTACAAATTGCAGCACTGTTTTTATGTTTCCGTCACTCAAACGCTTATAGAAAGCACCACGTCTATCAATGTTTTTTAGCCGCCACACCGCATCAGATAGAGATGGAGAGTCAAGCTTCTTGTACACTGCAAACAGAATATTGAAGTTATACTGGGCATTTTCCATTTTCACACTAGCGTGGTAACCCCTTATATATGTGTTATGAATACCTTAATTGTCTGACTATCTTTCTTTTAGTTTCATAGGCTTCTAAGCAATGAAAGAAAGCTAGTAAGACAAGAACACAGAGTGACAAGAACCACTAAAACTCAATCGATTGTTATAATCTAAAGAATTCAAAACAGTTGTAGAATATAGAAATACACGTGATGATGTATTCATCTTAGAAATGTTTCAAAAACATAATTAGAGTGAATAAGTTAAGTTGTATCTAAAGAATTAAAAAAAATTGTAGAATATAGAAATACACGTGATGTATTCATCTTAGAAATGTTTCAAAACATAATTAGAGTTAATAAGTTGTATTTCAAAGAATATAAACATTGTTACTATAAAGAGATTCATCATATATATAGGTCATGTTTAGAGGGTTCAAAAAGTGTCAGTGTCTGTAAAATGTTCAATATTATGAATTTACATTTTCAATTGAGACACATTAAAAAAGTGTCGGACATGCTTTTTAAGAGTGTCCGCAAAGTGTCATGTCCGACACGACATGCCTCCCCTATAGAAGTGTATGTGATTCTTCGAATAAATAAATACACAAATATCACGTATTCAATAATAAAAACAAGTATACCCAAAACTCTATTTATATGAAATGGACCATAATTCAATCTATTTTATAGTGGATTCCAAAAGCCAGCATCAGTGTAACCCAGACCTGGCCCAAGCTATTATTGAATATCAGATTTTGGCAAATAGATAGAAGAAATTTATAACAAAATTAGAAGCACTCACATTTGCCGCGTCGATCCTTGATGATGAAAGGTTCTGTCTTTGCTTCTCTTACTCTAGTCCCATTAAAATTATCCACAATTCTTGCACCCAGCCTGAACTTACGGTTATTCATCCAGATTGAGGTGTGTGTAAAAGAAAGCTCACCAACAAAGCCAATGCCTTCTCTCAGATTCAGACATGCATTTCCGCTAAGAAGAGGTTTATTTCCTTCCCTTTCTCTGACTATATTTCGGTTAAACTCTTCAAGGGTCCAGTCTTGCCCTTCATCATCATCAAAATCTCCCCGAAGAACTACTATTTCAACCTTTGCTAAGGCGTCAAGCCCAGAGTTGACAACTTCCCCAGTTAAACCATCAACTAAAGCAACTTTGACAGGTAAACAATCTTCTCCTTTAATAGGCATTCCTGTCCATATTGTCAGAGAGAGTTTGTTTTGAAATAAGAATTGCAAGTATATGTTAATTATATTGGTCATGGATAGGGCTCGGTAAACTTGACCACACCTCACAATGGGGAAAAGTAGTATTATTCTCACCTAGTCAAAACCTTGTCCACAACAGATTCAATTACTACTTTCGCCTGAAAACACACAGTATCAATGAGATACTATGGAATTTCCTAAAAAATAAATTTAGGAATGACAATCCATAGAATCATAAATCATACTCTTTTTTTTATATATAACAATCATACATGGTTACCTATAAAATTAACAAAGACTGACAAGCTGCAAAAGCCTAAACCATAACAAGATATGGGTTCTCAACATTTCAATAAATTAGTACTCACCATCTCAACTTACAAATACAATACTTCAAATTACAATTAGAACTGCACACAAGCATCTATTAGTCATAGTTTTAAACACTAACACAAGCACCACGAGAACCAGAAATCTAATTTGGCCATGCATCTGTACATTTTAGTTATTAAGCTGAAAGATTGGTTTAGCACCCTAAACAGATTCACGTAATTAGACTCAAGACAGTAGAAACAAGGCTCAAAAGATCATGAGGTGCTAGAGAAGAATCTTAAGCATATAAATCTCAAGTACAAAGACAAAGAACCTATCCGCACTATTGACAATCAAATTATCCTACAAAAGAAGAAAAGAAGGGCAAATCCTGCTTGAATGTGAAGCATACACAAAAAAACTGCTGCATGTCAATTTGGTGGGTGGGGGTGGAAGTCATCAGTCAGCTTATAGAACCCAAGCAACTCACGGAACCCTTCATGAAGAACAACTCACACAAGTTCACTTTATGTCCCTTATGTTAAATTGGAGTGAAAAACAACATTCAATCACTGGAGGATAATTGTTTAATCATCATGAGTTGCATAACCACTCTCGAGAACATAAAATAGTCTACCAAATGGTGGTTCCTATATGTTAAGTGTTAGAAGCATTCATTCAGACAGAAAGAGAAAGATCTGGCATCAGAATAAAGTTCATCAGATGAAATATTGATATTTACAGGAATTAACTTACATACGAAATTAGCATTAAATGTTCTGCATAACACAATAGAATTTTGTGAACTTCATCTAGCGTGAACTTCATCCCTAATGTAAATATTAATCCACTGCATGTTGAAACAACACAAGTACCCCCTTTAGGAACTTGTGATGCACCAAGAAAGTAACTACTTTCCAAAATTTCATTCAAGAACTTTAATGCCTTCTAATACTAAACACATGAATATTCCACCACTAAGTGACTCAACTCCACAGGCGAAGACCACTACTATTGTGATCTACTCTACAAATAAGATCCACGAACAAAGTAAAAAGTTTCTAAATTCTCAATAAACTATCTTCAAGTCATGAAATGAATGCAAACACACAAATAACTAACCAGAAAAACAGACATGTAAGATAAGCATTGAATTTGTATTAACTATATACACACACCTACAGTGTGTTCATTTATACATGTATGTACATGCACAGGTGTGCATACATGTATACACATGCAAATAAAAGCATGTCTACATGTATGCATGCATACAGCATTCACATAGTTAATCATTTATGCTTTTATTTGTTTTAATTACATTTCAAACATTTATACATAATTGCATATAGTATAATGTCTATGAAAGTTTTATTCCACAAAATGCACTTACAACTTTACGTAGTAAATGTTCCATAATTGGCTCTATTACATGATGAACCCTTTGTATCACCATCACCTCCACCACCCTGAGAAACGAAAAATAATATATATATATAAGCCAAGGCAATAAAAAAAGGGAAACTCTTAAAAGCATAACTTACATAAGAAATTTCAAACAGAATAATTTGAAATTATAAATCACCTTGATGGGTCATGCATTTTAAAGTGATAAGACCCCAATTTACAACATCATTAAATTTTCCATATTATATTTTTGGGGAAATGACAAAAGAAATCCAAAGGTCTGAGTCTTGGAACAAAATAAACCTAAGTTTTTAATTTTGTCAATTTAAACTCTAATTTTTTGATTTGTTTTCAATTTAAATCATTCACTTACTTTTGTTAAGTACAAGGGTGTATTCTAGTCACCAAACTCAATAGAAATGGGTATTTTACACATTTTTCTGTGCGCCTACATTGAATTTAATGACTAAGATAAACTTTTTTCGGTAGTTTTACTTAACAAAAACAAATGGATGATTTAGATTGAAAATAAATCAATAGATTAGGGTTTATATTAACAAAATTGAAAACTCGGAGTACATTTTGTTACAAGGCTTAAACCCTAGATTATTTTTTTTTCACCTATATTTTTTTATTTGAATACCATTGCTAGTCAAATTCACAAGTTCAAGTAAATCCATCAACAATTTTCAATAATTAAGCATAAGCCACTTCAAATTCCATTTTCTTTTCTTTCTATTTTTAGTTAATATTACCCTAAACAGAGTATAACATAATTCCAAAAGATATGGAGCTCACTTCTTTAAAGCAGAAACCTCGTCCTCTGACGTCTCGTTGTTACTGTTCCCATCTTCTAACTGCTGAATCTGCAAAATTGATCAATCAAAGCTTAGATCCACAGCTTCCAAGACATGTAATAGTGCATCTATATATGTGAAATTAATGTCATTATGCTATAGACACACACACCGCATGGGTGGGGGTATATAACATATATACACACCTCTATTGGTGTCCCGAGGCCCTTTGCCAAATGTATATCCCTAAATTACCCAAAATTCCCTCATGTAAAACTCATCAAATTCATATTGAGAATCAAATCAAAAATTGCATTTTATGCTATGTTTGGTTGGAAGATTTGGGAAATAAATTGGAAAGAGAAAGAAAAAGTAAAAAAGCAGGTGAAATATAAATAAATCCTTTACTTTTTCAAGTCCTTTGCCAAATCCCAACCAAATGCGGCATTTGGTTGGAGATTTGAGAAGAGATTTGGAGAGGAAAAGGAAAAAGATAGGTAAAATAGGAATAAAATATACTTTCAATTCATCTAATTTCACACACTTTTTCGTTTTCGTTTTCAAATATCTTTGCAAATCCCCAACCAAATACAGGGTTAAAAATTTAACAACACACCCAATCAATAAATACCTTATTGGCAGATGAAAATTCACTTACAATTTTAAGAACCAAAGGCTCGGGAAATGGCTCTATCACAAGCAGGATCTCAGACTCAGGGGTCATCATCAACCCTTGCTCCAACCTGAAACACACACAAAGACGATCAATAATTGCAAGGTCAAATTACACTCTAACAACAATTTTCGCTAAAATAAGCCTAACACAGTTCAGATTTCATATATGTTTTTTAAATTTTTGATGAATGCGTGGCGATTATTACCTTGTAAAAGCAGAATCCATTGTTGATTCGTGCTGTGAACCGTCTTGGAAGCTTCGATTCTGCGACATTTCTGAATCGAGAAAAAAACCCAGATACGAATATGTTGGATGTGTTGGAATGGTATGAATGAAGAAGATATGATTCAGAGGAGTTAGGGTAGAAAGTGAAGGAGGACACCATTGGAAAGGGCTTGAACTTTTTAAGAGAGAGAGAGAGAGAGGGGTCGGTTTTTTCCAGGGAAATGAAATGGGAGGGAAATGAGGGAGAAGAGAATAAAAAACCGCGAGGTTTACCGCCCCACCAGTGTGATCATCCTCGTCATCTGAAAGAATATCCATCGTCGATATCGCCCCCTTTTTTTCTTTTCTTTTTTTCTTTTTTTTTTTAAGACTCCCAAAAAAAATATAAAAATAAAAATAAAAGTTAGCCCAACCACAATGATCCTATTTGGTAGGATTGTGGAAAAGTAATTATAGATTATAATTTATAACTGTCTATTTGATATAGCTATAAGATTATAAATTTAAGCAGCAGAGTAGTGTTTAATTAATAAACTGTAAAATAATTTTTTATTGTGTAATTATCATTTTTGCTCTTATATGATATAAAAATAATTATTTTGTCATTTTTTTCAGTTTTAATTTTAAAAAAATTATTTCATTAATAAAAATTAATATAATTAGTATTACAAAAGTTAATATAATTTTTTTCATTTTTTAGTATAAATGAATTAGGTATCAATTAATTGCTTAATTACCATAAATTAATACTAAAATTAATAATAGTATCAATTAGTATATTTTTTTCATTTTTTCATTACAAATTAATTAGTATCAATTAATTGCTTAATTAGCATCAATTAATACTAAAATTAAAAATAGTATCAATTAGTATAATTTTTTTCATTTTTTCATTATAAATGAATTAGCTGTCAATTAATGGCTTAATTACCATCAATTAAAAATTAATAATAGTATCAATTAGTATAATTACCATCAATTAATACTAAGGGGTTGTTTGGGATGTTGTACATAAGTGTACTTTTTGAATTTTTATAAAATATGGGTTGGGTTTGAAGTGATGTGGTAGAGGGGTGATGTGACTTAAATAAGATAATAACTTTTTGACTTTTTTAGGAGATGACAAACAAGGCCTAAAATTAATAATGGTATCAAATAGTATCATTATAAATTTTTTCAATTAATAATTAATTCATTACAAAAATATACAATATTAAATTTTTTTAATTGTGATTTTGTTTTTATTAGATTTTTTTCATTACAATCAATTGTAAAATAAATTGTGTAATTTATTTAATGATATTTCATGTTTTCAAAAAAAAAATCATTACAAAACCCTTGCCGTACACCGCCGGCCTCCCGTCGTCTCCTCCATCCATACGCCGTCGACCCCTCTTCTTCTCATCCGTTTTGCAGATCGGCTTTTCTTTTCCGTTTCATATTGGTTTTGCAGATCGGCTTTTGCAAACCCTAGTCGTCTCCTCCTTTTCATCCCGATCGCGAAGCTCTCGTTTGCGAAACCCTGGCCGCTGGTCTGAAGCAACGTTCATGTGACGGCGTTGATGTGTGAGCCAAGGATACAGGTGCGGGAGGCGGCAGAGAGCGAGCAAGTAGTGTTGATTTCCAGTTTCAGATCGCGATGAAAAGAAAGCGAGAGAGAGAGAGAGAGAAAGATAATGAGAGCTCTTGCCGGAAATCGTGTGTGTGTGAGAGAGAGAGAGAGAGAGAGAGAAAGAAAGAGAGCTCTGCTCGGAAATCACCCTCGCCGGGAATCGCCCTTGTCGAAAATCGCCTCTATCTTTCTTTCACAAGTGAATAGTGCTTAGACAAAGGCTTATATAGTGGGGTTTTTGGTAATAGTTGTAATATCTAAGGGACATTTAAGTCATTATACACCTTAAGGATCAGCTGCGCACATAATCAGTTTGGAAAAGCACCTCTCAGGCAACTTAACAGATTATGGGTGAAATGGCTTAGGTTAAGCCATAATCCATCCCTCATAATTTTTACCAAACACTCCAATATGACTTATTTTAAGGTATAAGTTGATTTAAGCTACAAATAAGTTATACCGAACACCCACAATGTGTTGAGGGTGGCAAGCGTTCCCCAAAAAGGGCTCCAACCTTTTTCCTAAACATAAACCTATAAAATTCAACTTTTTTTCCTGATAGTGTTACATGTACTAATTAGTTATGATATTATTATTGATTCCACTCATTAATTACATTACAAATATCAAAAATTTCTTAAATTATGTCACATCATCAATTGGTACACTAATTGGTGCATATAACATTTTTTTTATTGGAAATATGTTTATTTTTAGTAATTTTTTTAAAAAAAAAATCTCAATACTTTTATTTTTTTTAATTCATTTGGTATGATTTAAAAATTAAAAAATTCGAAAGTTTACTAAAGATTCAAAATAATGTTTTTTTTTTTTTTTTTTTGAACTTTCCTAGTTTATCTAGTTGAGTAAAATCTTTAAAAAAATTCAAAATTTTAAAAGATTCGAAAATACTTTTCTTTTCTTTTTTTGAACTTTTGTAATGTTCTAATTGTGTAAAATCTAAAAAGATAAATATTTTTTGAAAAGTCACCAGAGCTTTGGGATAAAGATACCTATAAAATTCAAAAAAAAATTTTTATATTGGAAATATGTTTATTTTTAGTGATTTTTTTTTTAAAAAATTGTCTCAATATTTTTTATTTTTTAATCTGTTTAGTTTGATTTAAAAATTAAAAAATTAGAAAGTTTACTAAAGATTCCAAAAAATATATTTTTTTATTTTTAATGATTTTTTTTTTTAAATTTTTCTAATTTATCTAGTTGAGTAAAATCTTTAAAAAAAAATTCAAAAATTCAAAATTTTAAAAGATTCGAAAATTCTTTTTTTATCTTTGGTGAATTATTATTATTATTATTATTATTTTAACTTTTCTAATTTATCTAATTGAGTAAAATCTAAAAAGATAAATATTTTTAAAGAAATGTTTTAGACACCAAAAAAACTCCAGTAATAATGTGATATGATAGTTGTCAACTTTTGATTTGTTGCATATCTAATAATATAGGGCCTAATTTTCATATCATATTGTAGACACCCCATTTTTGACCGTCCTCAAGACTTAGACGTCACCGTTTGAACACTCGGTGATCATCCATGTTTGTGTTCGTCTTGAGTTCCCGGAGGTCTTGGTCACGCGCCTTGCCTCAGGATCTCTCGACTCGATTGTTTTGTATTTGATTTTGCACCAAACACTTGTGTTTTGCCTTTGAGGGGCAGGGAATGGCTTGTTGGCCATCCCCATACATCACCGGCCATGGCTTGAGGCCACCGGCTGTGTTTTGTTGCTACCGGCCAAATCTTTGGCCGGTCGGCACTATCTTTGGTCGGTCGACCATCTATTTTGGTCAAATTGCATTTTTGGCTGGCCGACCACTGTGCATCTGCTTTTGCAGATGTTTTCTATGCCAGCTGTGCTAGCTGGCATACACTTTGCTCCCCTCCATACACGTGTATGGAGGGATTTCACTCTTGCTTAGCTTGTTTTTGAAGCTTTGCAAGAGTGGATCTCTATAAGAGGGAGCCTCTTCTCCCTCCATTAGGGTTACAAAAATTTCCAGAGCTTTGAGTTTTAGGGTTAGGGTTTGTTCATACTCTATCTCTATATCTCTCCCTCTCTTGAGTGTTCTAGGTGTGTTTAGTCTTAGTTTTGTGCACAAACACCTACCATTACACTACACCTTAGTTGCTGAGGCATTAGGGGCTTATTCTTGGAGCTTTTGGACTGGTTTGGACCTAAGGAAGCTACTGGTCTTCCATTTTTTAAGGAGGTCTTCAAGGGTAACAATCTGACCCATTTTCCCCCATTTTTGCATAGCTTTTTAACCTATCTTGCAACTGTTTTTAGATTTTGTATATAACTAATAAAAGTCTTGTTTTTCATTGCTTTAAATAGTTGTTTAAGGGTGTTTTGAGCTTTGAGGTTTTTTACCCCCTCTTAGGCCTTGTTTGGCCTCTTTTTTGTGCTATTTTGGTGAGCTCCGGGACCACTTTGTTTGGGCCTCCTCACCACTGAAATCTTGAGGGATTTCAGTGGTGAGGATGGTGGTTTAAGGTCCTAAGAAGGAAAGGGCCATCCCCTCTCCTTGTTGTCTTTAAACTTGCTATTTTAAGCCTCATGTGTGAGCACCTTGTTTGAGACCATGTTGGCCATGTTTCAGTAGGTATTTGGTAGTATTTTGCCATATTTTACCTCTGTTCTTACTTGGTTTGGACACACCATGCTTGCTTTGCATACATGTCTTGTAATGCCATGAATTGCCTTAACATGCCTTGTGCTTTGAGCCTTGTTTCTAGCATGTTTTTGGCTTAGCTTTGTGAAGCTTATATGCATGTTTTGATGTGTTTGAGGTCTTTTTTGGGTCATTTGGGTCGTCCATGATTTTCTTTGTATAGCTACCATGTAATCCCCCTTTTGAGCCTTGAGTGTTGACCCCTCTAGCATGCTTTACTTGCACTATTTCAGTGGTTTGGAACCACTTGTCATGTTATTTCAGTCCTCATGGTGTGCTTGTATGCTTGCATTTGATGTCCCTTTAATGCTTTATAAGGTTGTCATCTTATGCTCCATATTTGTGCCTTCATGCATGCCATCATGTTTAGGCCTCTAGGATGCCATGTCATTGTGTTTTTTTTTGGCTTTGTTTCAGCATGCTAAAACTCTGATTTTGGTTGTTCAATTCATGCCATGTTTGATTTTGTTAAGGGTAGTTCAATACCTCCTTGGTGAGCCTAAGTCCTTGGGCTTAGTTGCATGTCTTGCTTGCATTGATAGGTTGATTTGGCATCATCCCTCATGTGTATTTCAGAGCTTAATATGCATGCCATTTGTCCATGTTTGCATCCTCTTAAGTGTGCTTGAGAGTTGTCTCTTTATGCTTAAATGTTGGTCCATTTGCATGCATGTTTGTATGTATAATTGTCCTTCATTTCCATAGCAATGGCCACTGTTTTGGACTTGGTTGAGAGCTGTCCACTTCGGTTTAAGACCATTCTAGCATATGGTTGCATGCTCGCCTTGTGTGTTGTTACATATTTGGCCTTGTTCCATGTTTGTCACATTGCATATTTGCATGTTTAGGTTGTAATGCATTTGGCATGCATTGTACTTAGCATGTTGTCCATGTTGCATCTTGCATGTTTGCATGGTTAAGATTACACTTTGCATGTTTGCTAGCTTGTACACTTGCTCTCATGCCCATGTTGTATGCTAGCTTACATGCCTAGATTACATTGCATTGGCATGCATTGCCTTGCCTCTTGAATTGAGCATGATAGAGGTTGGGTTTTATTTGTTTGTTTGATGTGCATTTCATTTGAAATCAAAATGCATAACTTGGTTTCTTGGGCCATCACGCATTGAAATGCGCGATAGGTGGTTCGAGAATCAAAGACCATACCCCTTTGAGTCACAAACATGATAAGGGATGTGTTGGTGCATACATTTGTTTGAAATGCATTGTCATGCCTTGTTTTGCCCTCTGCTGCTGTCAAAACAGGATTCTGCAGGAAGCTTTGGCCGGCCGGCCATCTTCAGTGCCGATTGACCAACAATTGGTGGCCGAGAGCTCAACCAGTGGTCGATGACCACTCCCTCATGGCCGGTGACCATTTCCCTTGGCCGGTGGCATCCCACAGGGTTCATAGAGTGCACCTTGGGATTTGTGCAATGATCAGAAGAGCAGAGCAGGGAAAACAGAGGCAGCTTGTGCATGGCAGTGGACTTCCGAGCGGAGCCGAGCACACATTGCATTAGGCCCTCTTCCCTAGGCTGTTTACTGCTTTCTTAACTTAGTTAATTTGCTTAACTAGTTAATTGCCTGTAATATTTAATTAGCTTGTATGTTAGTTAAATTGTATTATTCTTTCGGTCCCTCCGAGCGAGGGCAAATTTGTAATAAGTGTGGGTGCGTGTGTGCATGTCTTCCAACCCCCACTTATTTTTCCCTTTTACTTACCTGCTTTGATGGTTAGTATTAGGACATATTTAATTTAGCATACCTTATGCTATGCATGCATACATCATTCATCGGTCTTGCATGTACCGGGCTCGGCGCATCATACTAACCGTATAGCATTTCAAATCTAACTTGAATACATGTTATTTGTTGCATTCCACATGTCATCCTAGGATTAGCCGAGCCTATTCTAGTGACATTCTGTATGCGGTGCATTAGCCATTTGTTAACTTGAACTAGGATCATGCATGATTACTAACTAGTTCATTGTTTTGGCACGGAGTACGATTTAAGTATTTCTGCTTTAGCATCTCGCATGAGTGTGAATGTTAATATGACAGCATGCTTACCATGTGGCTATATGCTTAATTGATAAACTGCCTGAATGCCTGTGGGTGAAGGTTGGATTGTTTGAGTTGGAACAACTCGTTGAAATCCGTGTTTTAGCCTACTTGCGAGTAGCAAATTTCAAACCATTTCCTAAACGAAACGGATATGTAATGCTTTGTTTCAAATTAGGCAATCTAGTCTATACTTGTTTTGTTGTGCGCATCACATAGTAATTCTAGCTAATTAATCGGAATAAGAACGCATGTGTTTTCAAAAACAAGATATCATGATTAGTAGAGGCCGATCTTCGGATCGGGCGAGAGGGGGTGCTCATAGCTGACCTTCCCCAATCGTACCCAAGTTCCTGAGCCGAGGCAACTTTGGTGATGACGGACATGCGGCCTTAGGCAAACGAGTCAGGGTTTCCTAAATTCCCCCATTATAAAATATTTAGGTGGCGACTCTGTATCTGGCAAAGCAGTCCATGTTGGGCACTTCTTTACAAAAATCTGTTTTCTAAAACGATTTGCCGGATTTGGACTCTTTGGTTCAAATTAAGAACCGTGACAAATCGAGTCCGAACTGTGGCGTGAGGCCCCACGCGGGCGCGTCCACACATATCATTGTAGGTGAATTTGTAAGTTTAAAAGTGTGACTCTCTAATATTTTTAATATTTTTCTTTTCAAAAAATTATTAAAGATTTAAAAAAAAGTACTAAAAAGTCAACCCTAAACTCAAATCTCAAAAAAAAGAAAGAAAAAAAAGAAAGATTATTAATGCTCAACAAATAGGAAAATTACTTGAAACTCACTATTTTATTTTATTTTTTTGTAATATAATTATTATATTTTAAAAAATTAATTTTTTAAAATTACCGTTTGATAATATATTTTTAAAAAAATATCAATTGTTATACTTGTATTTTTTGTGTTGTTAATGAATTTAAAAGAAGGATAAAATGGAAAATTAATATTATTTTAGTCCTTAATTTTTAAAAATAGATTAATATTTTAAGACAATAAAACATGAAATAGGGGACTAATATTTTGAAACAGAGGGAATAATTTTTTTAAAAAATATATGTTCATTTTTAAAAAGTCAAAATTTAAATTTAGAAATTTTAAAAATTGTCTCTTATAAATAATAATAAATAAATTTAAAAATAAAAATAAAAATTATTTTTGAAATTAATTTTTTAAAATTTAGATTCATATATAATGATGGGCGCTGATTCATCCCCCGAAAGGGGCCTCCCCGAATCCCCCGATTTTCCATTTCAAGTAAAAAAAAAAAAAGAAAAAAAGAAAAAAAAAAAAATAGTTTGCCAAAAATGAAAATTAAGGGATTAAGGGGATTTTTTTTAGGGGGATTATTCATTTTCCTATAATGATTACTTGTTTCCTCAAAATGGACAAAATGAGGCAGAGAGTACATGAGAAGATGCATGTAGCCAATGTGGTGTATGATTGGAGATTAGAAGTTTGATAACGGCTTTGGCCTATTTTAGGAGATGGGTTATAATCAACTTTTCAGCTTATAACTCACTTCCTCTTTAAAAAAAAAAATTGTTTATAAGCTACTTATAAGTTGTTTTCACAAAAAATTGATTATAACCATTTTCTCAAAAAGTTCATTGTTTGGCAAAGTCAGTTGGGATTAAAATAATTATTAAAAAATAAAATAAATTAAAATATTAATAAGATAAAATATTATATTTAAATTATAATTATTTTATTTTTACCAAATGATAACTATGTTAAAAATTAAAAAAATCAATCAAAATGAACTTTTTAGGAATGTTTTGGGAAGTAGGTTAAAAATTAACTTTTTAATTTTTTTTGACTTTTGCTTGAAAAAAACGTTCAAAAATGTAGGAAAGTAATATGGCTCAAAAAAGTCAAAAAAACAAAAAATTGACTTTTAACTCAATTATCGAAATAAATTTTAGTTTCAAACTAAAAAAAGTTTCAACTTAAAAATGTCAACTATAAATTTTTTTACCAAACGATAACTATGTTGGAGATTGACAATATTGGAAATTTCTTTGTATCAGTTATTAATATATTCTAGTTGATTGTATATATTGAATTTATTTGAGAAGTGAGTTGGCTTTTTTTACCAAACGAAAACTATCTTGGTTTGGGAAGTGGGTTGATTTTTTGATTTTTTAGCTATTTTAGCCTAAGGCTAAAAATCTTGATTTGTGAAGGACTTTTCGCTTTTTTAGTTTTTTTGTAAGAGAAATAATATAATAATTATGAGTTAAATGTGATGTTTTGTCTTATAAAATTAAAAAGTTTATTTTATTTTTTGTGGCTATTTTAGCCAAAAAAAAAACTTCCAAACCCACTTCCCAAACAGGCACTAAAGTATAATTTATATGACTTCTAGTTTGATATAACTCTTAAAATTGCTCAGAGTTTAGCCCTCTTTTGGTTAGAGACTTAAAAGCCATTTTTTAACCTTTAACTTATT
Organism: Camellia japonica; assembly: GCA_030407325.1. Taxonomy (NCBI): domain Eukaryota; kingdom Viridiplantae; phylum Streptophyta; class Magnoliopsida; order Ericales; family Theaceae; genus Camellia; species Camellia japonica. The sequence goes on along the minus strand of JAPPVO010000010.1, from coordinate 43,823,194 downwards.
TTAAGTCATGTTATTTTTTATTTTTTTACAAGTTTTTTTTTTTAAAAAAGTCAAAAAATTAGTTTTTAACTAATTTTCTAAAACAACCCTTAATCGTAAATTGAGTAAACTATCTTAGAGAAATTTCTCCAAGTTTCAATAAACAATTTAAGTTTCTACCACAGAAATTTCTTTGAGTTTGTCAAAATTCTCCAACTTTCACTGAAACTCGGAAACTAAGAGAAATTTCTTTGAGATACTAGTTTGATTAAATTAACTCAATGAAATTGCTTTGAGTGTATTTAAGTGTAATTTGAATAAATTAACTTGAAGAAATTCTAGGTCTCGTTTGAGAACAGACTTTTTTAGTAACTTTTTTGATTTTTTGACTAAAATGTGATGAAGCTAGTATGTTTAGGATTACTTTTTCCCTTTTTATGAAAATATGTGCAAAAAGTAGAGAGAAAAATGAAAATTTTGACTTTTTTGTATGGGTTGTTGGCTTTTCGATTTTTTTAGTGACTTTTTGGCTAAAAAAGCCATTTGCCAAATGAGGCCTAAATTTGTACTCTAAGTAGAATTTTCGTAAACTACTTTAGAGAAGTTTCTCTAAGTTTCAGTGAAACAAACTCTGAGAAATTTATTTGAAATACTAGTTTGATCAAATTAACTCAATGAAATTGTTCCGATTGTATTTAAGTATAATTTGAGTTAATTTACTCAAATAAATTTATTTGATTTTGCAATGTAAGTGTAATTTCACTAATCAAACTTATTTTTATTGGAGTTTCTAGTTTAATATTTAAGTCAACTATTTCAGAGATGTTTCTTTGAGATTGTAATTTAGGTGTAATTTGAGTGTACTCCTGCAGAGAAATTTCTTTGATTTTGTAATTTAGGTGTAAGTTAAGTGTACCTCAAAAGATAAATTTTCCTAAGATTGTAATTTAGATGTAATTTGAGTACAGTGCCTCTAAATTTTCTCCAAGTTTCTGATTTCACTTACTTGGGTGTTATTTTTTTTTTTATATATATTACAACTTTGATAAATTATGAAATTTCACTGACTAGCATAGTGTAACTTCACTTCGTCACAGAGTCACGGAAGATGGTCATAGGAGAATTTTAGTTGTGCTAAGTCAATGAAATTTTATTGTACCGGATAGTTGCCAAAAAATGATCACCGGTAACCCACGATGGCCGTCGAAAAGTTATTGCCGATGATCAAAAGTAGCGGTCAAAAGTAGTAATAGCAAGTTAGAGATAGTAAAGTATTGAAACTACATCTCGTTTGACAACCTTCAATTTTAGTTAAAAAGTTAAAAAGTCACAATAAGTTGTCACACCACTCTCTATTTTTTTACATATTTTTTTGTAAAAAGTTAAAAAATTACTAAAATGACCTATTCTCAAACGAATTTTGCTTAAAAAAATGCTACTGTATTCTAATTAATACAAATATTGACTAGGAAGTCAAATAAAAACAACTTCATTATAAAATTAAAGTTTTGAAAAAAAAAGTATAATTGCTTCTAAATTATTTATGTGTGTTTCATATTTTAATAACACAGTATTTCGGTCAAGTGGTGATTTGGTTACAAAAAGTTCATACTACTTTGGCCTCATTTATTTGTGGTGTTTTAAGTTGGTAAAAAATTAATTTTTTGACTTTTTTATGATTTTTTTGACTTTTTTAATAAAAAAGTCAAGAGATGATGTGATCAAAAAAGTCAAAAAATTGACTTTTTATCAATTTGCCAAAACGTCTATCAACTAAAAAAGTCAAATACCAAATCAAGAGGTGATATGATAAAAAAAAAGCTAAAAAATTAACTTTTTGCCAGCTTACCAAAACGCCATCAGCTAAAAAAAAGTCAAATACCACATCAATTTTTTCTTTGTAATTAATCATTGCAACATTTTAAAAACTTTTTTAACTTCTTAAAAAAGTTTTAAAAATCAATAAAAAAATTCAAACCTAAAGGAGGCCATAATCTAGTAAAATTGTAGATCATGGGACCAATAAAAACCTATCAACAAAAATATATATATATATAAACAAAATTGTAAATACTTATGGTTTGTTTGGTAACCATTCTGTTTTAAATTTTCAGTTTATATTTACAAAAATTTTAAAAACTGTCATAAAAACTTGTTTAATAAATTTTTTTGTTTATAAACGGTTGTCTCAGTTTATAAATTTGAAGAAAAAACGTAAACTAAAAAAATGAGTTTACGTTTTCAGTTTTTTTTTCAAATAATTTTTTTTAATTATTTTTTTCAAATAATTTTTTTTTCAATTATTTTTTTTCCAAATAATTTATTTTCAATTTTTTTTTTCAAATAATTTTTTTTCCAATTATTTTTTTCAAATATTGTTTTTTCAATTATTATTTTTTCAATTATAATGTGTGTGATCCTATTATCATAAATACTAAAAATAAATATAAATATTTTAGGCATGAACAAACATATTTTTTAGTTTATGTTTTTAAATTTTTTTAAACATTTTGTTGAAACCAAACGCGTTTGTAATTTATGTTTTTCTAAAAATAAACAAAAATCAGTTTATAAAATTTTTGTAAACATAAACAAAAAACCTAAACGTTACCAAACGCTACCTTACCATTTTACAAATAATTTTTCTTTTTTGCTCAAGCATTGTTTGGGAAGTGGGTTTGGGGCTAAAATAGTTATAAAAAACAAAATAGGTTTTTTAGTCCCAATAAAACAAAGCATCACATCAAATCCATAATTATTACATTCTTTCTCTCATAAAAAAAAGTCAAAAGCCCTTTTCAAACCAGACATTTTAACCCCAGATTAAAATAGGCAAAAAAATCAAAAAAACAACATACTTTCCAAACCAAGCCATATGTTTAAAGGGTTCCATCTTGATGTGTATAGGCCCATAAAGGCCATGAATCACTATGAACAACCCGAGCCCATCACTTGGAGCCCAATACATAACCTAGCTGGTGAGGTCCAGAATAGCTGGAATCCAACATGGCATAGAGGGCCAATGACATTCAGGCAGATGGCAGGTGAAGGACGAGCCACATCAGCAGACAAAGATCTACAAAGTTATTACCACTGCACATCACCATTAATGCAACCCATCACAACATTTATTACGACAACACCTCTCCGTCGGAACAGAACCCGTAACAACCCTCGTCACTGTTTACTGATTACTTACTGATTACTGCTAAACCGAGACCGATTATGATCGATAATTGAATTGATTGAGATACTGAACTGACTGACTGAGAACTGAGACTGATTGATTGACTGTAACTGTTTAAATGCATAATCTATCTGTTTGATTGCCAAATTATCTGTTTTCGTCTTATGCATTAAACTGCAAATTGAAGGCCTTATCAGCGGCCAAATCTGAAATTGATTGATGTTCTGTGTTCCTCATAATTAAGGTGATTTTATGACATATTTATCTGAAAATTGTTTTGGTATGATTAAATTAGATTAAAATAAACTAAATCAAAGAGTTGCCTTATTTACGGAATTGCCACTTAGTGGCCCACTTCATACCATATTTGACCATATTTGAGGCTTGGTTTATACACTTCATTCAAAACATTTCCTCAGCCCATTTTGAGAGCAAAGCCGGCTAGAGAGAGAGAGATTGGGAGAGAGAGTTTGGTTTCATCTTGAAATCGACTTGTATACTTGAAGAATTGAAGTGTGGATTGCTAAATTGAGCTTCTAGTCTTGTGATTAAGGATCTAAGGTAGAGTAATTACCTTCTTGTTATGAATTGAATTACTCCTTGCATGGTTTAGAGGATTATTAAAGATTAGAGCCAAGATATGGCTTATAATGTTCAATTGAAGCTCATCTCTTGCATGCATGCTTGTATTGAGGAATTTAAAGTTGTTTTCATGGCAAATGTTACATGCATGCTCATATTTATGTTTAAGCCCATGATTTCACCATGTTTTAAGAAGAATTGACTCATCAAAGACATGTAATAGCTTCATATGTTGAGTTGAGTTAGAATTCATGCATGCATGTGTTTATCCTTGCATTGTGAGGTTTGATTTCATGGAAATCTTGCATGCATGCTCATATTTATGTTTAAGACCATGATTTTATCTTGTTCTTGAAGAAATGAGCTCAGTTGAGCTAACATTTGAGGCTTTGAATTGATTGAATTCATGGATATTGCATGTTCATCATGTTCATGAAATTGATTTGAAAATGGTGTTTAATGGAACTACCTTTGGGCTTTGATTTCTCAAATTGATCTTTGAAACATGTTGTACATTGAGTTTTAAAGTGTTTTCCGGAAAATTAGCCCAAAAGGATCGAATTTGATACATTGAAAGTTGATTTTGATCTTGGAGTTCAAATCTGGAATTTCCAGATTTTGGTCGTCCACTCGAGCGGAGGAAATGCCGCTCGAGCGGGGAAATCGAGCTCCCAGCATCTCTCACTGCTTTACAGTCCGCTCGAGCGGGGTATTGTACGCTCGAGCGGAGGCTTGTGTCACGCGCTCGAGCGGGGGAGTTGACGCTCGAGCGGGGACCTTTGTTGCATGTCCGCTCGAGCGGGAAAACCTGCGCTCGAGCGGGGAACTGTTTTTCTAAAAATTCTGAAACTGTTTTCTGGGAACATCTTTGCATCTTCATCCCATTCTAGGCATTCTTAGGCCTAGTTTAAGACATCTTAATGAGGATATAGATGTAGAACACACCGAGGCAAATTAGGGATTAAGTTGTTATCTTTCCCAACTGTGTAGCTTAGTGTGTGTTCAATCTGTTAACTGTGTAGGGTTGGCTTTCCGAGGAGACGCTCTAGCTTACTGTAGCCCAGAACTCTGTGAGTAACAATTGTGTAAAGATATGTTCAAAAATGATTATCTCCTGAACTGTTTACTGAATTGAACTGTTTACCGAGTTGAACTGTTTTATGAACTTTTTACTGTTAACTGAATGAATGTATGTCCTATATTCTGAACTGTATTGTGGCATCTTTAGCAACTACTGTTTACTATTACTGCTATTGTTACAGAGACCTTTGTCGGTTCCCTCGTGGGAACCACTACTATTTACTGATTGATGGCCATCAATTGACTATTTGGTCTTTTAAGACCTACTGTTTACTGTACTGCTACTGTCACGTATATCTCTGGAGCAAAGTGCTGCACAGACCTAAGTGCTACAGTGTGAGCCACCTCTAGAATCTGTGCGAGACACCTCTTGAGTCCATACTGGGCTTTAAGCCAATCTGTGAAATCTGGAGCAAAGTGCTGCACGGACCTAAGTGCTACAGTGTGAGCCACATCTAGAATCTGTGCGAGACACCTCTTGAGTTCATACGAACTGTACTGTTACTGTTACTGTTATTGTTACCTTTACTGTTACTGTACTGTTACTGTCACTGCTACTGCTACTGCACTGTTACTGTTACTGTTATTATTACCGTTACTGTTACCGTTATTACTACTGTACTGACACTGCTACTACCACCGTACTGTTTTGCTATCGGTTGTGCCACGTATGATTACTATGATTTCTAAATGACTGATATGACATGAAGTATAAGCCACCGATTGTATAACTGATCTACCGAGGCAAACGACTGTTTAAAATACTGAAAGGACATTCTTTCTTAACCCCTTTACGCATTGTGTTATTCACTGGGCTATAGATCACTGCTCATATATATATGTAGGTGTACAGGCACCAGACCGCGGCTAGGAGCGTCAGGCAAGCTTTAGTTTCGTCAAGCCAACCACTGTGCCTCACTGCGAGGTTCCGAGCCTTCCGAGCTATGGCTTAGGGGTGTTTTAATCTCCCCGTCTGTCCCTGTATCTGATTGGTATTACTGTATAGACTGGCAGCACTGTACTGTACTGTTAATAGGGATTAAGTCTCTGTACTGAAGTATTGTAAATATTGTGCATACTGTTCTGTACTGAATGTCTATATGTATGAAAAATCTTTTTGCATACAGACTGTCACAGCTCATTGGACATTGTTTATTTACTGTTCTGGCTTCCGCCATGCCCCTGTACTCTGTACTACTGTATTACTGTTAAGCAGGCCTTCGATAATCTCGGATTACTGGCCGGTTACGGTGCTAAACCCATAGGGGCGGGTTTGGGTCGTGACAGAACCCCCTTACCCTGAACAAGGTAAGCTACAGCATAGACTTTTGGCGAGGAGGGCAGGTCGGAAGGGACAGCGAAATGATTACCAAAGGATATAAGCAAACGTTGAAGATAAGAAGAAGGTTAAGCTTTCTATCTCTAATCTCTCTCTACACCCTACTTCTTTTTCTAACTTACTCGTCGGAGGGTTCACTGGGGGACTACCCCATTCCCCATTGGACTTGTTTGCAGGTAATTCGGTGGGCTTGATCATTTGGACGTGGGTATTGAGGAGCTTGGACCTGTCCGACCCATTCACTGGGACAAACTGTATCATCACATCTTAAGAATTTGCTTTGAGCCTAAAAAAATTCAGGACCAACCTTGTTCTCATGTACCAAGAAAAAGAATAAATATAAGTGGAGTGTTTTTAATTTTTACGAATTAATTTCCTCATGCTATTATGAGGGATTAAACCCATTGTCATTATCAAATCCTACATTAAAAAAGAAGAGAAAGAATTCCTTGACAGTTACCAAGCAAGTGACTAAACGACCACACACAACCACACTGTTTGGGGCGGGGGATGCGTGTGTGGGGTTTGTGCTTCTACCTTTAGCCACCTCACTTTCAATGGGGTTTCCTATGCCAATAAAAATGTTACTAAAAAAAAAAATCCTAAAACACAACCCTAAACCTCTATTTTAGCCGCAAAAAGATAAAATAATTTTTTTAATCCAATAAGACAAAATATCATATTTAATCCATAATTATTATTTCTTTTTCTCACAAAAAGTTAAAAAATCAAAAAATCCTTCCAAAACGAGGTTTTTTAGCCCCAGACTAAAATAACTAAAAAGTTAAAAAATCAAAAAGTCAACCCATTTCCCAAATGAACCCTAAATACCTTGTTTGGTTTTAATTGTTTTTTTGAAAATTGAATTTTTGGTATTTCGTATTTTTTTTTTTAGTGAATTTTTTTGATATTTTAAGTAAATTTTTTGCTTTCACATAACTTAGATGCACCTAAAAAATAAAATTTTTATGAAAAATATTTTAAAAAAATTAATAAATATACAAGAATATGAAAATACATTGAATTTGTATATATATTTTTTATTTTTTTTGTATTTGATAAATTTTTTCAAGGTTTTTATTCTATAAATATTATACTTTTTAAGTGCATCTAGCTTAGATGCATCTAAAATTTATTTTTTAAAAATCTTAAAATGTTATTCTTGACTAAAAATAAAAAAATATGAAAAATAAAAAACTTTATTTTCGGAAACCAAACAATGTGGTGTTTGAAAATAGGGTTGTTATGTATTATCATCCAATGAATTTTAGAGTTTTGTTATATTTTTATGCAAATTTGCATAATAAATAAAATGTTTATATATAAGATCTATTGACAAGGGCATAGTTTAGATTTTTGTTAGTGAAGGCAAAAATTTCCCTACGAGCACTACTATTAGCACCTCATCAATTATTTTAGACCTATTATTTTTTATCTTTTTTTTTTATTATAATAATAACCTCAAATGAAATTACAAAAAAGGATATCAATAATTTTGGAATACCCCATCTCACAATTAAGCCCATACCAATTACATTATGAGTTAGGATTTATGAGAGTACCCACTTCCATCACCACTCATCTATCTTTTTCAAATCTCATCTTCAAAACCTTGAAAACCCTTTGGTGGCAATATTTTGGTGGTAATGGTGACAACCATTTGATTACCTATACTTCTTCGGCAATGACAATGAGTGAAAGTTTTTTTGGCAATCATAGTTCTATGAGACGAGAAAAGTACAACAATAAAAGCTTAGAGGAGGTTCATAACTTTGATGGTATTCTTAACTCAGAAGAGATTTGCCTTATAAGGGTAAGTTTCTTTAAAAAAATGACAATAATAAAAATCGTTCGTTATTTTTTTCGGAATTGAACTCTTGAACATAGGACTAAAATTTGGAAACACTGGTATGAATATTATTCATTCGGAAACAGGTAACCGAACATTTTTTATTTGTTCGGGAATAGATAACCGAAATTCGTCGAGATCACAGAACCCACAAAAGGAGAATTTTAAATCAATAAAAAAAAAACCCTATATTTATTTCTTAAGTCATGAATAAGTATATAGAGATAAAATAGTAATCACCTTTGTGGGTTTTGTTAGGGTTTTTGGAAGAGAGATTTTTTGGGGTGTGGGGGTGTGTGCATTCAATTGCATGGGCGGAATGTTTTCACAATGATAATTTTGGTATTATTTGGAGGGAGAAAATAAATTTTAAAAATTTTAAAATTTATAAGTGGGGATTCAAAAAAATTAGAGGTCCAAAATAATTAATAGGATACTAATAACAGTATGTTTTTTTTCGTAAAGCCACACACGATTTTTTTTCCCCCCTTAATCAACAATTGAAAAGATGATTTTCAAATGAGGGCAAAAATAAAATCTTACAAGAAAAATTGAAAAAAAAAAAAAAATCAATAAATGTAAAATTAGTATTGCCCAAAATTTTAGTGCGGCAAATTTAATATTTTTTAAAAACTTTTTATTGGCAATTTTGAGAAAAGCTTGAAAGCCATATATAAAAGAAAATAAAATTTGAAAACTTACGGGTCTTTTGGCAAGCAAAAAAAAGAAGGCAGCTTTTAAGTTTTTATTCATTTTAGGTTATATCATCTGTCATATTTTTTACTCATAAAAAGATAAAATAGATTAAAAAAGTCAAAAAATTAATTTTTAACCAACTTCTCAAAACACCACTTAAGTGCCCCTACATACTCAGTTCATGGTTATTTTGTCTGTTTGGTTTAATTTATTATGAATTGTAAGTTAATAATAAGAAAATAGAAATCAAACGCATATTTTACTTAACTTTTAGATAATTAACTTTTTTGCAAGGTCTCGTTTGGCAATTCAATATTTTAACCTTAAAGTTAAAAAGTCACTAAAAATTTAAAAAGTCAATAATCTATATCACAAAGTCAAAAATTTCACTTTCTCTCTACTTTTTATACATCTTTTCGTAAAAAATTTAAAAATTATTTCAAACACACTAAAAAAAAATTTACCTCATATTTTAGTCAAAAAATTAAAAAATTACTAAAATAACATGTTCTCAAACGAGACTGTGCTTCATAATGTAAGTGGAAACTGTAATAATAGTTTCGCACAAACTCCCAAAAATGGAAAATATCCCATCAATTGTTAGTGAATACCACTTTATTCCCTAAATTTGTACATATTAACTCATCAACTATAAAAATTGTACAAATATACTATTTTTAGAGGTGGTCTGAAGGGGTTGAAATTGAAATAATTTTATAGCTGAAGGATTAAAATATACAAATTTGCAGATGAAGAGCATAAAATGATATTCTATAATAGTTAAAAAAGTCTTGATATAAATAATCCTAAAATCATGCTATAAACAACTTAGGGTTAAATTCAATTTATCCCCTCATGATTTGGGACTAGCACTTTATCTCTTATGGCTCAAATATTGCCAAAAAAATTCATATGATTTTTGACAAAAGTGTTACCATTAATTTTTTTATTCAAAATAATGGAAAGTGTATCACACACACCATTTTTAAAAATGGATTTGGTTTTCTGAAAAAATATATTGAAATTAATACAACAAAAAGATAATTTTATTCCCATTTCCTCCAAACTTAAAAATAGATAAATATATTAATTAAATTAAAATATAATTAAGAATTGATCTAAAATATGATTAAATATAAATATAAAATAATAATAATTAAAAAATGATCTAAAATATAATTAATTAAAATTAGATTAATATGTTAAAAATAGTAAAATAAAATAATTATTTAAAACAATCAATGACCAATTATAAGTTTCACAATTCTCGTTTAATTGACTTATAAATAAGATCTTGCTAACAAGTGTCTCTAAAACACAAGTAAAAGACAAAATATTTATAAAATAAAATACATTTTCACTAACTCCAATATAATTTTATTGATATTAATATACCTTTTATATTTTTACATATTTTTAAGACATTTTTATTCACTTCTCAACATTAAACAATGCAGATAAACACTTGTCAGCATTTGCCATAAATAATAAAAGAAAAAATGTGTATGTTGTGTTCTTGAAGAAAGAACAAACACAGAAGTAGAAGAAAAGAAAAAACATGGCCTTGAATGCTCTGTTACAGATGCATTCAATCAAGAGTACAGTTTCCTATAAAAAAAAACTAGGGTAAATTAGCACTGTATATGCAACTGAGATTGAAGGAATCTTTCTGCACAGTCCGCTAAGAACACCTCTGCCTTTTCAGAGTTGAATTCACAATCCTAATTCTTCGTTGGAATCTCAGCACAAGAAATGTTTTTAACCATATCTTCTGGGCCTTAACAGCCTGATCACCCACCAATCCAGTGTCACTCTTATCACTTTGTTGATCGGTATGTGATTCAATTCCTGGGATCACAGCTTGAGTGTTGCAATGATCACCGCAAAACTGTGGACACTCCTCTTCACACCCTTGAATCATGGATTTGGAGAAATAGTAAGGAGGACTGCAAAGGAGGGAACTCATTAAGTCCATATCAGAAATGCCAAAATCATCTGGACTGCTCACACTCCGATTGAAATAATTGGGTGAAGAGATACCCAGAGAAGATGTACATGGCTGGATACTATCACATCCATTAATCATATGATAAGTCCCGTTATTATGATTTATAGGATTCTCCAGTATGGGTGAATTGGAGTGAGGTGCATTCGATAAGTTAGACGAGTCACAACTAAGAGAATTCCTATCAACAGAGACTACTTCCCCCCAGTGTTCGAATGCAGATACTACCAACTTGTGGGCGTCAACCTGGTAGCAAAATCAATGAGAGTGAGTTACAAATGTGAAAAATCAACAAAGAAAAAATAAATAAAAATCAGGTGATATGAGAAGCATACCTTTTGTGTTGCAGAAAGCTTCTCAACAGGAACATAACGGCATTCAGAGAGTATTCCCAGCACTTGTCCCCCAACATTGAAAACGACACCAAATTTCTGCTGCGAACTGCCCGAGTAGTACGAATACCAATCATCAAGTTTATTTGTCAGAGCATGGTCCACAGTTTCTTTCAACATTTTATCAGACATGTGAGTTCCCAGAGTCTGCATAAGTTCCAACAAACAAATATTGTTAATATTATATACACTGAAGGCAGGCAAATTTCTGTATTGTTTGTCAGACATAAAAGACATTAGTTAAGAAGTCAGAAATGTTGAAGACGTCCATGGAGACCAAAAATATCACAAGGTTACACCAAAAAAAAAAAAAAAAACACACACACACACACACAAACTGAATGCAACTGTATAAAGAGCCAGAATGTTTGTACAAGTTTCATTTGGTTTAACCACTGATTTGCAGTTAAAACCATTGATTTCATTAGCATGACATTTTCTCAACGTATAAAGCATTATATCAAGGGCAAAGAAGTTGGCAATTAACATTAGGAGGTGCTCATGAAGTGATCTCAGAAAATTTGACCGTGGATGTAAATGATGGCCATGTCATTGTCCTCATTGCATAACAAAACAGGCACGTGTGCACACTCAAAAAAAAACTGAGCGCAGGTAAGACAAAGGGCGTCCCCCTCAGAACCTATTCTTTTAAGCAACAGGGAACAAACTTGACTTTTCGGTTTTTCCTAATGAAGAGGATGGGCACGATTATCCAATTATCAAGGAAGTTTGCATAAGGTTATCAACAAATCAACATTTAAAAGCAACATTTATTCTATAGAAGGCAGTGCCTCACAATTTAACACAAAATAGAAATAAGTAGAGAATACCACTGTTAAGTAATTGAAGTCGAGTGTGAGAAAAAGCAGCAAATTCTTACAGCTTGGAGCCTTTGACGGTGTAAAAAGAATTCAGTTAGAAATTGCTGCACTGTTTTTATGTTTCCATCACTCAAACGCTTAGGGACAGCACCACGTCTACCGATGTTTTTTAGCCGCCACACCGCATCAGATAGAGATGGAGAGTCAAGCTTCTTGTACACTGCAAACAGAATATTGAAGTTATATTGGGCATTTTCCATTTTCACACTAGCGTGGTAACACCTTATATATGTGTTATGAATACCTTAATTGTCTGACTATCTTTCTTTTAGTTTCATAGGCTTCTAAGCAATGAAAGAAGCTAGTAAGACAAGAACACAGAGTGACTTCAACCACTAAAACTCAATCGATTGTTATAATCTAAAGAATTCAAAACAATTGTAGAATATAGAAATACTCGTGATGATGTATTCATCTTAGAAATGTTTCAAAACATAATTAGAGTGAATAAGTTAAGTTATATCTAAAGAATTCAAAACAATTGTAGAATTTAGAAATGTTTCAAAACATAATTAGAGTGAATAAGTTAAGTTATATCTAAAGAATTCAAAACAATTGTAGAATATAGAAATACACGTGATTTCTTCATCTTAGAAATGTTTCAAAACATATTTAGAGTGAATAAGTTGTATTTCAAAGAATATAAACATTGTTGCTATAAAGAGATTCATCATATATATAGGTCATGTTTAGAGGGTTCAAAAAGTGTCTGTAAAATGTTCAATATTATGAATTTACATTTTTAATTGAGACACATTAAAAAAGTATCGGATATGCTTTTTAAGAGTGTCCGCAAAGTGTCGTGTCGGACACGACATGCCTCCTCTATAGAAGGTTATGTGCTTCTTAGAATAAATAAATACACAAATATCGCGTATTCAATAATAAAAACAAGTATACCCAAAACTCTATTTATATGAAATGGACCATAATTCAATCTACTTTATAGTGGATTCCAAAAGCCAGCATCATTGTAACCCACACCTGGCCCAAGTTATTATTGAATATCAGATTTTGGCAAATAGATAGAAGAAATTTATAACAAAATTAGAAGCACTCACATTTGCCGCGTCGATCCTTGATGATGAAAGGTTCTGTCTTTGCTTCTCTTACTCTAGTCCCATTAAAATTATCCACAATTCTTGCGCCCAGCCTGAACTTACGGTTGTTCATCCAGATTTTGGTGTGTGTAAAAGAAATCTCACCAACAAAGCCAATGCCTTCTCTCAGATTCAGACATGCATTTCCACTAAGAAGAGGTTTATTTCCTTCCCTTTCTCTGACAATATTTCGGTTAAACTCTTCAAGGGTCCAGTCTTGCCCTTCATCATCATCAAAATCTCCCCGAAGAACTACTATTTCAACCTTTGCTAAGGCTTCAAGCCCAGAGTTGACAACTTCCCCTGTTAAACCATCAACTAAAGCAACTTTGACAGGTGAACAATCTTCTCCTTTAATAGGCATTCCTGTCCATATAGTCAGAGAGAATTTGTTTTGAAATCGTAGCTGTAAGATTCTTGGTTCTGAAGAATGCATCTCATTCCCAGAGTTCCTGAATAAGAATTGCAAGTATATGCTAATTATATTGGTCACGGATAGGGTTCGGTAAACTTGACCACACCTCACAATGGGAAAAAGTAGTATTATTCTCACCTAGTCAAAATCTTGTCCACAACAGATTCAATTACTACTTTCGCCTGAAAACACACAGCATCAATGAGATATTATGGAATTTCCTAAAAAATAAATTTAGGAATGACAATCCATAGAATCATAAATCATACATTTTTTATTTTTTATTTTTTATTTTTATTTTTATTTTTAACAATCATACATGGTTACCTATAAAATTAACGGAGACTGACAAGCTGCAAAAGCCTAAACCATAACAAGATATGGGTTCTCAACATTTCAATAAATCAGTACTCACCATCTCAACTTACAAATACAATACTTCAAATTACAATTAGACCTGCACACAAGGATCTATTAGTCATAGTTTCAAACACTAATACAAGCATCACGAGAACCAGAAATCTAATTTGGCCATGTATCTGTACATTTTAGTTACTATGCTGAAAGATTGGTTAGCAACCTAGACAGATTCATGCAATTAGACTCAAGACAGTAGAAACGAGGCTCAAAAGATCATGAGGTACTAGAGAAGAATCTTAAGCATATAAATCTCAAGTACAAAGACAAAGAACCTATCTGCACTATTGACAATCAAATTATTCTACAAAAGAAGAAAAGAAGGGCAAATCCTGCTTGAATGTGAAACATACACAAAAATCTCGTCAATTTGGTGGGTGGGGGTGGAAGCCATCAGTCAGCTTATAGAACCCAAGCAACTCACGGAACCCTTCATCAAGAACAACTCGCACAAGTTCACTTTATGTCCCTTACGTTAAATTAAAGTGAAAAACAACATTCAATCACTGGAGTATTATTGTTTAATCATCATGAGTTGCATAACTATTCTCGAGAACATAAAATAGTCTTCCAAATGGTGATTCCTATATGTCAAGTGTTAGAAGCATTCATTCAGACAGAAAGAGAAACATCTGGCATCGGAATAAAGTTCATCAGATGAAAATATTGATATTTACAGGAACTAACTCATATACGAAATTAGCATTAAATGTTCTGCATAAAACAACAGAATTTTGTGAACTTCATCTAGCATGAGCATCCCTAATGTAAATATTAATCCACTGCATGTTGAAGCAACACAAGTACCCCCTTTAGGAACTTGTGATGCACCAAGAAAGTAACTACTTTCCAAAATTTCATTCAAGAACTTTAATGCCTTCTAATACTAAACACATTAATATTCCACCACTAAGTGACTCAACTCTACAGGCAAAGACCACTACTATTGTGATCTACTCTACAAATAACATCCACAAACAAAGTAAAAAGTTTCTAAATTCTCAATAAACTATCTTCAAGTCATGAAATGAATCCGACCACACAAATAACTTACCAGAAAAGCATACATGTAAGATACACATTGAATTTGTATTACCTATGTACACACCTACAGTGTGTTCATTTATACATGTACGTACATGCACAGGTGTGCATACATGTATACACATGCAAATAAATGAATGTCTACAAGCATGCATGCATACAGCATTCACACAGTTAATCATTTATGCTTTTATTTTTTTTAATTACATTTCAAACATGTATACATAATTACATATATTATAATGTCTATGAAAGTTTTATTCCACAAAATGAAACTTACAGCTTTACGTAGCAAATGCTCCATAAGTGGCTCTATTACATGATGAACCCTCTGTATCACCATCACCTCCACCACTCTGAGAAACGAAAAATAATATATATATATATATATAAGCGCCAAGGCAATCAAAAAAACGGAAACTCTTAAAAGCAGAACTTACATAAGAAATTTCAACCAGAATAATTTGAAATTATAATCACCTTGATGGGTCATGCATTTGAAAGTGATAAGACCGTAATTTACAACATCATTAATTTTTCGTATTATATTTTTGGGAAAATGACAAAAGAAATTCAAAGGTTTGAATCCTGTAATAAAATAAACTTGAGTTTTCAATTTTGTAACAATCTAAATCATTCACTTATTTTTGTTAAGTAAAATTGTCTGGAAAAAGTGTATTTTAGTCACTAAACTCAATAAAAATGGATATTTTAGACATTTTATGTGCACATACATTGAGTTTAATGACTAAAATAGAGGTAGCGTTTGGTAGAGCTTTAAAATTATGATTTGAGAATAGAATTGTATTTTGAGTTTGTGAGTTCTGAATTATGATTTGAATGTGAATTTTTTTTTTAGTTATGAGTTTTGAAAAGAGTTTTGAATTAAATTTAAAATTTTTGATATGACATATGATATTTGATTCAAAAATTTACAATTCATGACCAAACATACAATCCAAAATTCTATTCAAAACTCATAAAAAAATTTTAAAAAAAATCCGAAAATATTTTTTTTAAATATAAAACTAACAGGTGCCAAAAAAAATAAAAACTATTTTGGTCAATCGGCCGGACGTCCAGGGGACATCCGGGAGAATGACCGGATAGACATATTTTCAAAAATGGGTGTAAAATCAATGTTTGAAAATTGTAACCAAACAACGCACTCAAACCAAGGTGTAAAATTTCCAAAACTCCACTAAACATAGCCAAACTTTTTTTAACAGTTTTACTTAACAAAAACAAACGAATAGTTTTATATTGAAAATAAATCAATAGATTTTGATTTATATTGACAAAATTAAAAATTCAGAATTTATTTTGTTATAAAACTCAAGGGGGGGGGGGGGGGGGGTGTTTAATAACATAATGCTATTCAAATTCACAAGTTCAAAGTAAAATCATCAACAATTTCCAATAATTAAGCATACGTCACTTCAGATTCCATTTTCTTTTCTTTCTATTTTTAGTTAATATTACCCTAAACAGAGTACAACATAATTCCCCAAGATGTGGAGCTCACTTCTTTAAAGAAGAAACGTCATCCTCTGACGTCTTGTTGTCACCGTTGCCATCTTCTGACTGCTGAATCTGCAAAATTGATCAATCAAAACTTAGATCCACAGCTTCCAAGACATGTAATAATGCATCTATATAAGTGAAATTAATCTATGCTTGGTTATCATTTTTTTAAAAAAAAAATTCAGAAAATTTTATTTTTTTTATTTTATTTTTTTTATTTTTATTGAATTTTTTTAATATTTTGAGCAATTTTTTTAATTTTTAAACATACCTAACATACATTTACCTAAAAAGTAAAAAAAATTGAAAAAAATCTTTTAAAAATTCACTAAATATCAAAAATACAAAAAAATACGAGAATTTAATATATTTTTTGTATTTTTATGTGTTTATTAATTTTTTAAAATATTTTTTATAATTTTTTTACTTTTTAGATATATCTAAATAAGGTGTATCTAAAAAAGTAAAAAAATGTTTAAAATTTTAAAAATATTCACTAAAAATAAAAAAACATGAAAATCAAAAAACTCAATTTTCAAAAAACTCAAACCAAACACAATGATGTTATTATGCTCTAGACACACGCCACATATATATATATATACACACTTCTATGGGTGTCCCGAGGCCCTATTCCTAACACTGTGTTTGGTTCGGAGATTTAAAAAAGAATTTGAAAAACAAAAAAGAAAAATAAGTGAAATATGAATAAAATATACCTATATTTTACTTAATTTTACACATATTTTTTTTCTTTCCAATCAAAAAATATATTTTATGCTGTGTTTGGTTAGAAGATTTTGAGATGAAATTTAGAAAGTGAAAGGGAAAAAATAAGGGAAATGCGATTTGGAAAAAAATTTAGAAAAAAAGAAAAAAAAGTGAAATATAAATAAAATATACTTATATTTCGACTAATTTAACACACCTTTTACTTTTTTTTCTAAATCCTTTCCACATCCCCAACCAAACACAGCCTTAAAGCTTAACAACACACCCAATCAATAAATACCTTATTGGCAGATGAAAATTGACTTACAATTTTAAGAAACAAAGGCTCGAGAAATGGCTCTATCACATGCTGGATCTCAGACTCAGGGGTCATCATCAACTCTTGCTCCAACCTGAAACACACACAAAGACGAATCAACAATTACAAGGTCAAAGTACACTCTATAACAACAATTTTCACTAAAATAAGCCCTAACCCAGTTCAGATTTCATATATGTTTTTTTCAAATTTTTGATGAATGCGTGGCGATTATTACCTTGTAAAAGCATAATCCATTGTTGATTCGTGCTGTGAACTGTCTTGGAAGCTTCGATTCTCTGACATTTCTGAATCGAGAAAAAAACCCCAGACACGAATATGATTGATGTGTTGGAATGGTATGATTCAAGAAGATATGATTCAGAGGAGTTAGGGTAGAAAGTAAGGGAGGACACCATTGCAAAGAGCTTGAACTTTTTAAGAGAGAGAGAGGTTTTCTTCTAGGGAAATGGATACGAAAAGAGGGAGAAGAGAGAGTGAAAAACCGCGAGAATACAATACAACAAAACAGTTGATCATGTGTTGCCACGTGTTATATAGCAATTGGACTCTCGTCATCCTCGTCGTCTGAAAAAATATTTATCGTTAATATCGAAAAGCCACCGGAGTTTTGGGATAAAGATAAACCTGTGTAAGATTCAACTGTTTTTTTTGGGTACTTATCAATTAGTCTTATTAACTAGACTTATTTACCTACAGGTCTTAACTAATAAATTTAACATTATAAAAATAAGATAGTGATAAATTTATCACTAAAAATTTATTTATAAAAATAAAAGACTGATAAATTTATCACTATAAATTTATTCATAAAAAAAAAAGATTGATAAAATTTATCTTTATCACTTAATAAATTTATCAAATAGGACTTAATGGGTAATAAGTCATCAAAGTAGGACCTATTGGGTAATAAGTCTCCAAAGTAGGACCTATTGGTAGTTTACCCTTTTTTTTTTCAGTTTTTTTTTTTAAAAAAAAAAAAAAAATTTGCCTCAACATTTTTTATTTTTTAAGTCGGCTATGTATGATTTAAAAATTAAAAAATTCAAAAGTTTACTAAAGGTTCAAAAAAAATTTGAACTTTTCTAATTTATCTAGTTGAGTAAAATCTTAAAAAAAAATTAAAAAATTTCCTAAAGATTAAAAAAAAAAAAAAATCTTTAGTGAATTATTATTAATTTTTTGAACTTTCCTAATTTATCTAATTGAGTAAAATCTAAAAACATAAATATTTTTAAAAAAAAAATGTTTGAGACACCAAAACACTCCGGCAATAATGTAATATAATAGTCGTCAACTTTTGATTTGTTACATATTTAATAATATAAAGCTTAATTTTCAGATCATATCATTGTAGGTGAATTTATAAATTTAAAAGTGTGAATCTCTAATATTTTTAAATATTTTTCTTTTCAAAAATTTATTAAAGATTAAAAAAAAATACTAAAAAGTGAACCCTAAACTCAAATCTCAAAAAAACAAAAATTGAAAGATTAATCGATGTGTTTGGTTTCAATTTTTTTAATTCAGTTTTTTGAAAATTGAATTTTTTTCGTATTTTTTTTATTTTTAGTGAATATTTTAAAATTTTAAATAATTTTTTTACTTTTTTAGATTTACCTTATTTAGATGTACCTTACTTAGATGTATCTAAAATGTAAAATATTTGTGAAAAAATATTTTAAAAAATTAATAAATACACAAAACTATGAAAAATATACTGAATTTTTGTATTTTTTTTTATATTTTTGGTATTTAGTGAACTTTTTAAAGATTTTTTTTCCATAAAAATTATACTTTTTAAGTGTATTTATGTTAGGTGTGTCTAAAAATTTTAAAAATTATTTAAAATACTTTAAAAAAATCAATGAAAACAAAAAAAATAAGAAAAACAAAAAAAAGTAAAATTTTCTGAAAACTAAAACCAAGCAGGGTGAATAATGCTCAACAAATAGGAAAATTACTTGAAACTCACTATATTTATATATCAAATCATCTTGAGCATAACATATTACTTGTTAGGACATTCCTAGTGGTGTATCATTTTTTCACCAAATTTGAGTAAAATTTGAGAAAAAACTATCTTTGATATCAAGTGCTCCAATGGAGGGTTTTGCGGCTTCGTCAAATCACCAGGAGACGACCGAGTGGATGTCCAGTCGGTCAACCGGCCAATGCAAAATTTTCACAATTTTTCTTCTTGAGGTGGTCATCGGGGGGGCCGATCGAGAGGACGACCGGGAGGACAACCGGCTAATGTAATTTTTTCACAAACTTTTTCCTTGAGGTAGTCATTCGGGAGGACATTGGAAGAGACATCTAGTGGTGAAAATCTAACGGCAATGAACAGTGATTTGATGAAAGGCACATTGTGTCACGACCCAAACCCGCCCCTATGGGTTTAGCACCGTAACCGGCCAATAATTCGTGATTACCAAAGACCTGCTTAACAGTAAAGACAATAATACAGAGTAAAGGGGCTGGCGGAAGCCAAAACAGTAAATAAAAGGTGTCCAATGAGTTTTGACATTCTGAATGTGAAAAGACTTTCATAAACAAACCACATCCATAACAAAACATATATACATACGACATATATACAAACATTCATGTCAGGGACCAAATCCCTAACCAACTGTACAGTCAAGTATTATTTATTTGTTACAAAACGGAAACAGAAGGGTGAATCCGAACACCCCAAAAACAGCCGTGGCTTAAACGGACTTGGGACCTCGAGGCGAGGTACAAAGGTTGGCTTGACAAAAGGGGAGCTAACCCGACGCTCATAGCTCCGGTCCGGTGCCTGGACACCTTCATATATATATATATATATAAACAGTGAGCTAAAACCCAATGAATAACAACAGTGTAAAGAGGCTAAGAATGAATGTCCTTTCAATAATTAAACAGTCAATCGCATCAGTAAATCAGTCATTTAGGACCATAATAGTCACATGTGGTACATCCCATAGCAAAATAGTACAGTAGGTCTTAACGGACCGAACAGTCAGTTGATGGCCATCATAACAGTAAACAGTAGTGGTTCCAAACATGGGAACCGACAGAGATCTCTGTGACAATAACAGTAACAGTACAATAACAGTAAATTGCTATGGATGCCACGAATACAGTTTACAAATAGGACAAACATTCATTTATTAAACAATAACGTTTCAGTAAGCAGAACAGTTGATCATTTAGAAAATATTCATAATTGAACATATCTTTACAACATTATTACTCACAGAGCATTGGGCTATAAGCAGCTAATGAGCGTCCTTGGATGCCAAGCCTACACAGTTACAGAACGAACACACACTAAGTTACACACTTGGGAATCAACAACTTAGTCCTTATCTTGACTCGGTGTGGTTCTATATCAATATCCTCATTAAGATGCCTTAAACATGGCCTAGGAATACCTAGGATGGAAAGAGGATGCAAAGATGTACTTTAAAACACTTTTTAAAATTTGCTGAAACAAGGGTCCACACTCAAGCGGACATGCAGACGAAGGAGCTCCGCTCGAGCGTGACTTCCTTCGCTCGAGCGGACTGCAAGCTTCATGAAAAGTACTGGATGCATACAATTCATGCTCGATGGACGCTCGACCTCCGCTCGAGCGTGAGACTCAGGTCCTCGCTCGAGCGTGACTTTCCACGCTCGAGCGGAAGTGCGCGACTCAGAGGGTACGCTCGAGCGTGGGTCCAAAATCTGGAATTTTCAGATTCATTCCCAAGTACAAAACTCAACTTTAAAAGCCTCAAATTCGATCCTTTTAGGCCAATTTTCTGAAAAAACACTTTAAACCCATAATATAACATGTTTTGAAGATCAATTTGTAAAATCAAAGCCCAAGGGTGAGTCAATTGAACACCATTTTCAAAGAAACTTCAAGAACAAGATGTACGTTTAACATGCATCTGCTCAATTGAATTCAAAGCTTCTAACACATAATCAAATGAGTCAATCATTCCAAAAACATGATGAATTCATGAACTATAACAAGAATGTGGACATGCATGTGGAAATTCATGAAGAACAACCTCCAAATTCAAGAATATGAACATGCATGCATGGATTAAGCCTCAATTAAACACTTTAAACCATAATTGACTCTAACCTCCAATAATCCCATGAACCATGCAAGAACAACTCAAATGTACAAATGAGAGGATGAAATCTCTACCTTAGGTCTTGAATTTTAAGTGTAGAAGCTCAAATCTTCCAAGTTTCCTTCAAATCTTCTAAGTTTCAAGCCAATCTAGATGAACTCAAGCTCTTTCTCTCACTCTCCTCTCTCATACGGTTTGGTCTAGAAAAATGGCTGAAGAGGTGATAAGCTAAGTGTATAAATTGAGCCTCAAAGATGCTAATGAAAGTGGCCCATTCAATGGCAAACAGGTAAATAACTAGGTTCAATTAATTTAACATTATTTAATCTAATTTAATCATTCCAAATCGAATTTCAATTGAATCTACTATAAAATCACATAAATTCTAATTAACATAGAATACCAATTAATTTCTGAATCGGTCGCTGATTAGGCTTTCAATTCGCAGTTCAAAGATAAAACATGAACAGATCATTTAATGACTAATAGATATAAATGCAATTAAACAACATACTCATGCATTCAGTTCAGAATTTCAGTCTGTTCAATTACTTGTCATGCTCAATCAGAGATTAGCACTAATCAGAGGTGAGGGTTGTTACACATTGGTCTTTAGTTTAATGACTGAAAAATGAAATCTTGTATTTGATACTGATTTGATGAAACTGTTAGAGCTATAAAAGGAATAATTTTTCATCAAATTTAATTTTGATGATAAGTTTGATATACAGTTGGAGATGGTCTTAATACAATATTAATAATATTAGTATAATGAGTTGTACCAGTGCTAACAACTAAACTAGCACATCAAGTGATAAGATAAAAGGATACAAATAGATAATTATTACAACATTATTCTATAAATAATCTACAATTGTGACTCATAAGATAAATGATCCTAATCAACAAATTGAATCCAATTATGGGGCTTAAGATCCCAACTCTCTAATTTGGTGTTTATTTGGAGGATTTGGGAGTGGATTTGAAAAGGAAAAAGAAAAAGGTAGATAAAATGTGAATGAAATATAACTACATTTCACTTAGTTTCACACAAATTTTCCTTTTTCCTTTTCAAATTCTTTCCCAACTCCCCAACCAAATACAGTGTAAAGAACGAAGACAAGCTATGGTCAATATTTTCGATGGACCTATTTAAGTTTTAAAATTTTATTATTATATGACACATCAGTTTGTAAAAAGGGACTCGGATCATAAGTTTAATTTTAAAATTTTGGGACAATAATCCCAAACTCTATTCTTTTAATGCCAAAAGGACAACATAATTTTAAAAAATCATATTATCCCTATCTATCAATCTATCTATCTATTTATCTATCTATTCATCTATTTATTCACGTCACTTATGTGTCCATCTTATCTCCATAAAAGATCAATTATTGGACCTAATATCTCTCGGAGAAATTGACTTATCACCAATAAATCCTTTGTAAAATAATTTATAAGAAAAGTTTATTTATATAATATTTTTCTAAAAATAAATTGAAAGTCATAAGAGAATTTCTCAAATTTGTAAGATAAGCTTGTATAGTAATTTTTTCTTTAAATATTGAAAATTCTTAAAACATGACTCCATACTGATGTAATAGAGGTTGTAAAGATTTGTTTCCTTTCTTATAAACCAATAGAAGGTCAGGAGTGATTTCCCAAGAAGGCTCATGTTTTATAGATTTGTTTCCTTCCTTATAAACGAATAGAAATTCACGAGAAATTCCCAAGAAGTTGAACTATAGTTTTTGTCCAACCCAAAATGGAACACGTCAATAATTTGTTTATTTTTATTTTTTACAATTTGAGAAAGAAAATATAATACAAATCAATATTTTTTAATAAAATTTTCTATTAAATAATGTGTCATGCAATAATAATGATTATTTAAAATCTAAAGCAAGACTTATTTCAATAATATAATTAGATAAATAGGTAGATATAACACATAATTTAATTACACTATTAAAATATTTATTCACAAAATTGAGTCCAATTTTTATTATTTTCTCAGTTAATATACAATTTACACTATTAAAACGTCTATTCACAAAGGCCTATTTTGAGAAGATATAATTAATTTTTTAAAAAGTTACTTACAAGTAAATTTTTTATGAAAGAGAAAATGAGTTATAATCTGAGAAGTGAATTATAACCCACTTCTCAAAATAGATCAAAATCTTGCCCTTTCTATTTTTACAAAATCAGTTTTCTTTCCTTTTCGGTCAATTTTTGGGACCTTTTTTTGTCCGTACTCTCTTATTCACTTTCTGCTGTTGTGACGTACTGGGCCGTACAATGAAAACATTTTTAAGAGAAAAGATTATGATACATCCTTCTCCTATATCGTATATATTTTATAATTAAAAAATAGTATGATTTTATACTTTTAAATTATAATTAAAAATAAAAAATAATTAAATAATATATGAGGCATAATTATCGATCTTATAAATCAAAATTAAAGAAAAAAATTAGTCATAACTAAAAAAAGAAAATAATATAATTTTGGAGTGCATAAGATAGAAAGTGTTTGTATTAGAATTTTCTATTTGTATAAATAAGGTAAAGGAAATTCTAATATACACTCCATTAAAAATGATGTATTATATGCACCCCTAATTATAATTAATTTTCTTCTTTAGTTATGACTTTATTTTAGTTATAACTCATGAATTCTTTAATTATGCATCATGTTTTCTTTTTTTCTTTTAATTACAACTCAAAAAATTAAGATTATGTCATTTTTTTTTTACAGTTATAAGATGCATATGGTGTACACACCTTTTGAAAGGTGTGTAATATAGTGTTTTCTGTAAGTAGGAGTGTAAAAATGGCCCGTGGCCTATGGGCGGCCCGAAACTTGCCCGCGACCTGTGGTCGGTTCGACCCGTTTAGGCCCGGACCCAAGCCCAACCCGAGGCCTTGGGCCATCGTTTTGAAGGCCGTCCCAGCTCATAGGCCCGACCAATCGGCCCGCTCAAGACTCACTCAAAAGCCCCGCCTAAGGCTCGACCCGCTCGAGGCCCAATGTTATTTTTAATGAAAAATAATAAAATTTTGATAAAAAAATTAAAAAAATTTGTTTAGACCCGTCCAAAGCCCGAGCCCGAGCCCGAGCCCAGGTCTAGGCATCAAGCTCGGCCCACTGGTCCGCCCAAAACCCGAATATCCCTGGGCCTGAGCTTGGGCCTAGACCTAGTTTTTTGGCCCGTCTTGATTTTTGGCGGGAGCTCGCAAAGCCCGGATGGGCCAGGCCGGGCTAAGATTACACCCCTATCTATAAGGTAGGGAAAAATTATAGTACACACTCCTCAAATGGTGTGTACTATATGTACCTTATAACTAAAGAAGAAAACAATATAATTTCATACTTTTTGAATTATAACTATATTAAAAAAAAAAAAAATACCACATCAATTTTTTCACTCGCAAAAAAAAAATAATCATTGCAACTTTTTAAAACCTTTTTTAGCTTTTTAAAAAAAGTTAAAAAAATCATTAAAAAATTCAAACCTAAAGGAGGCCATAATCTAGTAAAATTGTAGATCATGGGACCTATAAAAATCTATCAACAAAAAAATAAATATAAAAATATAATTGTAAATACTTACCATTTTACAAATAATTTTTCTTTTTTGCTCAATATGTTTAAAAGGTTCCATCTTAGCTGTCGTTTGGCAAGTGGATTGGGATTAAAAAAACATAAAAAAGATAAAATAGACTAATAAATCAATAAGATAAAATGTCACATTTAAATCATAATTATTTTACTTTTTTCTCTAACAAAAAAAATTAAAAAATAAAAAAAGTTAAAAAAATTCTTCCCAAACACAGCTAATTTAGCCAAGGAAGAATTTTTATAGTTTGACTTATTGATTTTTTGGTTAATTTAGCTTAGTTTGACTTTTTGATTCAAAAAAAGTCAAATTATAAAAGTTCTTCCCAAATAAACCCTTAAGAATTTGCTTTGAGCCTAAAAAAGTTCAAGACTAACCTTGTGCTCATGTACCAAGAAAAAGAATAAACATAAATTTAAAATGGAGTGTTTTTAATTTTGATGAATTAATTACCTCATGCTACTAGGAGGGATTAAACCATTTTCATTATCAAATCCTACATTAAAAAAAGGGAGTAAGTCTTAATAAGTAGATTTATTATCTATAGGTCTTAAAGAAAAAATTTATCATAAAAAAGGTTACTAATTGTAAGTTTTAGCGATAATTTATAAAAATCATGACAAAAAAAGTCACTAATTGTCAATTTTTAGCGAGCATATATATAAAAAATTGTCACAAAAAAATTATTTTTAGCTACAATTTTACCAAGACTTATTTTTAATTAGACTTAATAAAAATTAAGTCTAATTATTAGGACCTATTGATAATTTACCCGGAAAAAGAAGAGAAAGAAATAGTTTATGTTTTTTCTTCCTTGACAGTTACCAAGCAAGTGACTAAACGACCACACACAACCACACTGTTTGGGGCGGGGGATGTCTGTGGGGTTTGTGCTTCTGCGTTAAGCCACCTCACTTTCAATGGGGTTTCCTATGCCAATAAAAAATTTATAAAAAAAAGAGAAAAAAAATCCTAAAACACAACCCTAAATACCTTGTTTGGTTTTCATTGATTTTTTGCAAAATTGAATTTTTGGTTTTTCGTATTTTTTATAATATTTTAAGTAAATTTTTTACTTTCACATAACTTAGATGTACCTAAAAAAATAAATACACAAGAATACGAAAATGTATTGAATTTTTATATTTTTTTGTATTTGATGAATTTTGTTAAAGTTTTTTTTCCATAAATATTATACTTTTTAAGTGCATCTAGCTTTGATGCATCTAATTTTTTTTAAAAAAAAAAAATCTTAAAATATTAAAATTTTTGACTAAAAATAAAAAAATATGAAAAATAAAAAACTTTGTTCTCGGAAATTAAACAATGTGGTGTTTGAAAATATGGTTGTTATGTATTATCATCCAATGAATTTTAGAGTTTTGTTTTATTTTTATGCAAATTTACATAATAAATTAAATGTTTATATGTAAGATTTATTGACAAGGGCATAGTTTAGATTTTTTGTTAATGGAGGCAAAAATTTCCCAAAGAGTACTGTTATTAAAGTCTCATCAATTATTTTGGACTTCTCATTTTTTTAACTTTTTTTTATTATTATAATAATAATCTCAAATGAAATTACTAAAATAGACATCAATAATTTTGAGATACTCCATCGAAAAGGCCCATAAGTCGGGAAGCAACATCGACACTCCGAAAAGAAATTATGTCCCTATTAAGGGTGGCTGCAAAAAGGATTCGGTCATTAACAAAGATTTCTTTCTCTAATGAAGATCTGGCATAGGTCCATCATCTCCATAATGATGCGCTGGTAGTAACGCTACAAATTGGGGAATTCGCTGTCAGAAGGATATTGATCGACCAAGGCAGTTTGGCTGAAGTCATGTACTACGGACTCTTCAAAAAATTAGGTTTGTCCCATAAAGCCTTACTCAATGTGGAATCTCCATTCTATGGCTTCAACTCGAGTCTAGTATTTCTTTTAGGACAAATCTTTTTGCCAGTCAAGGCTGGAGAAACAGTCCACCAAGTCGAATTTCAAGTGGTTAAAGTGCCATCCCCTTATAATGCCATAATGTGTAGAACGTGGCTCCACCAAATAGAAGCTGTCCCATTCACTTTTCACCAGGTTCTACGGTTTTCAAAAGCTAGCAACATTAGGACCATCCGGGGGGACCAGACAATGGCAAAACAATGTATGGCAGTATCTTCAACTCGGCCATCGAAAGTTCGGACAAATGACTCAGAAGAGGAAGCTGAACCTCAGATTGGAGCCAAGAGTGCCGAAGAACTTGAGAAAGTACCAATCGATCCTGAAGACGAAGACAAGTTCTTCCTACTCCACTACAGAGACATATTCGCCTGGACGCCTTATAAGATGGAAGACATCGACTCAAGGGTGACAAGTCACAAATTACACGTGAGTCCGAACTCACGGTTGGTGATACAGAAGAATAGGAGGTCTACACCTCAAAAAGTCAATGCTGTCAAAGAGGAAATAGCTAAATTACTTGAGGCAAATGCCATCCAGGAAGTTCAATATCCGGAGTGGTTATCTAACACTATCGTCGTCAAGAAAAAGAATGACAAATGGAGGGTATGCTTGGATTTCACTGATCTAAACAAAGCATGCCCCAAGGATAGCTTTCCTCTACAAAAAATTGACCAACTTGTGGATGCAACCTCCGGACATGAAGGAATGAGTTTTCTGGATGCATATTGGGGATACCATCAGATTGTGATGTCTCCGGATGATCAGGAAAGGACGCCATTCATCACACCTATCGGGTTATTTTGTTACAAGGTAATGCCTTTCGGTCTTAAAAATGCCAGAGCAATGTATCAACGGCTAGTTACAAAGATGTTCCGCAGTCAAATCGGACGGAATCTTGAAGTATACACTGACGACATGGTGATCAAGTCAAAAGAAGCTAGGCACCATCCTGAAGACCTTTGTGAAACCTTTGAGGTGCTCCATAGATACTAGATGAAGCTCAACACGGCAAAATGTGCCTTTGAGGTTGGATCAAGAAAGTTCCTAGGGTACATTGTCACTAATCGAGGAATAGAAGCCAATCCCGATCAAATCCAGGCATTGATTAACTTAACCCCACCTTCAACTGTTAAAGGAATCAAATGCTCTTTGGGATGGCAGCAGCCCTTAATAGGTTCATCAACTGATCCTTCGATCGATGCCGATCGTTCTTCCAACTGACCAAGAAAAAGAACCGATTTGAATGGACCTCAGAATGCAACCATGCTCTGCAAGAACTAAAAGGTTACCTAGCCAAACCACTTCTACTCACTAGCTCCAACGATGGGGAAAGGTTGTATTTATACCTAGCAGTTTTCGATCATGCCGTAAGTTCGGCACTCATAAAAGAATCTTCTGATAGACAAATATCAGTCTTCTATGTGAGCAAGACGTTACTTGACGTAGAGACTAGGTATCTGCCCCTAGAGAAGTTGCTCCTGGCATTGGTCGTTTCATCCCACAAATTGCATTATTACTTCTTGGCCCATCCTATCATCGTTTACTCGACTTTTCCACTTAAACAGGTCTTACATCAATCCGACTCTTCAGGTCGTATTTCCAAATGGGCTGTTGAGTTCGGACAGTATGATATTCAGTTCCGACCAAGGACATCAATCAAAGCGCAGGTTTTGGCCAATTTCCTAGCCGAATTTTCACCAAAACCAAGCACTATGGAGGGCGAAGCAAGAATCACACCTTCCACCGACACCACATGGATATTGCGTTGTGACAGGGCTAGTAACGTTAACGGTGCATGGATCAGATTCGTGCTGATCACACCTCATCAAGAAACAATTGAAATCTCCGCTCGCTTGAGCTTTTCGGCTACTAATAATGAATGCGAATACGAAGCTCTTATCAATGGCCTCATGACCGCAAAAATGTTAGGCGCTAAATCTATAAGAGTTCAGTCCGATTCACAACTGGTCGTTAAATAGGTGAATGAAGAATACGCAGCTTGGAATGAACGAATGATAAAATATCTGGTAGTAGAAAAAGCTGCGGTCGAGCAATTTCTTTCCTTTGAGATTCCACAGATCGGGCGAGACCAGAATAGCTATGCCGATGCACTGGCTACTTTGGCCACAACAATTACATAGACAAAACGACGTATGATCGAGATAGGGGCCATTTCCACATCTAGTATCACCGGAAAAATTGCATGCCATATCTATTCTGATGAAAGTTGGATGACCCCTCTTATTCGATATTTGTTTGATGGTACCATGTCCCCTGATAGCAAGGAGGCCCATCGGATCAGAGCGAGCTGTACGTTTTTGGCTGAATAATTCAAAGCAACTTTTTAGAAAATCCTATTCAGGCCCCTATCTCAAATGCCTTCATCCCGATGAGGTCGTAAGTGTATTGGATGAAATGCACGTTGGATCATGCGGGGTGCATGTAAGGGGCAGATCATTAGCTCATCGGGCGCTTACACAAGGATATTGGTGGCCTTGAATGCAACGTGACGTACAACAGCTTATATAGAAATGTTTAACATGCCAAAAGTTTTCACTAATCATCCGGTAACCCTTTGAAGACCTCAATCCTGTTTCAAGCCCTTGGCCATTCGCACAATTGGGATTGGACCTCGTCGGACCATTGCCTCGTGCTCTGGGAAATTTGAAGTGGTTGATAGCAACAGATTATTTTACAAAGTCGATTGAGGCCGAAGCATTGGCCTCTATCCGGGATATTGATATCTGGCGATTTTTATGGCGAAACATCATCACGAGGTTTGGGATACCAAGAGCACTTATATCCGATAATGGCACGTAATTCGATTGTCAAATATACAAGGAACTATGCACCCGATATGGAAGCAAGGCCTATTATTCCACCCTAACTTACCCCCAGAGTAATAGGTAAGCCGAAACTTCGAACAAAACCGTTTTAAGTGGTATCAAAAAATGGTTGGAGGCATCCAAAGGAAGATGGGTCGAAGAGCTCCCAGCAGTACTTTGGTCATATCGAACAACACCCGACATGCAACAGGCGAGACGCCCTTCTCCCTAGCCTTCGGGGTAAAAGCCGTCATCTCATTAGAAATCGACTTCTCGATAGGAAAATCTTATTTAGTGGAAAATGGGGCGAATGACGAACTACTCTGAAGTGAACTTGATCTCGCCGAAGAAAGACACAAGAAGGCAATACTGCGGCTAGCAGCATACCAACAAGACATAGCTTGGGCCTACAATAAGCGAGTAAAGCATCGACGGTATGTGATCGGCAAATTAGTTTTGAAAAAAGTCCTCCCATATGAGCGAAAAAGCTACCGATAGCAAACTTGGGCCAAATTAGGAAGGACCATACTAGATCACTAATCTGGCCGGGGAAGGGACATACGAAGTGGCCGATCAACGTGGGAATGTTCTCCCAAGGCCTTGGAATGCGATGCATCTAAGGAAGTATTATTATTAAAACCTTGTAACTACAATGTAATAATGCTCAACTATGAAGCATAATGAATAAACATAAGGTTGCATCATAAAATCTTCGTCTTATTAAACCAGATCCATTATATTACATTCTCACTTTTGCAAAAGTAAGGAACAGACAAAATTACAAGATCATGGAACTTATTCCAACAATACTCGATGAATACATATTCCTTTTCCAACCTATCTTCTATCTTATCCAACTGGGGCTTTTTCCAGCTGTTGGGCCCTTATTCGGAAAAAGAGTTGTTCGACCCTCATTTCAAACTCTGTTTGCTTCAGAGCCATCTTTATTTTGTCCATATCAACATAGTCCCAATATGCTGAATGCTTATCCCTAAAATCTGCATAGTCCTCTAGAAGATTTTCTGCTTCGTACTGAGTATGGATGTAAGCAGCAGAAATCTCGTCCAAAGCTTGGTAAGGTGGTCATATTATTTTTGCGCCAGTGAAGCAAAAGTGAGAGCTAGTCCAAGAAGGTGTAAAGCTCCGCTGAGCAATCAGACCAAGAATATGGCTTCGCGAAACAATATTACAAGCCCATTGAAGATTCTTCAGGGGAATGTCATCATGAAGAACTTTGAAGCATAAATGGGAAAATGCCGCAAGAACGGTTTGGGCCTTGTGCCGTTGATAATCCGAAGGGGGAACAAGGGCTTGGTAGGCGGGAAAGTGTTGTCTTTCAAAAGAGTGAGTTTTAATTCCTCGATCTAGTTTGGATTCGAAGGCAGAGCAGGTGCAGCATGGTCCAGACCAAACGACGGAGGATAATGTGGTTCATTTACAAAATTACGTCATCAGATGAGGAGAGCTTTGCCTTTTTGGCCAAGCGTGGAGGGCTGAGCCCCAAACCCCTAATTGAATTCGGGACCTTTTGTACTATTTTAGTCAGAAAGGGTCGAAGTGTATCACGTCGAAAGAAGATTGTCTTCCAAACAATGAATTCGGTCGAATGGTACATAAGAATATACCACCGAGCTTCGACGAGATGGATGAACCAAGGTCAGATCATCAAACTCTACAAATCCATGGTGAATTCGCTCCATTTTTTGGGGATAGGATGGTTCGGGCCAAGCATCCCAGCCAATGGTAGCAGAAGCTGGGACTGCTTTATCCTATGTCGACATCTCAGAAGAAGAAACAAATTGTTGTTCGAGATCCACATGAGTAGATTGTGGCTAGCAAGGTTTGAATTCTGTCATGACTTCTATAATTTGTATAAATGGATGGAAGCAAATACGACTACTTAATGCGGGGGTATTATTTCAAGCCTGACTATCCATTTCCCCCGCCCCTTCGTGTGCGCAAAGGAAAAAAAGGTCGAAAAGGCCAGACATTCAACCCTTCGTTTGCTCAAATAGTATAACCAAAAGTTCAACAAACGCAACGGCAATAATGATATTATGCATACCCTTCATATATCAAAAGTACTTCATAAGATATATGAATGTACAGGTTAAAACAAACAAAAACAAACCAAAATAAAAAAAAAACACAAAAGCAACACAAGATAGAAACAAAATGGCCCCCGAACAACATCTTTACAAATTATCCAACTCAGAAGGGATAGGAACCTTGAGATTCGGCAAAGGAACTTGGGAATATAGCTCGGATGACTCTGTAACCCCCATTTGTTTCATTGCCGATCTCCAGCCTTCTCGGAAAAAGAAGTTTTCCAGTTTGTTCATCTAGTCGGCATATACAGTGTTTGCTTCGTTCCATGTGGCCTTGATACTCGCCTTCAGCTCTATCTCATGTTGGCCTTTCATTGTCTCCATGGCGACCCTCAAAGCCTCATAATCCGATCTTAATTTATCAAGCTGACGGGTGGCCGCTTTAACATTTTCTTCGGCTAACATCTGGCCTAGTTCGATTGTTGCGATTCTATTCTCAGCACATTTCAACTCCTCTTGAGAATGTTCCCTCTCCACCAACAATTATTTCCTTTCATCAACAATAATTCTTTTTTCTTCTTCGATCTTACGTTTCTCTTCATCATGTCGATCCTTCTCTTGGGTTAACCGAACCCCTGCCTCCATGAATTGGTTAACGGCCTGTATCATCACACTCGTTAAAATTACAAAAGGTAACCGAAATCAAACATATACCATGATAAGCTTACCATTACTAGATTCTGGATTCCTTGACCCAGAATTTGTTGGTTCGATTGTCCTTCCAGACGTCGGATGTCCTTTGGAATATGCATACCTCGCGCTATTGCAAGGGCAACCCCAGCATCAGAAAATACAGAGTCAAGCGTATTTAAGGATCGACTCATAATCATTGGTTGGAAAACATATTCAATCGGGCCTTCTACAACGTTTTTCGCATGCTCTTCGTTTGCCTGAACACGTTGATGAATTGATGACGGTCCTTTCCCTTCGGGCGGATAATCGGCGCTCTAGGTAAACTACGATCATCGGCATCCTGACCGGCCCTCCGAGCAGCCTCAGATTGCCTAGTCATCCGATGTCGAGTAAACATATCAGGCGTCGAAGACTCTGACGAACCAGTTGATAACAGAATCACCTTTGATAAACGACTTCCTCGGTTTGCTTCTCCTAATAACAAAGTAGGTGACGATCCTACCTCTTGAGCTTTGCAGGGGCCTCGGGAGCAAGATCGGACATGGGGGGCAAGGCTACTCGTGGCAGAAATTGATCAATCAACACCTCGATCGATCGTGAGGCAATGACAGAACACCTCCAACCCACTTGTAACGCTTGCAAATTTACACCCCAAGACTCATTTTGCCGATCTGTATTTATCACGTGATGATTTGTAAAAAAAAAATAAAAACAAAAGTCGAAAAAACAAACACAACACAATGACGATCCACAAAAACAAACAAATGAATGACAGATATACAGTCGTGGAAATTATCGCAGCTCACTAGCACCCAACCTTCGGGATACAGTTGTAGCACCCTCAACAAAAAGAGGGGAGGCAAATTCCCAACTCCCAGAAACCATGACCACATCTTCCGATTCTACGTCAAAGGTCTCTGGGAGCACTCGAATAAGTGGTCTATCTCAATCACGGTGCTTTGATGCAAAAAAGAATGCCCCCGAGGGAGCTTGATACAGACTATAGCAATATTGTAACTCTCTCAAACCCAAATCCAAGCCCAACATATTGTTCAGTGCAAGCATTGCATTTATAATCTTAAAAACGTTTGTTGTCAACAAAAATGGTGGGGCTCCATAATGTGAGAGGATCTCGCAAAGTCGGGTGTGGAGGGGAAACCTAACTCCGCCATCCACTATCAAGGATACTAACCATGGAACCCTCTCATCATTGGGGAATAAGAAAATATCATCATGCTAACAGGAATATCGCAAGTAGATTAAAAATGGGATATACCATCAGAACTACTAAGTAGATATGGATGCTTCCCTATCTCGATTCAAACCCCTGATAAAACTAACACAATGTAAAAAGGGGGATACACGAACACTTACAATTTGGATGATGATTTAAACAACAGAAATAGGGGACAGGTGTCACCACCAGAAAAATCTTCGATTGATATAACGATGGAGGCGCAGAATCTCGACTATCAATGCTAATGATTTAAGCAAAAGGAGAGTAACCGGCACTCCCTTCCGATGCGACTATTGCCTTCTTTAGATAAACGTGCCCTCGTATTTAATGTGAAATATTGATAGACATGTCGGATTGTGACACATGTCCATATGACTTCAACGTATTGGGAACCTAAAAGTGAAAACCCTAAAAACCCTAACCCTAGCCGTATCTAACAAAAATATTATGCCGACCTCTTGCTTTACGCAAGGAATGGGTCCATGAGGATCCTCTCTTAAAACCTATTCAAGGGATAGTATTTCGGCCATAAGCTATGCCGACCTCTTGTTTTGCGCAAGAAACGGGTCCATGAGGATCCTCTCTTAAAACCTATCTGAAGGATAGTACATCGGCTATACGCTATGCCGATCTCTTGCTTTGCGTAAGGAAGGGGTCCATGAGGATCCTCTCTTAAAACCTGTCCGAGGAATAGTACTTCATCCATAAGCTACGCTGACCTCTTGCTTTGAGCAAGGAATCGGTCCATAAGGATCCTCTCTTAAAACCTATCGAGGGATAATACTTCAGCTATACGCTGTAGCTCGCCTTTTCGTGCCCCCTTTCGGAAGGTTTGAAAGAAAGCCCTACAGTTTGGACTCCTGCGGTTCTAAATCTAATCTCACAAGTGCAATGTGAAACTGATAAACACCAAATGGCCCAAATCCTACAAATCATTTTGGAAAATTGATTTTGAATCAAAAAGTGCCAAAAGTGGACTGCTTTACTAGATATAGAGTCACCACCTAAATATTTTATTTTGAAAAAATTTAGGAATCCATGACTCGTGCCAAAGGGCACATATTCGTCATCACTAAAGTTGTCTCGCTCGGGAACTTGGGTACGAGAGGGAAATGTCATGAATTGAGCACTCCCGCTCGCCCGATCAAAGATCAGCCTCTACTAATCATGATATGATTTTTATGTACATTATGTGCTCTTGTTCGGGTTATTAAGCTAGTTTTACTATGTGATGCGCACAAGCAAGTATAGACTAGTTTGCTCAAGTTGGAATGATTCAACTTCATGTTTGTTTTGCGAAAAGGGGTTTGAATTTGCCACCTCAAGTGGGCTTAAACTTTCGACTTTGCCACCAAACATAGTGGGATTAAAAATGATTTGCCACTCAACAAAGTGGGTTTAAAACTTACATTCGTTGAATCGTTCCAATTCAAACAACAAGACTTCATCCACAGGCATTCAAGCAATTCATCACTTAAGCATTTAGCCTCATGGAAACCATGCTAGTCATGGCAATCACTCACATTCATGCAAGTATGCTAAAACATTAAAAACTCACCTAGTACTCCAAGCTAAGAAAACATGAGTTAGTGAAATATGCATGATTCCTAACTATGTAAAATGACTAATGCAATGCATGTGATATGCAATTTAATACACTCGGCTACTAATATGGCATATGGATCGATTTGATAACATGCAGTTAAACACGTATTCAAAGAAGTATTGAAATGACAATGCAGTTTGAATGATGCGCCGAGCCTTGGTGCATACAAGACAAGATAAATGTATGCAAGCATAAGGTATGCCAATTGAAACATGTCCCTAAACTAACCATTGAAAGCAGTTAAGTAAAAGAGAGAAAAAGGTGGGGTTAGAAGACATGTACATTATTACATTTTGCTCTCACGAAGTAGAGTCCGAATGAATAAGAACAAAAACTAACTAGCTAAGCTAATTAAGCTAATTAATTATTACAAACCGAATTAATTAACTATTCTAGTTAACTAATTACAAAATGAAATTGAATAACTAGTTAAACTAACTAATTATTTACAACACTTAATTAGCTACAACTAATTAATTACAATACATGTTTGATTATTGCTAATTAAACTAATTAGCTAATCCCGGGAAGCGAGGGAGGCCTATGCATGCTCGGTTTTCACTCGAAAAGCCACTACCTTGCTGCTGAATGCCTCTGTTTGCACATTGAAACACTGACAATGCTGCCCACTTCCAGAACACCTCTGCTCCACCTTACCAACACACTGTGCAAATTTCACTGATGGCCGACAAGGGGTCGGTCGGCTACTGGTGGCGGCTGTCGGCCACTGATAACCTGGACTTCCATGCTGCAACATAGAGCAAACAGAGCAAAACAGTGTATTTCTCAAGGGTTGTTTGCACACTTTGCCTCTCCTTTTCATAGGGAAATCAAAGGAGGGACAAAATTTGGTTCATAAACTATCAATCAAGCAATTTCATTGCATGATGGCTTGTGAAACCAATTATGCAAGTTTAACAAATGCAAAATGAGGCCAAAATGAGCATCACCCTATCATGCATAATCAAGGGTAATGGAGACCTAGGAAAATGACACATTTCATCACTTTTGAGTATGAAATGTCCTATTTTTCTTGTGTTCAAATTAACGTCCGATTTGAACACATGCAATGTAACATAAAGAGATGCCTATCTTGCCTCTTTTACTTGCCAATTTTGTTTATACATTTTAGTTACCAAACCATTCATTAATCAATTTGTCCATTGGTGAGTGTCTTCTAAGATGAAAGAAGTGTCAACCAAGGGATAGTTTAAGGCATGAGAGAAGCTTCATGCCGTTGGTAATGAACCCTCAAAAGAGGATTAAACCATTAAGCATGAGCCTCAATCTCAAGCTTAAACAACCCTAAGGTTGAAACAACCCTTAAAGAAAATGAAAAAGTG
This sequence comes from Camellia japonica, assembly GCA_030407325.1. NCBI lineage: Eukaryota > Viridiplantae > Streptophyta > Magnoliopsida > Ericales > Theaceae > Camellia > Camellia japonica. Next base: position 43,786,203 of record JAPPVO010000010.1, on the reverse strand, counting down.
AAGAAATGAGAGAGATTACAGAGATTATAAGTGCTGAAATTAGGTGAGAAAAAGCACTAAAACATGCAATCAACTCGAACCAATGGTGGTTAAAGCCTTAAAACACCAAGCTAGTGAAAGGACTTACACTACAACTATGCAATACAAAACTCAAAAGCACCAAACAGCCAAAAACAGAGCTAAAACAGGTTATTTCAGAGGTCAAAACATGCTGGACTTGAGCCACAAAAAGCTAAAACATTAAGCTAATATATAGGGCTAACTAGGCATGCAAACAAGACACAAGGAGGGGAGGCTAACCCCTTCAATTTTGAATTTCAAAATGAGTTTTTTACCACTGAAAAACCTTTGAAATTCAGTGGTTAAAAGGCCCAAAAAAGTTGGTTTGAAAGTGGTGAACAAAGGTACAAAAACTTTACAAACTAAGAAGCAAGAGGGGTGAACCACCCCTTAACTGAAAATGGCCTTAAACCAACACTTTTAGGCCACAAAAATAGAGTTTTTGACAGTTCAAAACCAGCCCCAAAACAGTTGAAAAAGGTGGCAAAGCAAGTGTGCAAAACAAATATAAAAGGAGAGTGTTATACCTCTTGAAGGGAAGACACAATTTGGCCAACAATCCAAGCCAAAACCTCCTCCTAGAGCTCAAAACAAGTCCCAAGCTACCTTAGCCCAAAGACTAGCAACTCTTGTTAAGGATTGATAGACAAAAGTGGAGTGTATCCAAGCAACTATGCACAAAATTGCTAGAGAAAGAGAGAAATGTAGAGAGAGAGAGAGAGAGAATTTTGTTCCAAAATTGCTAACTCTCCAAAATGGGGGAGGAACCCCCTATATATAGAAAAACAAGCCTTGAGCTTAGAAACATCCCACCATACACGTGTAGGGAGATGCAGCTCAGTGTGCTAACAACTGGCACAACTGTTAATAAATATCTGGAAAAAGACATTGGTGGCCATCGGCCACCACTGGTAGCCGACCGGCCACACCAATGACCAAAAACCATGAGCCATGGCCGACAGCCTATGGTGGTGGCTGACAGGTCACCAAAAGTTTCAGGCTTGAAAAAACAGGGTTCTGGTCCAAAACAAAGCACAAAATGGACAAGCTTAAAAGGCTCATAGACAGGGCGTTCCACCGAGGACTTCGGGCACTCAAAGCAAACAAATGCAATCGTAATCATCGAGTGCACAAGCGATGACGTCTAAGTCTTGAGGTTGGTCAAAAATGGGGTATGCCGATCTCTTATTTTGCGCAAGGAACGAGTCTATGAGGATCCTCTCTTAAAACCTATCCGAGGGATAGTACTTCAGCCATAAGCTATGTCGACCTCTTGCTTTGCACAAGGAACGGGTCCATAAGGATCCTCTCTTAAAACCTATCTGAGGGATAGTACTTCGGCCATAAGCTATGCCGACCTCTTATTTTGTGCAAGGAACGGGTCCATGAGGATCCTCTCTTAAAACCTATTTGAAGAATAATACATCGGCTATACGTTATGCTTATCTCTTGCTTTGCGCAAGGAATGGGTCCATGAGGATCCTCTCTTAAAATCTATTCGAAGGATAGTACATTGGCTATACGATATGCTGATCTCTTGCTTTGCGCAAAAACAAGTTCATGGGAATCCTCTTTTAAAGATTTATCCGACGGATAGTGTAAACAACTGAAACAAATTAGCCGATCTCTTGGAGTCTACTCAAAGAATAAGGCTTCGGCATAAATTTAAAATTAAATGCATGTAACTCAAGTAGCACAATCATTTCATCAAACATAGATCTATTAACTCACAAAAGAAAAAATTCGATGCATAATACAAAAAAATAAAATAAAAAATAAAATAAAAAAAATAAAAAATAAAAAAAATTATTTTTCCTAGTCCTAAGTACTTTCAGTCTCTACTTTCTCAACAACATTATGACAATCGGCAGCTTCGGGGCGTGGGTAGGGAACATTTTTTCTCAACTCAGAGTTTGTTGGAACATTCACGACCTCCAATGCCGATGTCCAGCCATCCTCAAATAACATGTTCTTGAGCTTGGCAAATTGCACCTCATATACAGCGGTAGCCTCATTGCATCTCTCATCTTTCGCTACCTTTACCGCACTAGCTAGATCCTCCTTTGACGCATCAAGTGCTTCGGTAAGTTGTTCCTTCTCCATCTTCAAAGCATTGATCTCTTGTTCCATAGATGTCAACCTTAAGTCCATGCTCGAAGCTTTGAATCGAACTCTGTAACTTTGCCCTCCACATTTTCAGCTCACAGCTCAAGTTCTTTGGTCTTCTCAACCAGTAGGTCATTTGATGACCTCAACTTATATGACGCCCTAGCCAGTCTGTTATGATGCACCATGGCCTCAAATGTATAAAAAGACCTTACATGCAACCATTCAATTAAAAAGGGGGGGCATAATCAACCAACCAACCAAATATAAGCGCACGATCAAGTAATAAAAAGAAGACACAACCACTTATTATCAAAGAAGAATGCAGAACTTGTGAGAAAATAGCAACATCTGATTGTTCGGCCAGGCGTGCGGCGTCAACCGGTAAAATCAAACTACGAACAATCGCAGCAGCAACTTTAGCTCTACCCATAGTTGAATTTGCATTCGTCAACTGCAGATCCTTAAGTGTAGGTACTAAAGTGATTAGAGAAACAACGATTGCTGGTTCAGAAGCAGAGGCTGGAGATGATACCGTGGCAACCACAGAAGGATCAGTGCGGCTTTTCTTCAGAACTTAGGTCGATTGGTCGAACAGTCGTTTGCTCAATCTTTGGCAGGAGGAATAGGGTCATTGGAGACCACTATAGGATTAGGTACAGAATCGCCTACTATGACAACTGGCGAATGCTAGGGCCGACCGGCAATGGCAGGGTCAAAAGACTTTTGCGAAGCAGACGTTGCCGCTGCAGCTCTTTTACACTTTCTAGCCATTACAATCTCTAAAAAATTCTTCGGTGGCATGGTACCGGATACGATAGCCTCCAAACTAGATAATTCTTTTTGGGATCCTTCTTTAGGAGCAACTTCTTCAACGTTCTCTCATAAATGAGGAATGATGTAAAAATCAAAACCACCTTTTGCATCAAGATCTATGCCATTGTGGCTATCACTGTTTCGTAATGAGGAACGTACGCGAGCAAGACATGAGTAGCCCGACCTAGCCCTTGTTGCTCTGGTGGCCCTCTGTACGACCAAGCTTGCCGCAGAAGAGAGAGGTTTACTTGATCTTCCTACTCACTAGGATGAGTAAAGACTTTGGGAGCGGTGACAAATGAACACAGCTGTTAGTAAAATTAGATGACAAGACAAATACAAAGACAAAGGAAATAAAGGTGACTTATAACCTGGACGGCCAGTGACCTTAGGGAGAGGTCGGATCCGATCAACTCTAGGAGGAAATTCCCAATTCCTCTCTAAAAAATTCTTTGGTGGTGGGAACAAAATTGTAACAGTACCTAATTTCAGATAGACCTAAGTTGATTCCAATAATATCATTTAGGGCCACTACTTTTATCACTATCCTAAAGAAATTAGGGAACAGTTGGGAAGGGGGTACCCCATAAAAGTGAAGTACCTCTCGAAGGAGGGGATGCAGAGGGAATCTAACTCCTCCATTTACTATATCTATTAAGGGAAAAGGAATTCGTTCTTCAAAACCCTCTAACAAACTGTCATCGGAGGTAGGAAGGCGAACAATGACATCCTCAGGGATATTATATAAAGCCCTGAACTCAGCAATGCTCTCTTTGGATTCAAAGAAGGACCTCAATCGATTCATTTTGTCAAACAAAAGCTAACCAAAAAAAAAAAAAAAAAAGAAGAGAAATTGCAAGAGGAAAGAGGATGAACTTACAAGGAACTTTTGCAAAAGGATGGGAAAATGAATATAAGAGTTGAGGACGTGATGCGATGGGAGACGAAAAGTGGGCCAAACCTTTGATTAAATACGTCAGAAGTGAAACGACGTATTGAAGTAGGAAATAATGGGCATCGTTATTTAAATAAAGATACTCAGCGGAAGCGTGTCACAGATTGTGCTGTTTTCCTAGGAACCTGTAATAGTCGGCTAAGGCACTATAGACACCCCATTTTTGACGGCCCTTAAAACTTGGGCGCCACTGATTGATCACTCAATGATGAATGTATATGCTTGTCAAATGCTTGACGTCCTCAGCAGGAAATCTTAGTGTTGAACCTACAAACCTTGTACCTTATTTTGGACCAAAACAATTGTTTTTCAGGCCTGAGCATCCAGGGACTTGCAGACCCACTAATGTGGCCTGCCGGCCACTGGTGCAAAGAATTAGATATTTTCTACCAATTGTCTTTACAGATGCATGCACCATTCCAGCTGTGTTTGTAAGGATATTGTCAAGGGTCTCTCATATATTTCTATATATAGATGACCCTCTCTTTTGTTTCTAAGGTTAGAAAAATTTTAGAATTTAGAAAATTTTGGAGAGCAAAATTTTAGAAAATTTCTCTCTCTAAAATTCTCTTTCTCTTGCAACTTACATAACCTTTACCTAAACACTCAAAACCAAACCTAGAGAGTTCCTTGCTGAGGTGATTTAAGCTTGAATTTTAGCTCTTGAGGTACTTGAGAGTGTGAATTAGTGGTTTGTAACTCAAGGGATCATTCCTCTTCAAGAGGTATACATTCTAGTGCTTTTGTAATGTCTCTACACTACTTGTTTTCCATCTTTTCTTGCTTTTTTTGAGTTGTTTATAACTTGTATTTTTGGGCTGAAACTTGTGGTTTAAGGCCATTAAAGGTAGAGGGGTTGACAACCCTTCTTTGAACCCTCCTTCTATGGCCTTTGTCCTTGTGTTTCCCATCTTTTCATCAATTTTTTTTTGAGTCTTTTACCACTGATTTTCAGAGTTTTCTTAGAGACTAAAATCATGTTTTGAAGTCCTAAAAGTGAAAGGGTTAGCCTCCTCTCCTTGTGCTTGTGTGCTAGTTTTAACCCCTCAATATTTTAGCTAGTTGTTGTAGTTGTTTTTTTTTCTTAATTCCAGCACTTTTTTGGGCTGTTTTAGGACTGTTTTTGTGAGTTAGCTTCATTCATGCTTTGTATAGTATGCTTGTAGTGTAATGATCCTCATAAGCTTGGTGGTTTAGGCCTTAACCACCAACCTATTTGAGTTGATAGCCTTTATTTCTTGCTTTTCATACTTGTGTTCACCTCTAAGCATCTCTGCAACCTCCTTCATTTCTTGATTTTTCATTCGCTTTGAGAGTTGTTTCAACCGATGAATTGTTTAAGCTTGAGCTTGAGGTCGTTGTGCTTAATGGTTTAATCTCTTTATAGGTTCATTACCAACGACATGACATTTCTCTCATGCCTAAAATAACCCTTTGTTTGACATTTCTTTCCATTAGAGGACTTAATCTTCATTTTTGGACTAAATGAATTAAGGAATGGAAAGGTAATTAAAAGAGATAATTAAAATTGGGATAAAATGAACCAAGATAATAAAATAATTTGGTGTTCAATTAGACGTTAATTGAACACATTGAGACTTGAGTCATTTCATACTTGTTAGTGATGAAATGGTCCAAGTTTCCAAGGTCAACCACTTCCCTTGATTAATCCATGATGGGGAGGAGGTTTTGTTAGTCTTACCATTTATTGAAATTGTGTCCCTTGATTCATAAGCCATCATGCAATGCAATTGCGCCGATTGATGGCTTGCGAATCAAACCTGCCCCTCCTTTGACTTATTTGCTGATAAGGAGAAGTAGGGTGAACAAACATCCCCTAAGAATACTCTGGTTTGTGCTCTATTTGTTCTCTGTTGCTGTAGGAAAGAACCAACATTAGTGGCCGATAGGCCACTACTTCTGGATTGTCGGCCACTTTTTCCAGGCAGATAGTGTCCTTTTTCCAGTAGAGCAGAGCAGAGCAGAGCAGAGCAGAGGCTGAGGTGGAAAAACAGTGCAATTTTCTGACTGAGCAACAGAGGCTTTCCTGTAGCAAAACAAAGAGCATTATCAGGTGGAAATCCACATCTATGCATGAGCCATCCCTCGATTCTTGGGATCCATCAAAATGATGTTGTAATATTAGTATGTTATATTTGGAGTAGCGGATTTGTAACTAATTAGTTAGAGTAGCTAGTTAGTTTTGTATAGTACTAATTTAATTAGCTAGAATAGGTAGTTAAATTTGGTGTTGTAATAATTAGTAGGTGTAGTTAATTTATTCATTTGGTTTGTAATACTTAGTTAATTCGTAGCAATTAGCTAGGGCATTCATTCGGACCCTTTTGTGTGAGGGCCAAATTGTAATAATGTGTATCTCTTCCAACCCCACGCCTTTCTCCCTTTTATTTATCTTCTTATGATGGGTAGTTTAGAACATCATGTTTCATTTAGCATATTCCATGATTTGCATCCACTTGTCCTGCATTAATCGAGGCTCGGTTTATCATTCTAACAAGCATTGTCGTTTATTACTTCGTTGAATACGTGTTTAAATCGCATGCTATCAAATTGATTTACATGTCACAATTAGTAGCCGAGCCCATTAGTTGCATCATTACATGTGTTGCATTAGTCATGTTGCATTAGTTAGGAGCATGCATGTTTTCTAACTCTTTTGTTTCTTTTGGCTCACCTCGGAGTACTAGATGGGCATTTTTTTGCTTTAGCATATCGCATGCGTGTGATTGTTGCCATGACTAGCATGCTTGCCATGAGGCTATATGCTTAATTGATATACTTGCTTGAATGCCTGTGGATGAAGGGTAGTTGCTTGAATTGGAATAATTTGAGTAATGTACATATGCGATCACTTTTTCAAGTGGTACATATTCAAAACAATTTTCAAAACAAACATGAAATCAAAATGTTCCAATTTTTACAAATTAGTCTATACTTATGTGCAACACATAGTAATGCTAGTCTAATAACTGAAATAAGAGCATATTATGTAAATAAGAATCACATCATGATTCGTAGAGGCCAATCTTTGATCGGGTGAGTGGGGTGCTCAATTCATGACCTTCCCCTCTCGTACCTTAGTTCCCGAGCCAAGACAGTTTGGTGATGACAGATAAGTGGCCTTTGGCACAAGTCTCGAGTTTCCTAAATTTTTCAAAAATATTTAGGTGACGACTTTGTAATCTGCAAAGCAGTCCATTTTTGGTATTTTTGATTCAAAATCGATTTTCCAAAAGATTTGCCGGTTTGGACTCTTTTGTGTTTATCTATTTCATATTGCACTTGTGAGATTAAATTCAGAACCACGGGAGTCCGAATTGTAGGGCTATCGTATCCGAAAGGAACACGAAAAGTCGAGCTACAGTTTCTGGTGACTCTGCTGGGAAAATTAGAGAACTTGACTCGAACTTCATGATGTGAACTTTTATCTATGCTTATATGTTCTTTGCATTGCATTTGCATTGGTGCGCTTAAGTTACCGTGTTTGCCATCTACTATTCCTGGACAGTTTGCTGGAGGCTTGCCCAAAAGCTTGCCAAAAGGCTGACCGGTTGAGGGCTCTGCCATGATGGGAACACAACCCTTGGATCTGAGCTACCGCTATACCGTTTGATCCTCCTTTCACTTCTCGGTGTCAGGTGTGAAAGGTATATTAGGTAGTCTTGTTGAGGTACCCCCTTTGACCATTTGGCCTAACTGCATACAGTGAAGCCATAGAGACTATTCCAAACTAGGACAGGATGCTCACCCAAAATGCAGGATTACGTGAAACTGCTTGATTGAAATAGTGAAACCTAGTTCATGACAAAAACTAGGATAGGGTAAGCCTACCCGCTCATAGGGGTGTTTTGGCTCTCTCTTAACTGGTATGTGCTTTACAGTGAAACTGCACAGGAATGTGCATAACAGTTGCAAATCTGGTATCTATTTTGGGGGAGGGAGGCATAATTCAGTGTGGAGTACAGTCTTACAGCTTTGATCATGTCTGTGTTGATAACATCTTAGCTGAGGTGTTGTGCAGTTTCTGATTACTACTCATTTGCTTTATTTCTTTTACTAGGTAGTTTAAAACCATAGCTTTAGAAAGTTCGAATATCCCCCAACTACTCAGAAGACTTTGTAAAGCCGGGGATCTTGTTCGGGGACAACCCATGTTTACCTCACTCCCATCGGTTACAAGACGGAGGAGAATTAGGCAGAATTCACCAGTTCAGTTCTTACAGTAGTCACCCCTCAACTCACCTGTGTCCAGTCTGGTTCGGGAACGGTCATCTACTTCTAGCCCAACGCGAGATCAATCACCTATTCCAATGGCACAGTATCCTCCAGCCAGTGTGGAAGAACTGATACACCATTTGCAATAGACAATTAAAACCCTACAGCAGGATGCGGCCCCGTCAAGCCGAGGTCACGGCCTGTCAGGTTGAGGTTATAACCAGGCTACAACAATAGTAACCACAGCCGGTTGCGGCCTCTGCATGCCATGCACCTCCTGCGACTATCCCAGCACCCAGAGCCACCGCTTATAATGCCAATGTTCAAGAAAACCAGGGCAATCTAGCAGAGCCAATCCCAGCATAAACCTCCAAAACCTCTATTTATCAGATCGAGGCTCCGTTCGAATTCGAGGTTAACTCAACTGCACTTAAGGTCAATAAATTGGAAAAGTTATTCAAGAGAGCAACAAAAAGTTAACTCCATATCGGACATAGATAAGGAGTATACTAATTCTACAGTTACATTGCCAGATCAGTTTAAAATGTCACACATTGATCGATTCGACAGCTCCGGGGACCTGATGGTCCACTTGCGTTTGTTTTCGAATATCTTGCGGCTGATGGGCTTAACTAGACTACAGAAGCTGTCTCTCTTCGGTCGCACCATGTCGGGTATAGCGGCCATTTGGTATGCTAAGTTAGAATATTCGGTCAAACAAAATCGGAAAGAGATGGCCAAGGCCTTCATTGCTCAATATTCTTACAATACACAGATTGAGGTCACAACTCGTAATCTTGAGGCAACAAGCCAAAAGCCGAAGGAGGGTTTCTCTGAATTTGTGACAAGATGGAGAGCTAAAGCCTCGATGATAACCACAAGGCCTTCCGAGAAGGATCAAATCAGGATGGTTGTCCAGAATCTGTATGGCAAGCTGTTGCAAAAAATAATTGTCCTATCTGTATTTACATTTATAGAACTTCATGAAATAGGAGTGCAAATCGAAGACACCATGAAGCAGGGGCTTATTACAGATGAGAAGGAGTTGGCAAAAAGGTCGTTTGTTTGCAGTTCCAATGTTGTCGGTGGTAGCACAACTGCGAGGCAGTTAGACGTAAGTATTGTCACCACAACCAAGACTGCTGACCCCTTTGCCAACACAAGCTCACAAACATCGTCCATCCCTACTCGACCCTAGAGGACTTTTAACCAACTGTACATGACTCTCTCTTAAGCCATAAAGGTGCTAGTCAAGAAAGGGCACCTCAAACCCTCAGAACCTCGCCCACTTCCTGATCCTCTCCCACCCAAACACAACCCAGCAAAATACTGTGCGTTTCACCAACATCATGGTCATGGCACCGACCAGTGCTTTCGATTGTGTCATGAGATTCAAGATCTCATTAACAACAAGGTGATCACTCCACCTCAGAAATTGAACGTAACCACAAATCCACTCCCAACCCATAATCAGGTCCCCCCACCACGAAATCTTAACCTAATCCATACATTCACCACCTTTTATGACCCCATCGTATATATTACTTCCTCTCACCTACCAAAATCGACGTTGTTCATTTCGGAAGGCACAGATCTGTGCATGATAGACACGTCCAAACCTCAACCCAAGCTCGTGGTGATGAGACTTATAATGGAAGGGGAGTCGACCTTGGAGGAAGATACTAGTCTGTTGCCAGAGTGTCCTGACGACTTATCTGATAAGGTGTATGATCCAAGTTTCTATATTGTGTCAACTGGTCAAATCAAGCCTGAATTGTTGCTGCCGACCTTGGTAGACATCAATGTGGTCAGGGAAGATGGCCCGAGCCAGGGATTGGATGATTTAGTAGAACTCGAAGAGGATTTGGATAATCTGCAGTTCTTTGATGAGCAGGATCAAGGAGATGTACAAATCGGATGGTTCGACCTGAACGGAGCAATTGACAACACTGGATGGCTGAGTGATGAGCCAGACAAGGAAGAAGAAACTAGAATGAAGCCAGAGGGAAAAGAAGCAGAGATAGCTGTAGTAGCCGGAAGGGCTGGTGAAAAAGGAAAGCTGACGGAGAAAGCTAGTGTGGAAAACCTAGCCCAGGAAGTGGGCACTGTGAATATTGTGGATACTGAATAAGAAGCTGCACTGAGGCAGTTTGAACGAGAAAGAATTGAGGACAGCTGAGAAATTATAAATTCACAACACCTTGTGGGGGGCACCTATGATGTGAAGGTGATACAAGCAGAGCTAGACAACTGTTTGTCGGAGGGCGAATGATGGGATGATAATGATCTGCATCTGGCCCATACTGAAGAAGATTGGGGCGATTGCATTCCGGACAATACGTGGTATGCCGAGGAAATAGACCATCTGATAAGAAGTGGGCGGTATTTTAAGCCGCCGCACTTGGATCAAGCAGAGGCGTTTAGAAAGGACAAAGAAGCCGAGAAACAAAAGGAGAAACAACTAGAAAAAGAGGCAGTGTTGAAACAACTCAAGAAAATTCAAGCTGATATCTCCATCTAAGGTCTTCTTATGGCCTCACGAGTACACCGATAAGCAGTATTGTCGGCAATGGACAAGGCTAAATTGGCCATTGACACCACGCCCGAACAACTTGTGGGTTTGGTCTTTCCAAGTGGTGCCAGGCCAACGCTTACTTTCTTTAACAAAGAGCTGCTGCCGGAGGGCTCAAATTACAATAAACCATTGTACATATCTGTGGAATGCAGGGAGAAATAGGTGCCAATGGTATTGGTAGATACTGGTTCGGCCATTAATGTCTGTCCTTCCCGTGCCGCCTACGCAATTAGCCTCAAACCAGTGGACTTTGTTCCCACAACCCAAGTAATTTGGGTGTATGATAACACTAGTAGAGAGGTCATGGGTACAGTGCAAGTGAGAGTCAAGGTGGGCCTATCAGAGCAAGAGATTGAGTTTCATGTCTTGGATGTGCTGGCTACCTTCAATTTGTTATTAGGGAGGCCCTGGTTGCACTATGTGAAGGCTGTCTCTTCCACTCTCCATCAAATGTTGAAGTACCCTCATGGGGGAGGAGTGGCAATTGTTTTCGGGAATTCATCCATCCATCCTCCGCTAGAGGTGACTATGCCAGTGCTAGAGATCAACCATGGTGACAAGGACGTATTCCTCTCGGGATTCACTTTGGCTGAAGCCCGGGTAATACAAACCATTTTGGCGCAGACGAATGTATGTACGTCAATGCCTAGTCCATCTACTTCATGAACAAACTACGGCACGTTTTGGGAATGGGGCTTAGAAGGAGTGGTCTGAAAGGTGTTGTAGCACTGACAGATGTACCACATAACCCGCATGCCTTTGGATTGGGCTATGTGCCCACCAAAGAGGACTGGATCAGAAAGAGGAAAGAAATGAGAGGTAGAGCCAAGGCCAAGCAAGTTGGAAAACGATATGAACTCATCCATAGGCCAATCCAGGGGACACTAAATGGACTTTTTGTTTAGGAGGAAGAAGACTTCCCTTTTTGCGGCTTCCTTGAGCCTTGGGTAAATTCCTCGAAGTAATGTGTCCTTGGGTTCGAGATTTTCTTTGACCATCAACTCAGGACAATGATGATGAGGAAATGGCTGAACTAAGTATCAAAGCTGAATAGAGCATGGAAGGTGACTCGAATGACAACGAACGTAGAGGAAGGGCAACACTGGCTAGTCTCCTAAAAGATCTCACGACCGACCTAGAGAACTTGGAGGATAAGTTTACTGTCTCCACGATTAGGGAAGAACCGGGTGTGAACCCAACCAATGGCATTTTGGATGTATCAGGGGCACCATCTCTTACTTGGCTGCTGGAGGAAGGCTATCTGTCCAGTTCTGAATCGGGTGATGAGCTAAAATCTGATTCCACTAAGTCTGTGGGGTCGGGATCAGATTCAAGTTCTTCTGAGTTTGAGTTTGATATTTCTGGGGGTGGTAACCGGATACCAAAGTCCTGTCTAGGTCTTCATTCAGTTTTTCTTTTGAGTTTGTAACCAAAGATTTGGACCTTTTGAATGAAAACTCTGCAGATTTTGCGTACTTTTCTGTGTCGTTGGTTTATTATATTGACAAAGATTTTCAAAATTTTAATAAAAACGAAGAGGAGGAAATTCCTCTGGCTTTGAAAAACTTGATTAATCGAGAGGACGAGAGGCTTGTTAAACCTGCGTTGATGAAATCATTGCCATTAATGTAGGTACTGAGAAGGATCCGCGCTTGGTCCAGATCGGGTCCACGTTGTCTTCGGAGGAGCGCGAGTGTTTAATCGCTTTATTAAAAGATTTCAAAGATGTTTTCACGTGGTCCTACGAAGATATGCCTGGAATCGATCTTGAGATTGTACAATATCGGATCCTTCCGGACCCCGAGGCCCGACCAGTCAAGTAGAAGCTGTGCGGAATTCGTCCAAATTGGGCATTGAAAATCAAAGAAGAGGTCACTAAGCAAATTGATGCAGGATTCTTGTTAGTATCCGAGTATCCGACCTGGTTGGCCAATATCATTCCAGTACCGAAGAAGGATGGTAGAACTCGAGTTTGCGTTGACTTTCGGGACTTGAACAAAGCCAGTCCGAAGGATGACTTTCCTCTACTGCATATTGATGAGTTAGTGGATTTCACTACAGGCCATGCATTGCTATCGTTTATGGATGGGTTTTCCAGGTACAACTAGATTCTGATGGCACCTGAGGATAGAGAAAAGATCGTATTCACCACTCCGTGGGGTATCTACTGCTATCGGGTTATGTCGTTTGGTTTGAAAAATGTTGGAGCTACCTATCAAAGGGCCGCGACCACCATTCTGCATGACATGATCCACAAAGAGGTTGAGGTGTATGTGGACGGCATGATTGTCAAGTCCAAAGAACGAGAGGGCCACTACACCGTGCTGGAGAAATTATTTCAACGGATCAGGGAATACAGATTAAGGTTAAACCCGTAGAAATGCACCTTCAGTGTAATGGCAGGAAAAATGTTGTGCTTTTTGATCACACAAAGGAGAATTGAAGTAGATCCTTCCAAAATCAAGGCCATCTTAGAAATGCCACCACCAAGGATTGAAAAGGAGGTACGTAGCTTTCGGGGTAGAGTGCAATTCATAAGATGGTTTATTTCCAAATTAACCTTGACTTGTGAACCACTATTTGGTCTCCTGAAGAAAGGGAAGAAATTTCGATGGGATGATCGATGTCAATTTGCCTTTGAACAGGTTAAGTAGTACCTCCAGAATCTACTTGTGTTGTCGCTGCCAGAGCCGGGAAGCCTTTGATTCTGTACTTGTCAGTAACAGATACGACCATGGGATGCATGCTCACTCAGGAATCTGAAGATAGGGTAGAGAAAGCCATCTACTACTTAAGCAATAAAATGCTAGACTACGAGATCCGGTACACTCCTTTAGAGAAAGCTTGCCTAGCCTTGGTATGGGCTACCAGGAAGTTAAGGCACTACTTGTTAGCTCACTCTGTAATCCTGGTTTCTAGATTAGATCCAATTAAATATCTCTTTGAGAAACCAGCGCTTACAGGTAGGCTGGCTCGTTGGTTGCTTCTTTTCTTCGAATTTGATCTCAAATATGTCACCCACAAGTCAGTTAAAGGAAGAGTTGTAGCGGAGTTCTTAGTTGACCACCCGGTAGAAAGAGATGAGGCAGTGGAATACTTGTTCCTAGATGAAGACATTCTGCAAGTTGAAGAGGAAACTTGGACGATGTACTTTGACGGCGCGTCCAATCAGTACAGTTATGGGATAAGTGTGTTGCTGATAGCACTCGACGACTCCCATATACCTTTAGCCTTCAAACTCTGGTTCAAGGTGTCCAACAATGAAGCAGAATATGAAGCATGTATTGCTGGTTTAGAAGTTGCCCTAGAACTAGGGGCAATAAGGTTAGATGTCATCAGGGACTCGAACTTGGTTGTTTTCAAGCAAACGGAGACTGGAAGGTCAAAGAAGAGAAGACGAAGGTTTACCATCAGACTCTGGATGTTCTGATTTTGAGGTTTGAAAAGTTGACATTCATGCACCTATTAAGAGAAAACAATAGGTTCGCTGATGCTTTAGCAACTCTATCTTCTATGGTAGACATCCCACTTGGGGTCTGGATGCGTCCGATTATCATCGAACAAAAATACAGGCCGGCTTGTGAAACTATTGCCGCGATAGATGAAGTGCAACACAAAAACCCCTAGTATTACGATATTTGGATCTTTCTGGAAAATGAGACGTATCCACTAGGGGCAAATGCCAAAGACAAATGGGAATACGGCGTATAGCCATTTAATTTATCATCTGCGATGGTAAGCTATATAAAATAGGTCATCTGGAAATGCATAAACTGTGTGTGGAGGAAGAGGAATCGAAGCGCCTTATAGAGGCTATCCAAGGCGGAGAATGCAGGGCGCATATGAATGGTGTGATGCTAGCCCAGAAGATCCTCAGACAAGGATATTATTGGTCCACCATAGAGGAAGATTGTATTGGTTTTGTGCGGCGATGCCACAAATGTCAAATTCATATCAATCGCATGAATATGCTACCGTCAAAGCTCTATAACATGACTTCGCCATGGCCTTTCTCGGTTTAGGAAATTGACGTTATCATTGCAGTCTCGCCAAAAGGGTCGAATGGACATGGATATATCTTGGTGGCGATTGATTATTTTACGAAGTGGGTGGAAGCTTAATCCTATGCAGTGTTGAAGGCATTGCATGTGGCCAAATTTATCAGAAACAATATCATCTGTCGGTATGGAGTTCCAAACGAGATCATGTCAAATAACAGCTTGCACTTCAAGAAAGAGGTGGTAGATCTGCTTGAGAAATACAACATGGCTTTTCACAAGTCATCGACATACGGACCACAAACTAATGGAGCTATTGAAGCCGCCAATAAGAATGTCAAAAACATCTTGCAGAAGATGGTTAAAACCTACAGGGACTGGCCGGATAAACTGTCGTTTACACTTTGGGGCTACGGACGTCAATCCGGACATGTATAGGGGCAACTCCCTATTCTCTCATCTATGGGATGGAGGCTGTTCTGTCAATTGAAATTGAAGTCCCGTCGCTGTGAGTTATGGCTGAGTGTCAGATAGCGGAGGCGGACTGGCAACATAGCAGATTTGAGGAGTTAATGTTGTTTGATGAGATGAGGCTAAAGACATTGTATTATGTTCAAGGTTACCAGTGTAGAATTGCTAGGGCTTTTAACAAAAAGGTTAAGTCCAAAAATCTCAATGAAGGAGATATGGTGCTGAAAGACAATCGAGCTCCCATCCATGACCCTAGGGGCAAGTTCAGACCCAATTGGACTGGTCCTTACATTATCAAAGCTATTTGGTCAGGAGGGGCGGTTATTCTCATGGACTTAGATGGCTTGAAATTTTCACAGCCGATCAATATGGACAAGTTGAAGAAATATTATCCCTGAGAGGCTCGCTAGGCTAAAAACCCGAAATGGTGACCTAGGCAAAAGTTAGAGTATGAAAAATTAGAAATAAAGAAAAACTGAGATCGCAAGGTTGAAAACCATAAGGGCGACTTTGCCAAAAGTTAGAGTGCAAAAGGAGAGATTTAATACTCGAGTGAACCTGAACCGAACTACATAAGGCCTGATTCCCATCTTTGGGAGACGTAGGAAACTTCATCCTGAAGTTCGGTCGTAACTATCTCCAACTTAACTGTCCTGTTCGTTTTCCTGATCAGGTCATCTTTGTTCATCATCTGTTAGTTCGGTTGTGATCTTCATTTTGGGAAGAAAAGCTGGTTACAAAGCGGAGCAGTAATGGTATGCAATCAGGGGCAGTTATGATCGTTTGATTCGAGGTTGTACATCTTGAGGTTTGATTCTGTGCGTGCCAGGTAGTGATCATTTTCGAAAATGGTTT
Organism: Camellia japonica; assembly: GCA_030407325.1. Classification (NCBI taxonomy): domain Eukaryota; kingdom Viridiplantae; phylum Streptophyta; class Magnoliopsida; order Ericales; family Theaceae; genus Camellia; species Camellia japonica. Next base: position 43,770,131 of record JAPPVO010000010.1, on the reverse strand, counting down.
TGGAAAGTTTTAATAAAAGTTGATTTTGTTCAAAATTTTACCTTTTACAACTTAGACCATTTTTGGGACCAAAAGGAAAATTTTTAGTGCTCACAACCATAATTCCATTGATTTCAACACAAGTACATTCTCCAACTCTCTGATACAAATCAAAGTTGCTTTTACATCATAAAATTTGAGAAGAAAGGTCAAAGTAATAAACTAAGGGCATAGGCGATTCAGGTGCTCCTGCGTCCTTTACTCGTGCTTGCGGAAGTTTCTGTAGCCAAAGTGGGCCCTGCTTGTGCCTCATCCTCGAGCCAAGCCAAGCACTCGCCAGAAAGGGCATAATTGAAACTAGGGACAGGGGCTAGAAGCTCTCTCGTCCTCCAGGCAACAAGCTACCTAGCCAGGTGTGAAGAAAGAATCGGGAAAGAAGCCGGGTATTCTACCCCCTCCTGAGGGCAGGTCTGATTATGCCCAAACTGGCATCCGAACTGGAAGGGAAAGTAGAACACGCGGTGCATGAGGCTAATCAACTGTATGCTGCTGGGTCAGGCTGTAACTCATCTCGGTCAGATTGAGCCAGGGATAATGCCAAGCTATGTCAGCTGCAGACCTCCTGCACATCCAATTGCACTCATTGGGAAAGTCCACTAGTCGTTGGCGAAAGAAATAAGCTCAAGCTGAATACTCGAGGCAAGGCTCCACCACTTTCAGCTTATCCATGAGCCATACCTGAGGAGAGATAAAAAATAAGAGAGATTAAAGAATAGAGAGATGTGTGTAGAGAGAAAAGTAAGGAAAGGGCTTTTGAGAAAATGGAGCATGAGTGTCGAGTGATGTGCGAGGCATATATCAGAAAGGATAGGAAACAATACCTGAAGAAGTAGTGGAATCCGTACCAATCTGGTGGTCTCTCGCCGATGAAAAGGATCTAAGCCCATCAAGGTCTCGGCCAGCGTCAAACCGATACAACTCTTACCTTCTTTCAGACATTGGGCCACTTCGATCAACCGAATGCTGGTTCTGCCGTAACTAATTGGCAAGAAGGAAATACGCAAGTAACATACATAAACAGAGGGCATGTTGCCGAAAACGTTGCCAGAAAGGGTCACCTCTGCCACCAATGTCAAAAAACCGATGAATCAAGCTGGGTATATCTAGCTCTCCGTCATGGGCCAACAACCGAGCTTCATGCAAAGTGAGCCCACACATTTGTCCTATAGCCTCGGCGTGGACAAAACAGGATTGAGGCATGATTTCTTCATTGCGCTGGGTTTTCATCAATGCTCAAAATTCTTCAAGATTCGGGCACATTTCCTGTGTTTCGAAGCGAAATACATGCATAATTGGGTCCCAGCATCGGACCGCAACATGGAGGAATGGAAAGCAAAGTGGAGTATGGCTTAATAGAAAAAGCACGTTTATGCCGAAACCTCAGAAATTTACTTTTCCGTGCCGTCTAAAGCGGCTATCCAATCTGTGAGCTTCTCAGCAAGGAGTATCTCCATTTGTGGAAGAAACAATAGCAAAAATGAGGTTATGGTGAAAAAATCACGAAAAAAGACCTTTTATAGAAGATAAGGCTATGAGTGGAGGCCAACTGTTAGCTGTATAGTGGATCCATCACAAGTGGCCGACCGTCCACCTTTTCTGGCCTACCGTCCACTTCTAGGCCTGGCAATTTTGGTAGTCTGATTTTTTCTTGGTCTTTGTGTTTTGAGGTTTTGTTTTGAGTCTTTTGGTTTTAGCAAGTGTGCATATCTGTGTCTGAGTTGTGTTTGCTTTGTTTATCGAGTTGTATTTTGTATTTTGGTCGTTGGTTGACTCATTACCCGATTAAGAACATCGTGCCAATATAAGTTTTCACTTTTTTGGTTTCAAATTGAACTCCATTTTCATTTTGCAAATGTGGTGCTCATGATGCAAAAACAATAACTCTTTTCATAAAACTACAGGGTTTTCCCCCGATCACAGTGTTTACAAAAGAAAGTACAAGTTTTCAAAAGTAAAAGTAAAAGCCTATCTAAAGCTATACATGTGCTGAACTACCAAAATAAAAGAAACTAAGCAAAAAAGTACAAAAATCGGCGCCAATCGTCTCAATCTCGAGAGGCCCTATTCGTCCTCTTCATCGGAGGGGACTTATGGGCACTGTCTCCGTCAGCACCGCTATTAGAATCAGACTTTGAGCTAGAGCAGGTCTCATCATCTTCGCTCCCTACTTCAGAGCCAGTCTCGGCGTCATCTCCGTCCCCTGACCTTGAGCCAGCATCATTGCCTCCGTTTTCAGACTCAGAGCGTCGACTCGTTACCTCCTCAGAGTCACTAGCCTCGGTATCATCCCAACTCAGTATGGGCTCGGACTCGCTGCTTTGGCTCCAAGCACCTCTCGGTAACATGCTGGGGCCTATCTACCTCTCCTCCCTGCCGTCGGAGGAGGTGCCGTTGGTGCTACTGCTGCTGGTGTCCTCGGTACAGATGGGGTCTAGAAAACAATTGACGACATATCAGATATAGTATATGCATGCAGAATGAGTGAAAAAAGTATAATATGAGTACAGTGTGTCAGTGTAGTGAATTAGTATAGTGTGAGTAGCAGTGAAATGTATGTGGAAAATAGAAAAGATACCTGGATGCCGTAGAGATCAAGCAACGTCTCTTTCCTCTGCACCATGCCAATTAGAGAAGCAACCAGCTAGAGCAGGCCCTTTGTGTACTCAGTCAGTGCCTGCAACTGCATTTGAATGATCAGTATCCGGAATAATTAATATCTAGAAAGGGAGAGTTCAGTTATAAGTTGTAAAGTGTGGTTCATACCTGAGGTGCGCTACGAGTTTCAACATACCCATGCCCTGCCGCGAGTGGCTTTATCCAAATCTGACAGGCTGACCCGGTTGACCGCCAGCATGTAAGTGCAGTAGGAATCACTGGCCAACCAGCAACCTACATAACGGGAGGGCCCTCCAATATCGGCCTCGATCTCCTAGGCAGCCTCACCCACTAAGGGAGCACCTGCTGTATCGCTCGCATGAACGCCCGGCACAGGGGGCATGAGATGAGTTTGGATGAAAGTCACATAATCGCCTTCCGCTTTGAAATAGTCGGCATCCAGCCCCACTATAAACTAAATAATAGTCCCAGCCGGGAGGCTATCAACTATCCTCATAGATGCTGGGGGTGGCATAGGAACGACTAGGACGAGTGAGCCCAGAGTCTGGCGTATGAAACGCACACCCAAGAACCAGGCTCGACAAATTGGGCCCTCCAGTAAAATCTGGAATCGAGACGTGGCCTAAGCCCCGGCATACTGGTCCCTCACTGCAGCTGGCATTATCACCCAGGGCTGCTACATGATCTGTGAACAGAGAATGTACAGATTGTTAGTTGCTGTCAGTTGCCAAAATATGAATCAAAACAATAGTAAAGCAAAAATGACTATAAGTTTCGGATTACCTCATGGGCAACCACCGTATCGAAATATCGGCGGTAAAAGGCGAATGTCATATCGTCACAGCTCCGGTGGCCGGCACCGGCCGTCATATTGCCGCGAGTAAGGCATGACGAGAGGGATTTCATCCACTAGCTCTGGAGCTAGAGTCGGGAAATAGGCGTAAACCCATAACTGCAACAGAAAGTGCAAAGCAGAAAACACAAATTGTGAACAGATATATAACAGAAAGTGCAAAGTATAAAGCACAAATTGTGAACAAATATAAAACAAAAAGTGCAAAGCAAAAAGCACAATGTGTCAACAGAAAGTGCAAAAGCAGAAAGGTTCCCAGGCTCTCCAGTAGCCTCTGACCCGCTCTCCCTTCATACGGGAAGTGGAACTCATATAGCCGTAGAGTGTGGCGAGGCTAGCTCCACCCCAGTCGTAAAACCGGATTCGGGGCAAGGTCATGAGGGCGCTCAGTAAGTACAAACCCATGGTGTTCCATCTGTTCGCAAACAAGGTGGTACCGAGTAGGAATATCAAGAAGCCCTGATGTATTGCTCTACCTCCTCTGGTGTCTTGGGCTCACTCCGCAGAAGTGCTCGGATAACCAACTGTATCTCGCCATCACTGGCCTGTATAGATGTGGACGTGCTCTAGTAGGTAGATCCAAGCCACTTCCCACTCGCCCATATCCATGTCAAAGGGGATCGAATTACCCCCTACTCCTAAGCTTGTGATCACGGAGAAGTCATAGGGAGTTATCGTCATCTCCCTAGCAGAAGAGAAGTGGAAAAAGTTGGTGGTGTCCCACTACCTCTCCACTAACGCTCCGAGTAGAGCTTGGCTCGCCATATGTCATGAGAGTCTGGTGCAGAATAAGCCAAAGCCGGCCTCATCAACAAGGTCGCGGACCTAGGGAGGGAGCTCATAATACCAATTGCTAACTGTCACTGCCCTGTAACCCCTGTAAGAACGGGAGTCCCTCTGTGGTAAAGAAAGAGTGAATCAGATGAAGACAGTGATAAAAGAGCATTTAGATAAAAGGCAGTGTAAGAAATACAGTCAAATGAAATGCAAGAAAGCATGGAAATAAAGTTTGTACCACAGAAGCGCCGTAGGAAAGGTGGGAGTACGGCTCTCTCAGCAAAACGTCCTTTGGCATGCCACCAACAAAATTGTCAAAAGCATCATGCCACTAGGCGCCAGCATGTGCATGCGAGGGTGATAAGTGACCAGATCAAAGGGTTGTATCCTTAGTGGTAGTGGCTCAGGCTTGAGTCCTGGAGCAAACTCTGCCTTGAAGTTGGCCGTAAGGCCTTCCGCAGCCTCACCGGCCTCGGCGACCGCCAGCTCCTCGACCTCAACAAGGGGTGAAAGTGCAGGTGGAACCTCTAGAAGGGCCTCATCATGAGGAATGTCTTCTGCCATCTGAAAAGTGGGTGAAGACTAGTGAAAAAGTGAAGAAAATAAAGAAAAATAGGGAAAACTTGAAAAAAGTCAACCCTAGGAGAGAGAAAATGAGAGAAAAAGTCAAAACCCGGGAAAATTCGTAAAATCTGAGAGAAATTCGAGGGAAACAAGCCCGAAGTGATGAAAATGCAAAAAAATCAACGAAAACAAAATCTGTTTGGTTCAAAGTGTAAAGGAGCAAAGAGGGTTTACGAATAAAGTTTGCGTTTGGTGTTGCAAAACACATACAAAGCACAAATCTAGAGAGAGGAAGCACCTAGAGAGAGAGGGAGAGTGTTTTTGGACTTGGGTGTGTGGGCAAATGAGGTGTGGTGGTGTATTTAAGAAGACCTGTGCCGAAATCCCAATTCTGCTCCCGATTTTGCATTAGTGGTCGGTAGGCCTCATTTATGGCTGACAGTCTTCATTTGTGGTCGGCAGTCCTCATTTGTGGCCTAGTGCTGTTTTGTTCCTCTTTTACCCTAGCAGTGTATGAGAGTTTCTCTTTTGGGTCCAGATTGGTTTTGGAGGAGCTCGAAACTATGTTGCGACTGTGCTGTTCCCAATACTTGTTGTGTTCTGGCGTGCAAACGTTCCCCACTTGCCAATATGAACAGGGTGTATCCTTTTGAGTATGTTGCAAAGTCTCCAAGGGGTAAGTCGGAGGTTGTCGCCGAATATCCCTTTTATTCGTTCAGTCAAATTACGTATTTGTTCTCTTTTGTTGCATAGAATGTGCGTTTTCACATACACTTATGTTGCACGCGTGCCCTGTATCGTTCATGATTCATGCATAGAATATGCTTTCAATTTTGCATAGAATATGCTCTTGTTTCTTGCATAGAACATGCTTTCAATTAACATCATACGTCGGTTGTCTATCTTGCATGGAATATGCGTTGTCACTGTATTGATTTGTAATCTTGTTCACTTTGTGCATCTATCGCACTTGTTCACTTTGTGCATCTATCGCACCTGTTCATTTCGTGTATCTATCGCACATTTTCACTACGTTGTGTATTTATTGTACAATCTCATACCTTTTGTTTTTATCTCAGGACTTGTGGAACGCGACCTTGAGCGGTTTTTCTTCTCTTCTCGCGATTTCAGCGTGATTAGAGTATCTCAAGACGCGTGAAACGCGACCCTGAGCGGTTTTTCTCTTCTTCTCACGATTTCAGCGTGATTAGAGTATCTCAGGACTTGTGAAACGCGACCTTGAGCGGTTTTTCTCCTCTTCTCATGATTTCAGCATGATTAGAGTATCTCCGGACGCGTGAAACGCGACCTCGAGCGGTCTTTATCTCAGGACGAATGAAACGTGACCCTGAGCAGTTTTTCTTCTCTTCTTGCGATTTCAGCATGATTAGAGTATCTCACGACGCGTGAAACATGACCTTGAGCGGTTTTTCTTCTCTTCTCACGATTTCAGCGTGATTAGAGTATCTCAGGAGCGTTAAACACGACCCCAAGCAGTTTCTCTTCTCTTTTCGTGATTTCAGCGTGATTAGAGTATCTCAGGGCGCGTGGAACGCGACCCTGAGCGGTTTTTTTTCTCTCATCTTTTCACGGCTTTGGTGTGGTTAGAGTGCGCGTTTTTAGTTCTTCTCGTGTGAAATGTGTTTGGACTTCTTGCTTATTGCTTATTGCATCTGTTATTGCTTAATGCATCATCTTGCATGATCGTGGGTTTTCAAAATAGTCGGTTTCGCGAGGCGTGTGAGTCCAGCTTTCAAAGTATTTTTCATACATATCATTTGCATCCTGCCCCAGAACTACGTTGGTTTGATTCCCTGCAAAGGGATACGTAGGCAGCTTGCGAGCTTAACCAATTTTATTTATATCGTGATTGTTTGCCTAAGTCTTACAACCTTGTCAAAATGGGTTGTCTTCGGGCTTTGACATTCACTTATGTCATGTCATGACTTTGAGCTCTGTTAAAGAGAGGCAACTGTAGACACCTCATTTTTTACGGCCTTTAAGACTTGGGTACCACAGATTGATCACTCAATGATAAATGTGTATGCTTGTCAAATGCTTGACTTCCTCAGCAGGAAACCTCAGTGTTGAACCTACAAACCTTGTGCCTTGTTTTGGACCAAAACAGTGGTTTTTCAAGCTTGAGCATCTAGGGACTTGCAGACCCACTAGTGTGGCATGCTGGCTACTATTAGTGGCCGGCCATCCACTAGTGCAAAAAACCAAATATTTTCTGCCAACTGTCTGTGACAACCCTCACCTCTAATTACTGCTAAACTGTGACTGAGCATGATAAGTAACTGATAAGAATGAAATTCTGAACTGATTGTATGAGTGTATTGTTTTGAATGCATTTCTATCTGTTTGATTTCTGAATGAATCTGTTCATGTTTTAACTTTGAACTGCGAATTGAAGGTCTTATCGGCGACCGAACCAGAAATTGATTAGTGTTATATGTTAGTTAGAATTTATGTGATTTTATGGTAGATTTAATTTAAAATTGATTTGGAACGATTAAATTAGATTAAATAATGTTAAATCGCATTAGTTCAAGTTATTTACCAAATTGCCACTTAGTGGGCCACTTTAGAAGCTTTTTTTGGAGTGTGATTCATATCAAGTGTTGCACTACCATCTCATCCTTTTCTTAGGCCAAACCGTGGGAGAGAGAGAGGTAGGAGAAAATTGGTTTCATCAAGAGTTTTGCTTGGAAACTTAGAAGACTTGAAGGTTGATTGCATAATTGAGCTTCTATACCTAAAATTGAAGACCTAAGGTAGAGATTTCACCTTCTTCATTGTGAATTTGAGTTGTATCTTGCAAGGTTCATGGTAATTTAGAGTTTAAAGTCAAGGATTAATTTGAAGAGTTGAATTATGAGCTAATTCATGCATGCATGTTCATATTCTTGCATTTTGAGGTTGTTTTGCATGAATTCCTTCCATGCATGTGTATATTTTGAATGTAGTCCATGAATTCACCATGTTCTTAAGCTTAATCTTGCATTTGGCCAAGTTTTAGAGCACTTAATTCATAAGAGTTCTTGCATGTTATGTTTTTACATAGTTCATGAGAGTTTCTTTGATATGGTGTTCAATTGACTCACCCTTGGGCTTTGATTTTACAAATTGATCTTCAAAACATGTTATATTATGGGTTTAAAGTGTTTTTCCAGAAAATGGGCCCAAGAGGTTGAGTTTTGAGGTGTTGAATGCTTGGTTTGAGCTTGGGAGGCAAATCTGGAAATTCCAGATTTTGGCTTCTTCGCTCGAGCGAAGGATTCCACGCTCGAGCGACCATCGTTTGCTCAGAGCCCCGCTCGAGCGATGGGATGCTGGCTCGAGCGTGAATTGCAAGCTCTCAGGTTTTTGGTGCACGCAAATGCACGCTCGAGTGAGGATTGTGTCTCACGCTCGAGCGAGCATCGAGTGGGGATTTTCAACATCCATTACTTTTTACATTTTTACAGACCGCTCGAGCGAGAAAGTCCACGCTCGAGCGACCCCACTGTTTTGACAAGCTCGCTCGAGCGAAGAAAGCCATGCTCGAGCGAGACCCCTGTTTTTTGTAAATTTGGAAAAGTGTTTTAAAGTACATCTTTGCATCCTCATTTCATCCTAGGCATTCCTAGGCCTAGTTTAAGGCATCTTAATGAGGCTATTGATGTAGAACCACACGAGTCAAGATAGGGACTAAGTTGTTGATTCCCAAGTGTACAACTTAGTGTGTGTTCGTTCTGTAACTGTGTAGGGTTGGCATTCGAGGACGCTCATTAGCTGCTTATAGCCCAGTGTTCTGTGAGTAACAATGTTGTAAAGATATGTTCAATTATGAATATTTTCTGAATGATCAACTGTTCTGTTTACTGAAACGTTATGGTTTAATGAATGAATATTTGTCCTATTTGTAAACTGTATTCATGGCATCCATAGCAATTTACTGTTACTGTACTGTTACTGCTACTGTCACAAAGATCTCTGTCGGTTCCCATGTTTGGAACCACTACTGTTTACTGTTATGATGGCCATCAACTGACTGTTCGGTCTGTTAAGACCTACTGTACTGTTTTGCTATGGGATGCACCACATATGACTGCTATGGTTTCTAAGTGACTGTTATGACTGTTTATTTACTGAAAGGACATTCATTCTTAACCTCTTTACATAACTGTTATTCACTGGGTTTTAACTCACTGTTTATATATATATAGGTGTCCAGGCACTGGACCGAAGCTAGGAGCGTCGAGTTAACTCCCTTTTTGTCAAGCCAACCATCGTGCCTTACTTCGAGGTTCCATGTCGGTTCAAGCCAAGGCTATTTTGGGGTGTTTTAGATTTCCCCTTTTGTTTCTGTTCTGTAATACTGTTTTAGACTTGTACTGTATTGTGCTAATTAGGGATTTGGTCCCTAACCTAAATGCTGTACATATGGTGTATATATGTTTTGCTTATGAATGTGAATGTGTTACTAAAAAGTCTTTTTGCATACAGACTGTCACAGCTCATTGGACATCTTTTATTACTGTTTTGGCTTCCGCCAGCCCCTTTACTCTGTATTACTGTCTTTACTGTTAAGCAGGCCTTCGGTAATCACGGATTACTGGCCGGTTACGGTGTTAAATCCATAGGGGCAGGTTTGGGTCATGACACTGTCTCTACAAATGCATGCACCATTCCAGCTGTGTTTGTAAGGATATTTTCGAGGGTCTCTCATATATTTCTATATATAGATGACCCTCTCTTTTGTTGCCAAGGTTAGAAAAATTTTGGAGAGCAAAATTTTTGAAAATTTCTCTCTCTACAATTCTCTCTCTCTCTCTCTCTCTCTCTCTCTTGCAACTTATATAACCTTTGCCTAAACACTCTAAACCAAACCTAGAGAGTTCCTTGCTGAGGTGATTTAAGCTTGCATTTTAGCTCTTGAGGCACTTAAGAGTGTGAATTAGTGGTTTGTAACTCAAGGGATCATTCATCTTCAAGAGGTATACATTCTAGTGCTTTTGTACCATCTCTACACTACTTGTTTTCCATCTTTTCTTGTTGTTTTTGAGTTGTTTATAACCTGTATTTTTGGGCTAAAACTTGTGGTTTAAGGCCATTAAAGGTAGAGGGGTTAACAACCCTTCTTTGAACCTTGTTTCTAAGGCCTTTGCCCTTGTAATTCCCATCTTCTCATTAACTTTTTTTGAGTCTTTTACCACTGATTTTCAGAGGTTTTTCAGAGGCTAAAATCATGTTTTGAAGTCTTAAAAGTGGAGGGGTTAGCCTCCCCTCCTTGTGCTTGTGTGCTAGTTTTAACCCCTCAATATTTTAGCTAGTTATAGTAGTTATTTTTTTTCTTAATTGCAGCACTTTTTTGGGCTGTTTTAGGATTGTTTTTGTGAGTTAGCTTCATCCATGCTTTGTATAGTATGCTTGTAGTGTAATGGTGCTCATAGGCTTGGTGGTTTAGGCCTTAACCACCAACCTATTTAAGTTGATAGCCTTTATTTTTTACTTTTCGTACTTGTGTTCACCTCTAAGCATTTCTGCAACCTCCCTCATTTCTTGATTTTTCATTCGCTTTGAGAGTTGTTTCAACCTATGGATTGTTTAAGCTTGAGCTTGAGGTCATTGTGCTTAATGGTTTAATCTCTTCAGAGGTTCATTACCAACGGCATGACATTTCTCTCATGCCTAAAACAACCCTTTTTTTGGCACTTCTTTCCATTAGAGGACTTAATCTTCATTTTTGGACTAAATGAATTAAGGAATGGAAAGGTAATTAAAATTTGGATAAAATGAACCAAGATAATAAAATAATTTGGTGTTCAATCAGACGTTTGAGACTTGAGTCATTTCATACTTGTTAGTGATGAAATGATTCAAGTTTCCAAGGTCAACCACTTCCCTTGATCAATCCATGATGGGGAAGAGGTTTTGTTGGTCTTACCTTATCATTTATTGAAATTGTGTCCCTTGATTCATAAGTCATCAAGCAATGCAATTGCGCCGATTGATGGCTTATGAATCAATCCTAACCCCCCTTTGACCTATTTGCTGATAAAGAGAGGCAGGGTGAACAAACATACCTTGGGAATACTCTGGTTTGTGCTTTGTTTGTTCTCTGTTGCTGCAGGAAAGAACCAACATTAGTGGCCGACAAGCCACTACTTCTGGGTTGCCGACCACTTTTTCCAGGTTGGCAGGCAGTGTCCTTTTTCCAGCAGAGTAGAGGCTGAGGTGGAAAAATAGTGCAATTTTCTAACTAAGCAACAGAGGCATTCCGGTAGCAAAACGGAGAGCATTATCGGGTGAAAATCCACATCCATGCATGAGCCATCTCTCGATTCTCGAGATCCGTCAAAATGATGTTGTAATATTAGTATGTTGTGCTTGGAGTAGTGGATTTGTAACTAATTAGTTAGAGTAGCTAGTTAGTTTTGTGTTGTACTTTTTTAATTAGCTAGAATAGTTAGTTAAAATTTGGTGTTGTAATAATTAGCTGGTGTAGTTAATTTATTTCATTTGGTTTGTAATAGTTAGTTAATTCATAGCAATTAGTTAGGACATTCATTCAGACCCTCTCGTGTGAGCGCCAAATTGTAATAATGTGTATGTCTTCTAACCCCTCATCTTTCTTACTTTTATTTATCTGCTTATGATAGGTAGTTTAGAACATCATGTTTCATTTAGCATATTCCATGATTTACATCCACTTGTCTTGCATGAATCGAGGCTCGGTTCGTCATTCTAATAGTCATTGTCATTTATTACTTCATTGAATACGTGTTTAAACCACATGCTATCAAATTGATTTACATGTCATAATTAGTAGCCGAGCCCATTAGTTGCACCATTGCACGTGTTGCATTAGTTAGGAGCATGCATATTTTCTAACTCTTTTATTTCTTTTGGCTCGCCTCGGAGTACTAGGTGAACATTTTTTTGCTTTAGCATATCGCATGCGTATGATTGTTACCATGACTAGCATGCTTGCCATGAGGCTATGTGCTTAATTGATATACGTGCTTGAGTGCCTAGTGACAAAGGCTAGTTGTTTGAATTAGAATAATTTGAGTAATGTACATATGCGATCACTTTTTCAAGTGGTACGTATTCAAAACAATTTTCAAAACAAACATAAAATCAAAATGTTCCAATTTTTGTAAATTAGTTTATACTTGTGTGCAGCACATAGTAATGCTAGTCTAATAACCGGAACAAGAGCATATAATGTAAATAAGAATCACATCATGATTAGTAGAGGTCGATCTTTGATCGGGTGAGTGGGGTGCTCAATTCATGACCTTCCCCTCTCGTACTTAAGTTCCCGAGCCGAGACACTTTGGTGATGACAGATTAGTGGCCTTTGGCATGAGTCTTGGGTTTCCTAAATTTCTGAAAAATATTTAGGTGGTGACTCTGTAATCTGGCAAAGCAGTCTATTTTTGGCATCTTTGATTCAAAATCGATTTTCCAAAAGATTTGCCGGGTTTGGACTCTTTTATGTTTATCTATTTCACATTGCATTTGTGAGATTAGATTCAGAACCACGAGAGTCCGAACTGTAGAGCTATCGTATTCGAAAGGAGCACGAAAAGTTGAGCTACAAGAACCTTCGACAATTCGTTAAAAAGAAACGTCGGATGGGGGGCCAATTGTGGAGGATAAAAACTCAAGCCCAAGGCCCAAGCAAATTAAGATGCGGCCCAAAGCATTTTTACCCAGCCAAGGCAAAGTTCTAAGTAAAGTCCAGGCCCAAGTCCTTAGAAAGTCCAATTGTAAAGAAAACAAAGTCACGTGATAGGAGATTTAAACAAGATCGCTTTCTGGAAAGAGATTCGCAACATGAAGGAAAACCTTTGGATCAAATAGAAATCAACGATAGAGATCAAAACTAACAGAAAAGAGGATACGAAATCAACCGACTCTGACAACCTAAGCATTCGATAAGATAAATCCGACGATCAAGAATTAGAACCTATATCCGAACTAAATCTAGGCCATCCAAAATACTGCAACTCTGACAATAGCAAATCAAAACAACTAGTCCACTTGCCTAACCAGTGTTTAAAGGCGTAAAGCACCATTGGATTAGGACAGCCATCCAACGGTCAAGATATCAGGAACCCACACTATAAAAGGGAGGAAGAAAATCTTTTAAGAGGGAGAAAAAAGAAGATATTTTCTTTCTAACAAACAATATGTTTAAATTGTATTCTAACTTGATCGTCGGAGGGTCATCCCGACCAACCATGGTCGGGAGAGATCACTAACGTCTTAATATTTGTATTTTCTACAGAGTAGAGGAAAGAGCAACTCATCTCGATTTCCCTGTGGAGAATAAATTTCACCCTTCCACAATAGTCATTTCACATTTATAGTTAATGGTATTAACAATTAAACTTTGATCTAAAATCACATAGAGACTTTTTGATTATATTTAAACTAATATTCTAATCTCAAAAAACAAGTGATAATTGTAAATAAGTGATAAGACCAAAAAAAAAATGCAAAGTCATAAAAAAAATTTATTGATAATTAAATTTTTATCATATTCTGCCGATATGTAAGCTCGCTCACAAACAGAAGAAACACCATGAAGGTGCCGGGCAATGGCCCCTTTTCTCTCTACTAGCTCTCACACCCTCCTACCTCTGTACAAACAGTATTTTTACAAAAAATAAAAAATAAAATAAAAATATGCATACATATAAAGCATTTATTATTGTGATTTAAAATAGTAAAAATGTCATTATCATATTATTCTGTATGAATTTTATAAATATAAATTCTATTTGTGAATTATTTTTTAAAATATTAATTTTATTTATTTATTTAATTTATTATAATTATTATTATTTTGGTGATATTGATTTGTTATGGATTGGCCAATGTAACTTCCAACAAGCTTGCGTCTGTTTCTCATTTGAGCACTTCGACAAATTAGGAGAGAAAATGGAAATTCCATGATCAAATTTCATTTTTATCTCTATATTTTTACACGATTTTCAAGTACACTCCTAGACTTTGTATAATTTCAATTTTACCCTCAAAGGTTTTAAAATCGTATCAATTTTGCCCCTTCCATCATATTTGAAATGGAAAAAGTTAAAAAAAATTACATTTTGACCCCAAATTTGAAAATAAAGATGCAAACTCACCCTCCTCTATCCAAACTCATTCCCTCTCTCATTTTTCTCTTCTCTCTAACCTAGAGTTAGGGTTTTTGAAGATTTTTTACTCCAATATTGCTCCAACAACTCTGAATCTGCTCATGAGGTTCACATCTACACCAAACCCACCTATTTCTCTCTCCTCCTCACCCTCCTACTCACGTTCTCCCTCTTATTTTCCTCCCTCTTCCCCTTCTTCTCAATTGCATCATCATCAGAACCCACAGACCTAATTCCAACACCATGGCCTTACCAATTCCACTCCTTACTCTTTATGAACCACAATAGAACACTCCAAAAGATAGACCTCTGGTACAGCTGGCTTAATGGCCGCAATTTCAACATCATCCAGAACCAACTTGCCAACAAGCTCACTTATGACCTTGAATAGAACAACGACACTTCCTATGTCTACATCTTGGATGATTCGAACCCAGAATACCAAGTGTTGCATGTCGATGTCGAAATCCTCAAGCCTAATTGGCTCGATGGCGCTAACTACCTCGGCCACACTACATGGATGGGTTTCTTTGCAATGTTTGGGAGAAGGTTGAGTTTGTTTGGAGGAAAGGAAGTAGGATCTTCTCTCTCTAGATTCTAGAGAGAGAAACCTCTCTTTTAAGTAACATGGTGGATGGTTAGTTTCTCTACACATTTGCAATGAGAGAGAGTAAATATCTATGTATTTTGGTTAGTTATTGTGATTGTAATCTGGGTGTCCTTGTTTATCTTTCTAACTGGTTGTGTGGCTTTATAGAGTGATAGAAAGGCCTCGTTTGGGAAGTGGCTATTTTTTTAGGCTTTTTGGCTAGTTGACTATTTTAGTTTGTGTGTTTGGGAATGTATTGAAATATTTTTAAATGATTGTATAGGAAAAAGTGTTTGATATGATGTTTTGTTCTGAAATGACCAAACTACCCTTATATAACGAGCTATCATGCTCCAATCTAGGCATTTCGCTTGTTGACGTGGGATGGAAGTGTCACGACCCAAACCCGCTCCTATGGGTTTAGCATTGCAACCGGCCAGTAATCCGTGATTACCGAAGGCCTACTTAACAATAATGACAGTAATGCAGAGTAAAGGGGCTGGCGGAAGCCAAAACAGTAAATAAAAGATGTCTAATGAGCTGTGACAATCTGGATGCAAAAAGACTTTTATAAACATGCCACATTGGTAACCAAAGCATATGTACATGCGACATATACACAAACATCCATGTCAGGGACCAAATCCCTAACTATAACTGTACAATCAAACTAATTCAGTCAGTACAAAACAGAGACAAAAAGGGAGAATCTAGAACACCCCAAAACAGCCTTAGCTTGACGGGCTTGGAACCTCGAAGTGAGGCGCAATGGTTGGCTTGACAAAACAAGAGCTTAACACGACGCTCCTAGCTCCGGTCCGGTGCCTGGACACCTACATATAAATATAAACAGTGAGCTAAAGCCCAGTGAATAACATATGCGTAAAGGGGTTAAGAATGAATGTCCTTTCGGTAATTAAAACAGCCAATTGCATCAGTAAATCAGTCATTTAGAACCATAGTAGTCATATGTGGTACATCCCATAGCAAAACAGTACCGTAGGTCTTAATAGACCGAACAGTCAGTTGATGGCCATCATAATAGTAAACAGTAGTGGTTCCAAACATGGGAACCGACAGAGATCTCTGTGACGGTGGCAGTAACAGTACAGTAACAGTAAATTGCTATGGATGCCACGAATACAGTTTACAAATAGACAAACATTCATTCATTAAACAATAACGTTTCAGTAAGCAGAACAGTTGATCATTCAGAAAATAATCATAATTGAACATATCTTTACAACATTGTTACTCACGGAGCACTGGGCTATAGACAAGCTAACGAGCGTCCTCAGATGCCAACCCTACAGTTGCAGAATGAACACACACTCGGGATTAATAACTTAGCCCCTTAACTTGACTTGGTGTGGTTCTATGACATTATCCTCATTAAGATGCCTTAAACTAGGCCTAGGAATGCCTAGGATGGAATGAGGATGCAAAAATGCACTTTAAAACACTTTTCAAATTTTTGCTAAAATAGGGGTCTCGCTCGAGCGTGGCTTTCTACGCTCGAGCAAGCGTGCCAAAACAGAGGGGTCGTTCGAGCATGGACTTCCTCGCTCGAGCGGTCTGTAAAAATGCAAAAAGTGCTGGATGTTGAAAATCTCCGCTCGACGCTCGCTCGACGCTCGCTCGAGCGTGAGACACAGTCCTCGCTCGAGCGTAGGTTCCTTCGCTCGAGCGTGCGTCTGCACACGCAGAAAACCTGAGAGCTTGCAATCTACGCTCGAGCCAGCATTCCTTCGCTTGAGCGGAGCTCTGAACAAAAGATGGTCGCTCGAGCGTGGAATCCTTCGCTCGAGCGTGGAAGCCAAAATCTGGAATTTCCAGATTTGCCTCCCAAGCTCAAACCAAGCATTCAACACATCAAAACTCAACCTTTTGGGCCTATTTTCTGGAAAACACTTGAAAACTCATACTATAACATGTTTTGAAGATTAATTTTGTAAAATCAAGCCCAAAGGTGAGACAATTGTACACAATTTCAAAGAATCTTTCTTGAATAATACAAGAACTTAACATGCAAGAGTTCACATGAATTCCAATGCTCTAAAACATGACCAAATGCAAGTTTGAACTCAAAATCATGGTGAATTCATGGACTACAACCAAAATGTGGACATGCATGTGGAAATTAATGAAGAACAACCTCAAAATGTAAGAATATGTACATTCATGCATGAATTGGCTCACAATTCAACTCTTTAGGCTATAACTTGACTTTAACCTCCAATATTTCCATGAACCATGCAAGAAACAACTTAAATTCACAATTGAGAGGATGAATTCCTTACCTAGGTCTTGAATCTCAAGTGTGCTAGCTCAATTTTGCAAATTCCCTACAATTCTTCTAATTCTCTAAGCTAAAATCTTGATGAAACCAATTTTCTTCTAAGTCTCTCTCTCTCTCTCTCTCTCTCTCTCTCTCTCTCTCTCTCTCTCTCTCTCTCACGTTTGGTCTCTAGAGGATGGAAAAATGATAGTGCCAAACAAATATGAGTCAAGACTAAACAATGGTCTAGAATTAGCCACTCAGTGGCAATCTTGTAATAAATCCAAACTATTGTAATTTAACATTATTTAATCTAATTTAATCATGCCAAAACAAATTTTAATTAAACCTACTATAAAATCACATAAATTCTAATTAGCATAAAACACTAATCAATTTTAGCTTCGGTCGCCGATAAGACCTTCAATTCGCAATTCGAAATTAAAACACGAACAGATTCATTCAGAAATCAAACAGATAGAAATGCATTTAAAACAATATACCCCTACAATCAATTCAGGATTTCATTCTAATCAGTTACTTATCATGCTTAATCATAGATTAGCACTAATCAGAGGTGAGGGTTGTCACAGGAAGGATCTTGCACATCACCATTTTTTTTTTCCTCAAATTTTAAACAATGCTAATGGCTTCAAATGCTGAACCTGGGCAAAAAATTTGAAGGATTGTGAATAGGGTGATTTGAATTGTAATTTTTAACACCTACACCAAAAAAATAAAAATAAAAAATAAAAAATAAAAAATAAAAAATAAAAAATAAAAAATAAAAAATAAAAAATAAAATTGTAAAACTTGTAAATAATTAATTACATATATCAACAAACCTTCAGCCATTTTTTAAACTTTACCCATTAATATAGTTTATAAATTTTTTAAAATTTATAAATTTTAATAGTCATTAGTTTATAAATTGTTGTCTCAGTTTGTTGATAACCGAGCTGTCAATGGATTTTTTTTTTCAAATACCTTTTTTTTCAATTAATTTTTTCTCAAATAAATATTTTTTCAATTACTTTTTTTTCAAATAATTTTTTTGTCCATTAGATTTTTTGAATTAAATTTTTTTCCAATAATTTTGTTTTCAATTAATTTTTTTTTGAATTATTTTTTTTTCAAATAATTTTTTTCCAATTATTTTTATTTCAACTATATTGTGTATGGTCTTATTGTCATAAATAATAAAAATTAAATATAAATATTTTAGGCCTGAACACGAACTCTTTTTTTAGTTGATGTTTTAAAAAAGGGTTAATTACACTAATAGTCCCTATAGTTTAGGATTTGTGTCACTTTGGTCCCTGACTTTTCAATTGTGACACATTTGACCCTGAATTTTGAATCTTGTTTCAAATAAGGACAATTGAAAATATTATTAGATTTTTCAAGGGTAAAATCGTCAATTTGATAAAATATAAACTAATTTGATAAAAATAAATGTCAAAAAAATATTTTAATTTTTTTAAAATTATTTTTATCCACCAATGATAAAATTATGTAAAATTAATAAAAATTACGTGATTAATTTTTTTAAAATTAATTTTTTATGATCATCATCCAAACACATAATAAAAATTAATTTGGTAAAAAAATAAATAAATGTCTAAAAGATTTATCAATTTTACATAATTTTATTTTTAGTAGGTAGAAATAATTTTTTAAAATTCAAAAATATTTATTTGACATTTTTTTTTGTCAAATTAGTTTATATTTTATCAAATTGACAATTTTACCCTTGAAAAATCTAATTATATATTCAATTGTCCTTATTTGGAACAAGATTCAAAATTCAGGGTCAAATGTGTCACAATTGAAAAGTCAGGGACCAAAGTGACACAAGCCCCAAACTATAGGGACTATTTGTGTAATTAGCCCTTTAAAAAAATTTCAAATATTTTGTTCAAGCCTCTTTTTTTTGTAGTTTATTCTTTTCTACAAATAAACAAAAACCAGTTTATAAAATTATTAAATTTGTCAGAAATTTTAATTGGTACCAAAAAAATGATGAACTACAAAAAAAAAAAAATGCAATTCTTTGTTATGAAATTGGGCTGTGCATCAAATATCGAAGGCATCTGCTAGGTTCAAAATTGAATGAAACTAAAGTTCAATCTAGGCAAATAAAATTTATAGGTACATTACAAACGTTTACGCAACTGAAGTTCGAATATTATGCATTACAAATGGTTCCATAAGTCTAATGGCTTGTTACGTGAGTCACATTGCACAACAAATTTCCACATCGAAAACAGCCTATTCACAGTAGTCCCAAACGTCATTTATAAAACTAATGGTCGCGGATGTAAATGCAAACTCTTGCCATATCCACATCTGTATCCCCAACCATGAGCCCATCATCGAGATTTTCTCCGCCAGCGTCAGTGTCGGGCATGTCATCCGGCACTGATGAAACACAATAATGTCTGTCGTCGCCATTGGTAGCTAGCTCATGTGTACGAATGAAATTGTGTAACGCCATTGATGCACCAACCAATGGCACCTGTATTGTTGCAAAATCATAGTCCGGCATGTTGTGCAGGAACTTCCACTGAGATTTCCACACTCCAAAAGTCCTTTCCACCACACTCCTCAGTGATGCATGCTCTTCGTTAAACAATTCTCTTGGGTTATTGGGTCGTCTATGTTCCCGAGATTGTGCTTGGTGATACCGAGACCCTTTGAATGGTGCCAGGTACCCCTTCTTGTTTGGATATCTTGTATCCACAAGGTAATATTTACCTATATTTATATAAAAAAAAAATTATATACACGTGACATAAACCCTAACTCGTACTGAATTTGAAATGCGTTACCTTCTTGTGGGTACGGAAATGGTGCACGCTGGTTTTCAATTATTTCCTTAAAGATGCGACTGTCATGCATGCTTCCATCCCAGCCGCAAGAAATAAAAATGAAGCACATGTCAAAGTCGCATATTGCTAGTATATTTTGGGTTGGATACCCTTTGCGACCATAATATGTGCCTGTATCACGGGCAGGCAACAGGGCTTCTACATGAGTTTCATCCAACACACCTATACAATTCTACCATAATAGAAGACATCACAACTATTTCATTGTACACCGCATTCGAAAAAAGTGTTCTTAATGGCAATGTATTTGTCTCTTGACCGCAAGTAGGGATGCCTACTATTTTGATCTCTGGTTGGCTTGCAATGCTATTCAGTGAACAACTTCATTGCATCCAACACTGCATGAAAATGACGAGACACCGTTTCTCCCGAGTGTTGAAATCGCTCTTGAATGTTTCGGTTTTGGTAGCCGGCCAAGGTATGGATGAATATGGCAACACTTTCTTCAATGTGTAATCCATGGGGTCTTTTAGGTACCCGTAAACCGAAATCCCGTTGTAATGTATCACATAACGCTTTAAACACATATAGTGGCATATGCAAATTTTCTTCGCCCCTACCGAAGCGCCCATCAAATAATTCTTGAATCCATGCACGACCGGGAAAAATAGAAGTTCGACATGGGGTCTTCTCCATGTGCTTCACGTAATATTCAATTACATGTCGTGCTGCTTCAACGATTACATCGTTCTATTGGTCCTCCTGTTCTTCTACGTGTTCGATTATGTCATCATCATTATTTTGATACAGATTGCTACATTCACCATTCCACATATCTGAATTCTTGAACCCTACAATGCACATAACACAGAATTAATTACGTCGAACATGTAATCTTGTCATATTTTAAACTAATGCCCAAAATAAAAAGAATGGCAACACCCATGCATACATCCACATTTTCCTACAAACCATAAACAGGAATCCATTCAATGAAATTGAAAAATTCTAGTTGGCAATTTAGCTAAAGTAAACACAAACCACGCTTCCATAAAGCAATATTGCATAAAATGTTTGCTATGTAGTCCGCATCCATTCACCCAAAACATTAATTTAACTAACAGTACTAATAAGCGAAGCTAGGAAAAACAAAAAATAAAGAAACATAACAACACAAGTCATGTCCACAAACACCACACATTTTCCTATTTTCCCAAAAACAGTAAACCGTAGGACTCACAGTCCTTTGGAGGCCTTCAATGCCGCAAGCCAACCGACCACATTACCATCATCAGGCATGCACATTAGTATCTCACGGTAATTTGCATTCTCCAATGCAATGCAGGCAAAATAGAAAAGGGGCATATGGATGAAGTCTGGTATAGCCATAATCCTCTGCATGCATGCCTCAATGCCATACTTCTGAGATGCACCAGTTCCGTGCCTAACTGTGAGATGCTTCTGTGAATGAACCGCCTCCGAGAGATGGTTGAAACTGCCTGCAAGCATTAATGCACCGCTGGAGATTTTCTTCGACTTTCCACTTGTACTACCCCCCTTCTTCCGCTTTGACCCCTGCTTCGCTTCATTTAGCTGGACGATGGAGGAGTGTGGTGGTGAGTCCACCACCGGTCGATATGGCTAGTAAATGGCTGCAACCCAAGGGAGTCAACTAAATCGGATTCACCGTCCGCAATGTCCGCAACTTGCTCGACAGGGGTCCAATGATGTTTCCTAGTTGCAATTGCACCTGTGAAAACTTCCCGCATCAAATCTTAATGCTCCAATGGCTTGGTCTTGAATTTGTATGCTAGCTTGTTTGTCTGCAAATGAGAAGAATAAAAATTAAAAAAACCAAATTAAAGTAGTAAAGTAACAAACAACCAAGTTAATTATGAATAAGCAATGAACAATACACAACCTAAAAAGAAATGTTTAACATACAAGTAAATATAACATATTACATACCGATTTCAAAATTTCCTACCACTCTTCTGACGTAGTGAACAACCTGGTTGCCCTGTCAAACCCAATGTTGGTTACACCCCTACTGCTGTCCATTAACTTATTCCAAGCCTGCTACTCCTTTTTCAAAGCAAGGTACGTGTTCTTGAACTGTTTCATGTCATGACATTTACCCGTGCGCTGAGCGAATTTCACATCAATTTCCTTATCCCTGGAAACCATGATAGTTGTACCTAGCCTACGTCTTGCTAAAATTTCCTCCCGCACACACTCTAAGAATATTTCGGTTGATGCATTGTCCCAAGTTGCTTTATGTGAATGATCAATGTAATCAACAAAACCTTCACTAGCCAAGTGTCCAACACCTTTATTTTTGGACAGTGTTCGAGGGGACGAACGTGTTGCCGCTATTGAACAAATTATGGTACAAGGTAGTGTACACATGTTACATAAATTAGAAACGGAAAATTAACAACATCTCACAAACAAATATGACATGCAAAATTAAACTGGAAGGTAGGAGAAAAGTATAACATAACTAATAATAGCAAGTAGCATTTACAATAGTCCAGTTTTGTAACTTCAGTTACTAGTTAAACAAGCATCCAATGTACATACACGATGTGGTTACAATGTTTTACATGCGCAGTAATAATATGATAACCGTTATGCCATGACACGCAAGGTATTAAAAATTTGCACGATATCAGCCCGTAGCTGCATGACTTCGCTTGGGGATGAGTCATGGTCAGGGCTCGGTCTCCCCGATTCATCACACCAACCAATCCAATTTACACATTGCTGATGAGTAACAAACATAACTGTGGTTAGCTATGGAAGTTCAATTTTGCCAATCAACGGAGATTCAAATAACATATTTTACACAACTCACCACGGGCAGGGGGTAAACATAATATGCACGACTAGGATTTTTGAGGGATCTGGAAACCTTAACAAAACAATGCCTATAGCTGCAAGCACACATTCACCGTGGCCATGTTGACATGCTAGTGGACATAGAAGAAGCCATCCGCTGTTTCTTACTATCACGACCCGCCCCCGTACCCAAGGGTTAAGCATCGTGATGGCCAGTAACTGAGGTTACCTCCGGTCAATTTTTAAACAAATTAATAAACGCGAGCGGAAGTAATATTTAAATGAGGGTACCAAAATAATCATCGGAACTTCTATTTTTATTACAAAATTTATTGACCAAAAAGGTCGATATTTACATAGAGAAATATCATAAAAATACTGTGTGTGTGTCTATTCCGCAGCCTCCTATGTAAGACTTTCCAAAAATTATTTCTGAATTGCACTGTTTCCTGAAAATTGGTAAACAACTATAAGCACATGGCAAAGTGAGAAATATTATACCAAGAGTATAAGGGACACGAAATAACCATGGATAGTTAGTTAGACCAAAACATTTAAGATAACTTAGTCGGAACAAATAATCCTTTAAGTAACAAAACTGAGATTATGTAAATAAATAACCATAACCACGGTACAGAACAAAACAGAATAGAGGTCACAGAAGTGACAATCAGAATAGAGGTACGGACTCAAGATGTGGCTCGTACGGGCTATAGAGGTGGCTCCCACAATAGTGTAGCACTTATCTCCGCACAGCACTTTGCTCCGCACAGAACAGAGGTCAATGGATCCATGACAAACAGAGGACCACAAAGTAGTCAAACAGAGGCCAATGGTTATTTAAGTCCCCCAAGGCATGAGACTCCCGTGGTAGTACTTACAAAACATAATTGTATATAAGGTCATAGTCAAATATACTTTAAAATATAAACAAACATATCCATGGGTTTTCTTTTAAGCAAATAGGGTTTAGAAAATAATCCATGTAACTGAAATAATAATATAGTTTATAATAATTTATAAAACATAACTTGTGTAAAATAAATATGGTAAGTCAAAATATACGTAAAATATATTATGTTAACTCAAGGAATAATATAATTCACCTTAACTTTAATACCTTACTTTTTCTTTCTACTATCAAAGACCCCCCCAACTTCCACTATTTTTTCCTTCTTCCTCTATTTTCTTTCTTTCCTTTCTTTCTTCTCCTTTTCTTTCTCTCTTTTCTTTCTTCTTTTTTTTCTTCTCCAGGTGAGCGCCTCTCTATTTATAAGGAGGTGAGGCCATCCGCGGGCCAACATGTGGCTACGCGTCACTTTCACTAAGATTTAATTCATAATTATATAAATTCATTCTTATCCTTAATAGATATTTAAGATAATTACCCTTTGACTCAATATTTTAATATAATTATATAAATAAATTAATTTCTAATTAAATTACACTCTATCGTATACTAACAGAAAATTAATTATTTATTTTACTAACACACACATTATTATTATTATTATTTATACTTGGACCTCTAAATTCATAATAATTATATTATTTTACAAAATTACACATAATAATATATAATAAATTATATATTTTCCTAACTGTGATTAAATAATATTAGTATAAATTCTACAGAATAATTAAAAATCTGGGTTGTTACAATCTTCCTTCCTTTTAAAATTTCGTCCTCGAAATTTTTCATATGTGTAAGCTATCCGCTGCGCACTCTGATGAATATATATATTAGATGATTAATTTGATAGAAAATATTACCTCAAAAAAAAAAAAGAACTTTACCAAAAACCACTCACTGTCTAGTTGTCAAAAATTGGTTTGGGCCAAAATGAGAAATAATTGGTGACTTTAAAACTTTTCACTCGTTTTGTTTACGATAAAAATAAATAAAAAATAAAATAAAATGAGAACACAATGACAGAATCATATGCAAGAGTTGAAAAAAAAATTGAGATGAACTTTTCATTAATGAGAAATAATTTCAAAATTAGTATTTTTAAAATTTGAACCCACTTTTTAAAAAAAACATCAAAATAAATTTTTTTTTTTGAATACTGAACTGAAAATTATATGTATTTAATTATATTATAATTTTGGTGGGTGCTTGAGCTCGGCATCCTCTGTTTCTTTTCCTTCTTTTACTATAACAAATATAAATTATATCTAAAATCCTTCACAAATTAGGCACACTAAAAAAAAATAATAATTTATTATATATATATATATAATCATATAAAATTATAATATAATTAAATTGACGAACAAAATATAATAATTCGGTACTAATTACCCGCTATCCTACTTCTTAAATGTGCGTGTGTCCTATGCTCCAATGATGATTTTTTTTATTTTATAAACCATTGTTTTGATACCACTTGTCACGACCCGCTCCCTGTACCCAAGGGTTAAGCATCGTGATGGCCAGTAACTGAGATTACCTTCAGCCAATTCTTAAACAAATTAATAAACGCGAGCGGAAGTAATATTTAAATGAGGGTACCAAAATAATCATCGGAACTTCTATTTTTATTACAAAATTTATTGACCAAAAAGGTCGATATTTACATAGAGAAATATCATAAAAATACTGTGTGTGTGTCTATTCCGCAGCCCCGCATCTAAGACTTTCCAAAAGCTATTTCTGAATTGCACTGTTTCCTGAAAATTGGTAAACAACTATAAGCACATGATAGAGTGAGAAATATTATACCAAGAATATAAGGGACACGAAATAACCATGGATAGTTAGTTAGGCCAAAACATTTAAGATAACTTAGTCGGAACAAAAATAATCCTTTAAGTAGCAAAACTGAGATTATGTAAATAAATAACTATAACCACGGTACAGAACAGAACAGAACAGCGGTCACAAAAGTGACAGTCAGAACAGAGGTACGGACTCAAGATGTGGGCTCGTACGGACTATAGAGGTGGCTCCCACAATAATGTAGCACTTATCTCCGCACAGCACTTTGCTCTGCACAGAATAGAGGTCAATGGATCCATAACAAACAGAGGACCACAAAGTGGTCAAACAGAGACCAATGGTTATTTAAGTCCCTCAAGGCATGGGACTTCCGTGATAGTACTTACAAAACATAATTGTATATAAGGTCATAGTCAAATATACTTTAAAATATAAACAAACATATCAATGGGTTTTCTTTTAAGCAAATAGGGTTTAGAAAATAATTCACGTAACTGAAATAATAATATAGTTTATAATAATTTATAAAACATAACTTGTGTAAAATAATTATGGTAAGTCAAATATACGTAAAATATATTATGGTAACTCAAGGTATAATATAACTCACCTTAACTTTAATACCTTACTCTTTCTTTCTACCATCAAAGACCCTCTCAACTTCCACTGCTGTTTCCTTCTTCCTCTCTCTTCTTTCTTTCTTTTCTTTCTTCTCCTTTTCTTTCTCTCTTTTCTTTATTCTTTCTTTTTCTTCTCGAGGTGAGCGCCTCCCTATTTATAGGGAGGTGAGGCCATCCGCGGGCCAACACGTGGCTACGCGTCACTTTCACTAAGATTTAATTCATAATTATATAAATTTATTCTTATCCTTAATAGATATTTAAGATGATTACCCTTTGACCCAATATTTTAATATAATTATATAAATAAATTAATTCCTAATTAAATTACACTCTATCGTATACTAAGAGAAAATTAGTTATTTATTTTACTACCACACCCATTATTATTATTATTATTTATACTTGGACCCCTAAATTCATAATAATTATATTATTTTACAAAATTACACATAATAATATATAATAAATTATATATTTTCCTAACTGTGATTAAATAATATTAGTATAAATTCTACAGAATAATTAAAAATCTAGATTGTTACACTTACACAGTAGAAAGCGGGAGAAAAAAAAATAACAATTAAGATGTGAACAGTTTACAAAATTGCCCACAATGTTCATGTCAATAGTCGTGGGAAGAATAAATAAGAAATCTTTAGTAAAAATAGTGAATTTAAAATTTTTCTAGTACACTTCATAGATAATACAGGTTTATCTTTAGTATAAATAATGAAAATACTAGCAAATAAAAATACATTTAGTGACCTCATGATGTTAATATTTTTGTGATTTGATTCTATCTATGGAAACTTACTATTTTATTATTTAATAAACACAATTGAATTTTAGATTAATTATTAATACATGTAGAGGCCAACGACCGTTTCTTATAGGTCAGAAATACAGTAATAAAGTTTGGTGAATGAATGTACATGATTATATATTTAAACTCAATGTGCCAAATCAAATTCTTTTGCCTCAAGATCTATTATTTGTTTCCATTTTCTTTAGTTTAGTTTATTTATATTCTTTTTCATAAAATTAACCACAAACAGGTAAATATTTTCTTACCATCTCAACTAACCTATTGTCATTCCACAGAGCGTAATAGAATTAAATATGAAGAACAAATTAAGCATCCAAGTGTGAAGAACATATTAAAGCAACTGGTATAGGGCAATTTTCAAAAAATGAAAAACTAGTACCATGATGCACAAACACAGTTTGACGCAAGAAAATGGAAAAAACACAACATAAAAATCAGATTTCAAGCAACTGGTAGGGGGCAATTTTAGCAACTAGTACATATAATTTTGTGGGAACTGCATATTTTCAGCAACAGGTACAGATAGGTTTAACTTTAAAAAACATTTTGCTTTTTTAAAAAAAAAAAAAAAAAAATCTAATCTCATAATAAAACAAATTTAGCATTGCCATTGTAAACAATTGAAAGAGACAAAATAATCTTTTGAAGAGTTATTCTTCTTTACAATTTTCTAATCAAACATAAAATTTATTAAAATAGTCACTTCAAATATCTCATCTCTTGATAAAACAAACATGAAATACGCATTATTTCTAGCCATATAGTCTAGGGACTATTTATCTCAACACTAATAGTCCATTGCATTATAATTCCCTTTTTATTCAATCAATCCAAACAAAAATGCTATGTCATCTTAAGTTTGGCCTAGTCCGACATTGGATCACTTTAACTCTTAAATCCGCTACTCAACCAATAGATATCAGCTATGTTGTTGTCATTTATCTTGAAGAGCTATTAAATAAATTAGACTCTTTTAATAATTATTTGAATATGAAACATTAACAAAACTTCATTGTAAAGTAAATTTAGGTCTTTTAAGAAATATTTTAATTTAAGCCCAAAATATATATATATATATAAATTAAAATTGAAATTTTATAACGGATTAAATTAGAATTTCCCATCTCAAGTCCTGTCCAAAAATTTATAAACTAAATATGTATTCCAAATCTTAAAATTATGAGAGTGAACTGGCCCATGGCTGCCTGTAATTTGAGATGCATGTGAGGCACGACAAGTTCCACAATGTAGCTCTATAAATCACAATTATAATAATATATTTAACTAATATTATAAAATAAAATAAAATAACTCTTTAAAATAAGAGAGAAATCAAGATGTTTGTTGTATGAAATTTATTTTTGGTTGATCTAATGAAGGTTTGTTGCAAGTAAAGAATGTAATTTATTTGCCTTAACTTGCAGTCTTAATTTCTTTTTTCAGGAAGCCTTATTCTACCTTTATAGGAAAAATTAGGAAAAATTATGGGAAACCTACTTTAGGGGGAATTCATTTCCATACACTACTTCCTCTCTTTCCACAAAGATTAAGTGTCATGACCCGAACCCGCCCCTATGGGTTAAGGACATAACCGGCCAGTAATCAAAGGATTACCTATGGCCTCAATCCAATCCAGACATAACTCATCAGAGTAAAGGGGCCAAACGGAAGCAAAATTTAAAATTTTGTCCATGGAGCTGTGTTTACATGGCACATCATAACAAACCATACATATACATATTAATAACTCACATCAAAATATGTACTAACACAAAGCTCTGTACATACAGGATCATTCAAGTCTAAGTCAGCCAATCAAAACTATATACAAACGTATCCAAAGTCCTCGCCAACATGATAAAAGAAAACAAGATAGTAAAAGGGCGAAGGCTTGTCTCGTGCGTGAGACGCAAGGGCTGACTCTTCAAAACCTTGGTTGTTCCACACAAACTTCATTGAGGCTGGGTTTGGACCTCTCTTGGCTCACCTACAAACATATGAATGAGCGTGAGCGAAAGCCCAGTGAATAATATCAAATAAAGAAGATACATTAGAACAACATACACCAAACGGCCTTGGGCCCGATTCATATTTCTATCAGGCATATATATATATATATGTATAGGTTAAGTGACTGCGATTCCAAATACATCAAACGGCCTTGGGCCCAATTCGTTCTTGTTCGACGGCCTTTGGCCCAATCATTTGTGTCATACGGCCTCTGGCCCATCCATTCATGTCATATGGCCTCTGGCCCATTCATTCATGTCATACGGCCTCTGGCCCATTCAGTCATATCAGACTAACATTCGAGTCAGACTGTCATTCATGTCAGACTGACCTCTGGTCCATTCAAATTTTCATTCATGTCAAACTGGTCTTTGGCCCATTCAAAACTTTCATTTATGTCAAACTGGCCTTTGGCCCAATCATTCTTTTATTCATGTCAAACTGGCCTTTGGCCCATTCAGACTTTCATTCAAATTAACGAACTTATAAGACTTACATAGAAGTAAGTAATTGGACAAATAACATACTTCAGACATCTTTAATAAGATATTATTCACAGTGATCGGCTGTATGATTTGCCCTGGAGCTCAACCCTACACATTCCATGAACACAATGAGTCACAAACAATTCAATTCGTTCTTAATTCACATATTCCTCTTTAGGCTACATTCTTATCCTTTTAACTCATATACAATGCTTAATGCATGCCTAAGAGTACTTAGAAGTGAAAGAGAACGGAAAATGAAACACATAACACATTTTCGAAATTTCAGAAACAGGGGTCCCCGCTCGAGCGGACCCATGAGGTCTGCAAAAGTACTGGTTACATCATTTTTACGCTCGAGCGTGAAGTCGGGCGCTCGAGCTGAAAGCCTCACTACATGGCTCCCTGCTCGAGCGTGAACTTCCCCACTCGAGCGGACATCATGTCTGTAAAATATACTAGGAGCCCGTATTTTACGCTTGAGCAGCGGTTCCCCCGCTCGAGCGGACGTCAAGAATTCTGGGTTTTCCAAAACTGTTCTTGAGCTCCAAACATGCATTCAAGTTGGTATTTCTCGCACTTTACAGCCCATATGCCTCATATACATATGTTAACATGATACAAACACTAAATTACATCATTATGAGGTTCAATTTCCATGAATCAATCACATGCATGCCTCAAATTATCCCAAACTCATCACCAACGCACTAAATTCAAACATTCAAGACTCACACCTCCATGATTTGCACTTGCATGTGGGAGATACTCATTATTCTCCACTTAATTGGTGAAAAGATGATCAAATCCATGGACTTCAATCAAAATTCAACATGGATTACACACTTTATGCTCAAACATGGAAATTCATAGCAATTTCTTACATGCATGCATCTATTGACTTCAAATTCCGCAAAACCAACTCAATTCATGTTCTCTATCATCATTCAACTTTGAATTTACAAATTACAAACTAAAATCCATGAGTCAAGGGTTGATTACTCACCTAGGAGCCTTAATCTTCCCAATTTATGGTCAAATCTTGAGTTGGTCTTCAAATTATCAAGCTTCAAGATCAAACTTTCAATCTCCTACACACTCTCTCTCTAATTCGGTTCCCCCATTCTTTCCTTAGAGTGATTTCAGCCAAAATGAATAAAAGAGAGGAGTTGAGTGCATAGTGCCCCTATATATATAAGTCCCGTTAATCATAATTATCAATATTAAACAATTTGAGCACTACACCATTAAATTAATCTAATTAATTTGATCCGAATCAATTTTCAATTAAATTTCACCGTAGGTTCTAAAAATTATGCCAATCACAATGGCGTAATCAATTTCGGGTTCCGCGGCCGATAGGACCTTCATTTAAATTCCAAAGCAGATAATCTAACAGATATTTCTACGGTGAATAGATAGAAATTCAAAACCACATATTTTCACATAAATGGCACACAAAATCATATCAAACACATAATCACATTCATAATAAGGACCAATTAGCATAATATGGAACAGGGTTATCACAGTCTTCCCCCCTTTAGGAAGTTTGGTCCTCCAAACTTATTTTACCTTCGTCGGGAAACAAATGTGGATAGCGTAGTCGCATTTCATCATCTTTTTCCCACGTGGCATCCATCCCGTAGTGTTTTTTTCATTCCACTTTCACCATTGGATGGACTTGCTTCTCAATTGCTTCACTTGCCGGTCAACGATTCGTTCCGGCCATTCGGCGTACTCCATATTTTCGTCAAGAGCTACGCGGTGATAATCAATCACATGAAACGGGTCTCGAAGATAACCCCTCAACATCGACACATGGAACACATTATGGATTTGCTCGAATCCTGGTGGCAAAGCAACTTTATAAGCAACTGGGCCAAGCCTTTCTAGAATTTGAAACGGCCCAATGTAACGGGGCGACAACTTACCATTCTTTCCAAATCTGTAATGACTCGGATCTTGATTCACTTTGGATTGATGAAAAGTGATGCCCGTCACCTTAAAACTTGTACGGTTGTTGGACTCTTGATATTGATGGGTTGACGAGAGGACTTTAAATATTATAATTGAGGACCCTTGGGTGATGTTTGGAACCTTAATTGAAGTCTTAACAAGGTATTTGGATAAGATTAGATAAAAAGCCCTAAGTTTGGAGTTTGAGTTTTTGACCAGCCGTCACTCTTTTGCCCTTTTCTCCTTCCATACTTTGAATTTGGATGTGAGGTTAGAATCATTGGAAAGCTTATTTCCGGGGCTTCAATTTGGACACAAGAATGACCTAAAACGGAGTCCGTATGAAAAAGTTATACCTGTTCGAAGTTTTGAAATCTATGCCGAGAGTAGGTACGCTCGAGCGGGAATATGGACGCTCGAGCGGGAATAGCGGGACAGCAGCTCAAAAACGTGTTTTTTGATCATTTTTTGCATTTTCTTTTCCTCTCTTCTTCTCCCCTCCTACATGTCCGAAACCCTAGCCCCCAAAACCTTGATTTGCTCTACTTTGATCAACAATCCACCATGGTTCTTGCATCAAGAATGGAGAACAAGAGAAGATCAACACTTTCAACCGATTGGAATTCGGGATTTCGAAGGATTCTTCTCAAAGCTTGCTTTTCTTGCTTGGTTCTTGAGGTAGGGGTCCTAGTTCTCCTTCAATGCTTACATTAATAGATAGATTTGTGGTATTTTGGAGTATATAAATGCAAAATCTACATTTTGAGCATATAGAATTATATTATGGAAATTTGGGGGATTTCGGATTTGAAGAGTTTGGGGTGTTATTGTTGGGTTTAGATTATGGATTAGGAACCTAGGATGTATAATCAAGGGGAAAATTGGAAGAAGAAAATAATGGGTTAAGAAGTTGGAATTTTTCTTGAAATTTCTAGATTATCTAGAAACCCTAGGTTGATTTATGAGGATAATCAATTATTTGGCCCAAATTGAAAGTAGAATCATGAAATTTGTAGGTTGAATTACATGTGTACAAGTTTAATTGGAATTTGGTTATATTTGAAAACTTGTTGTTGATTTAAGAAAAAGAGTGCTTTTCAAAGTGGGTTTACTAGAAATTTGGGGGTTTTTGGAACTATGTTGATGAAAGGGAGATGTTTTGGTGAAATCTTATCAAATATTTGAAGATGGATGGTTTTGGTGAGAAACCTAGAAATTTGGAATTTTTAAAAGAGAATTTAAAAATCCATAGTTGATATTGCTATATTTATTTTAAATGCCAAAATAAATGATGTTTGGAAAATTTCTTGTTTATATTTTATAAATGTTAAATTTTGAAGAAGTATGAGAATTGTTACTCACTTTGGAAATTGTTATTTGAAAGTATTGATATAGTCTTGAAGTGACTAAGTTGTGGGAAATGTTTGAAAGGTGGGAACTATGCTATCCCTTGGATTAATTGAAATAAATGTATATTTATTCATCTTGTGAAATTGCATAGAAAGGAGAAATGAGAATTTTGATCACAATGGTAGTATTGTGTGGAAGAATTGGAAATGGAAGAATTGTTGCATTGTATTGTTATGGTTGCATTGTCATATCAAATCATTTGATTACATTGAACTTTGAAAGTTGATTTGAAAACTTGCATTGAGAAAGAATGTTGAGAAATATGGAAATGTTTTCATGAAATGGTTTTGGGGTAAATACGGTGGTAAGTCTTGACAGGTAGTGTGGATTATGGGTGTCGAGCCTTCCAGCTTGTGACTGGTAAAAATGACAAAGAATGGGTGTCGAGCCCTCCAGCTATGACTGGTAAAAATGACGGAATGGGTGTCGAGCCTTCCAGCTTGTGACTGATAAAAATGACAAAGAATGGGTGTCGAGCCTTCCAGCTTGTGACTGGTAAAAATGACAAAGAATGGGTGTCGAGCCTTCCAGCTTGTGACTGGTAAAAATGACAAATTGGTAGTACTTGTATAGTCTACTTGCAGACACTGACCTAGAGATTACCAGAGTTGTATTTACCGCCCTTGAAATAAATTGTTAAGTTTTGAACAATTGAAATTGAATCACATGATGACATTGAGAACATGGTGATTTTGAAACAATGCATTGGAACGGATGTTTTTCCTCATTGATTTATCTTGGCATAGCATTGCATTTACATTTACTTTGGTGTTGAGGAAAAAGCATAATTATGTATATACTTTGTGAGAATACTCTACAAAACTTGGAAATTTATTTTAAAAGAATGGTTGGTTTTCGAAAATGGTTTTTGGGAGTTCACACCCCGCCGTAGTAAGCCGGCAAAAGGTGGATTGTGTTGAGCTAAGTATTGAGAGGTAAGTTGAGTTGATGATGTTTTTTTTTTGTTGCTTGTGATGAATTGGTGAAATTTCATATTGATGTATAATTTGGTTTAAAGAGGAAAAGTGCATGGGCATTATTTGTGAATAATGGGAACCAAAAATAGATATGAGCATTATAGATTATGATGGTAAACTTAATGAAGTAGTTGTGTTAATAAAGGTAAATTGTGAGAGTTGTTCTATAATTAAATAAAGGATTGGCTTGGAAGAGTTTATTAACATTGTGTTATCTTGAAATGAAACTTTGCGGGTGAAAGTAACGGGGTGAAATGAGTATAGGAGAATTGTTGGCGAGTCAAAAAGGAACTTGAACTTGAAATTTTGGGGTTTTAAGTTAAAAGTGAAGAGTAGAAAAGAAGAATGGAAGGAAAAGAAGAGTATTAACAATGGAAAATTAGTTGAGAAATGTTTGGGAAATTGGTTAATAACATTTGAATGATGTTGTTTCTTAAATATGGTTGTTTCACAAGGATCTATGAATTTCTAAAGTTAAGGGATGATTTTAATGGCTGAAGGTTTTTCTTACAAGTGTTTAAATTGTTTTTGAGAAAAAGATACCTTACTTATGATATTTTGAGATTATGAAATGTCACCCTACTATATTGTATCACCCCGCATGCATGATCATTTCTATCTGTGTGTTCGTCATTGATTTAGAACTATGAGATTCCTACTGGGCATTAGTGCTCACCCCGTCGTTGTTTAATCTTTTTACAGAAAGAAAGTTTGGGTTATTTGATTGAAAATTTATGGAGTTCTTCAGTTCATTTGTATAGCTTTCTTAGTAGATGTAAAGGTAGTGGAGTTGTATTTGTAATTATTTATTTGTAGCTTCGCGGCAGAAGCTTGGCATGTATTATTGTTGTTGTAATTATTGAGAGAGGGAGAACATGTATCTTTGTGATTCTATTACTCAAGTGTAATAGATATTTGTAAATGTATGATAAAAAAAAAATATGGACCTAGATTTATAGGCTTTGGTAATGTTTTCGAGTAATTAAAATTCGGGGCGTGACAAAATCTGACTTGGCCTTTCATCGGAGTCACACGGACAAACACATGGTCACCAACCTCATACTCAAGAGGTCTTCTTCGAACATCTGCATAATTCTTTTGTCGGTCCTGAGCTGTTTTGAGCCTTTGTTGAATAATTTTGATCTTCTCAGAAGTGTCTTGCACAATTTCGGGCCCAAGCAAAGCTCTATTCCCTACTTCTGTCCAACAAATTAGTGATCTACACCTTCTACCATACAATGCCTCGTATGGTGCCATGCTGGTGCTGGAGTGGAAGCTGTTATTGTATGCAAATTCTGCAAGTGGCAAATAGTCTTCCCAACTCCCCTGAAAATCTAAGGCACACATTCTCAGCATATTTTCTAACGTCTGTATTGTTTGTTCTGATTGCCCATCTGTCTGTGGATGGAATGCAGTACTAAATCTCAGTTCTGTTCCTATAGCTTCCTGCAAACTCTTCCACAATCTAGATACAAATTTCAGATCTCTATCCGACACAATAGATACCGGAACTCCGTGTAAACGGACAATCTCATCAACATCTATTGTAGCCAGTCTATAAGCATTAAACGTAGTTCTAACAGGCAGAAAATGTGCAGATTTAGTCAATCTATCAACTACAATCCAAATAGAATCCATACCTCGAGGTGTCCGAGGTAGGCCAACAACAAAATCCATAGTCACGTGTTCCCACTTCCATTCAGGAATAGGGAGAGGCTGAAGTAGACTGCCCAGTTTCTGATGTTCAGCTTTAACTTGCTGACATTGAAGGCACTTGGACACATATTCTGCAATTTCCTTCTTCATTTTAGGCCACCAATAACTTTGCTTCAAATCCCGATACATTTTATTGTTACCCGATGCATAGCAAACACTGATTTGTGGGCTTCATCTAAAACTCTCTTCTTTAGTTTTGAAATATCTGGAATACACATTCGGTTTTGAAATCTCAACACTTCGCCTTTGATGCTGAACTCTGCTTTCGGACTTGTCTCAAATTCATCAATTACTTTCTTGAGGAATGCATCCTCTTTCTGTTTCTGTTTAATTTCATCAATGATCGCCAGTTCGGCTGAAATAGCGGCTATCAATCCCCCCTGTTCACACAATACCACTTCAATTTCAGACTTCTCGAAATCTTGCAAGATCTCTTTCTGTTCAGTAAGCAACCAAGCCACACTCCCTGTTGATTTTTTGCTCAAGGCATCAGCAAATGTATTAGCTTTCCCGGGGTGATACTGAATCTCAAGATCATAGTCCTTTATCAGTTCGAGCCATCTCCTCTGTCGCATGTTCAACTCCTTCTGCGTAAAGAAGTATTTCAGACTTTTGTGATCCATGTAGACCTCACACTTTGCCCCATGCAAATAATGCCGCCAGATTTTCAAAGCAAAAACAACTGCGGCCAATTCTAAATCATGCGTCGGGTAGTTCTTCTCGTGTGGTCTCAACTATTAGGAGGCGTAAGCAATAACCTTTCCGTTCTGCATTAGTACACAACCCAAACCTTTATAAGATGCATCACTGAAAATTACAAAGTTTTTCGTACCTGTGGACAATGTTAATACTGGTGCAGTGGTCAGTCTCGTTTTCAGTTCATGAAAGGCAGATTCTCTTTTGTCGTTCCATTCAAATGATTGCCCTTTGCGTGTCAACTGGGTAAGAGGTACATCTATCCTTGAAAAGTTTTTCACAAACCTCCTGTAATACCCGGCTAAGCCCATGAAACTGCGGACCTTTGTTACATTTGTCGATGTAGGCCAATTCACAATTGCCTCTATTTTCTGTGGGTCCACTGAAATCCCCTCTTTGTTGATAACATGCTCTAAGAAAACAACTTCATCCAACCAAAACTCACATTTCTTTAGTTTAGCAAACAATGTCCTTTCCCTAAGTATTTGCAGGACAGTTCTCAAATGATGTTCATGTTCAAGTCTATTTTTGGAGTATATCAAAATGTCATCAATATAAACCACAACAAATTCATCAAGGTAGGTTTTAAAAATTCGGTTCATTAAGTCCATAAATGCTTGCCGGAGCACTAGTCACTCCAAATGGCATAACAAGAAATTCAAAATGTCCATACCTCGTTCTAAACACTATTTTCTCAACATCCTCTGCCTTTACTTTCAACTGGTGGTACCCAGATATCAAATCAATCTTGGAAAACACTTGTGATCCCTACAACTGGTCAAATAGGTCATCAATACGGGGTAGAGGATATTTATTCTTTATTATTACCTTATTCAGTTCTCGATAGTCGATGCACAAACGCACAATTCCATCTTTCTTCTTTACAAACAACACTGGTGCACCCCACGATGAAGTACTAGGTCGAATAAACCCTTTGTCAAGTAGGTCTTGCAACTGTTCTTTCAGTTTTTTCATTTCAGCAGTAGCTATTCTGTAGGGAGTTTTGGAAATAGGCTGGGTGTCTGGCATAATCTCAATTGTAAACTCTATCTCCCTGTCTACCAATTCCCCTGGTAATTCATTTGGAAACACATCTGGAAATTCTCTAATAATAGGGATATTATTCAATTCAACATTTACAGATTGTTCAGACAATACATAACACAAATAACCCTAGCACCCTTTCCTGATCAGTTTACATGCCTTCATTGCAGATATTAAATAAGGTGGAGGTACTACCCCGTTACCCACAAATACAATTTCTTCCTATTCTGGTGGTCTAAACACAACTCGTTTTGTCACACAATCAATGGTGGCACAATATTTAGTTAGCCAATCCATGCCCAGAATTATATCAAAGTGCCTAAAGTTCAAGGGCAACAAATCCACATATAGAATGACATTCCCAACACGCATGTCACAAAAACGATATACAGATTCACACAATACAAATTCCCCGGATGGAGCAGACACACATAGCAGATATGGCAATAATTCTAGAGGTCTACTCAATCTAGATGCAAATGCACATGTTACGAAGGAGTGTGTTGATCCAAAGTCAATTAATACAAAAGCATCCTGATTACACATAGAAATAGTACCTGAAACAACTGCGTTAGCATTCCGTGTATCGCCCGGAACAAGCGCGAAAACTCTCCCTTGCCTCACAGTATCCCCGGTGGTAGTAGATCTCATAGTATTTCCCGCTTTGGGATCGATGCAGTGGAACTAGCAGCTATCTTCTCACTGTTCTGATTACAATCTCGGGCCATATGCCCTTGTTTCCCACATTTAAAACAGGCTCCCGACACACGGTAACAAACCCCACGGTGCCTTTTACTACAAATGTTGCACATAGGAGATGTATCTCGGAAGAATTCGAAGTACTTGAGGAGTCCGTGTTTTGCTTTTTCGAAAATTTCTTCTTTGAGAAGAAGCCTTGCCTTTTGTTGCCTTTCAGTTGATTGTTGGTTTAGTTTGTCTAGCTATGTTAGCTTCTGATATTATGGCCCGGTCTAGCACCCCAATATAGATTTCCAGCTTCAAGACATTCACCCTTTCTAAAATGTCCCTTCGAAGCCCACTTTCAAAGTGCCTCGCTTTCTTATAATCAGTATCAATCACATGTGGTGCAAACCTGGCTAATTCAAT
The DNA here is from genome assembly GCA_030407325.1 of Camellia japonica. NCBI lineage: Eukaryota > Viridiplantae > Streptophyta > Magnoliopsida > Ericales > Theaceae > Camellia > Camellia japonica. The sequence continues at coordinate 43,732,010 of JAPPVO010000010.1, read as the reverse complement.
GAATTTGGCCTCATACTCAGCTATAGTCATGCTGTCTTGTCTAAGTTCCATGAACTCTGACACTTTCCTGTCCCAGACACATTGCGGGAAGTACTTATCATAGAAAATTTCCAAAAATTTCGCCCAATCAACATCTTTATGATTTTCACGCATTAACATCCACCATCTTCTGGCCTCGTCTTCTAACATAAAAGTGGCTAGAAGCACTTTCTGTGTCTCTGGACAAGGGAACACCTCAAATAGCTTTTCAATGCCGAGGACCCATGCTTCGGCTTTCAACGGATCTAATCCCCCGTGGAACTGTGGTGGTTTCATTTTCTTAAATTCCTTGGTGAGGGCTATCATTCGGTCATCATTCTGATTATCTGGCACGGGTGGTGCCGGAGGTGGAGGTGGAGGATGTGGTTGCTGCCACTGTTGTTGTTGCCTCAATGTTTCTGCCATTTCCTGAATCAATCTCTTCATTCTATCCATTCTGGCAGTAGAGGACTCTTCTATCTCATCACCTCTTGTTCTCACCATCTCATTAAACTTGCATTATACTTTATACAAAAGATTCACAGGTATGCATATACTAAAGAGCATACATATTCAAATAATTTACAATGCAAGCAAATCACAAACTTATAGCACATAGTCACTCATATTAAAACATTTAAGCACATTCTTGATGCTTTCAAATTCATACTCATCACATGAATGCATCCTAAATCTTTTCTAGACGCTTATTGCTCTTTTGGACAAGTGTGTGAGTTATTAACTTGTGCTCTGATACCACTCTGTCATGACCCGATCCCGTCCCTATGGGTTAAGGACATAACCGGCCAGTAATCAAAGGATTACCTACGGCCTCAATCCAATCCAGACATAACTCATCAGAGTAAAGGGTCCAAACGGAAGCAAAATTTAAAACTTTGTCCATAGAGCTGTGTTTACATGGCACATCATAACAAACCATACATACACATATTAATAACTCACATCAAAATATGTACTAACACAAAGCTCTGTACATACAGGATCATTCAAGTCTAAGTCAGCCAATCAAAACTATATACAAACGTATCCAAAGTCCTTGCCAACATGACAAAAGAAAACAAGATAGCAAAAGGGCAAAGGCGTGTCTCGTGCGTGAGACGCAAGGGCTGACTCTTCAAAACCTTGGTTGTTCCACACAAACTTCATTGAGGCTGGGTTTGGACCTCTCTTGGCTCACCTACAAACACATGAATGAGCGTGAGCAAAAGCCTAGTGAATAATATCAAATAAAGAAGATACATTAGAACAACATACACCAAACGGCCTTGGGCCCGATTCATATATATATGTATAGGTTAAGTGACTGCGATTCCAAACACATCAAACGGCCTTGGGCCCAATTCGTTCTTGTTCGACGGCCTCTGGCCCAATCATTTGTGTCATACGGCCTCTGGCTCATCCATTCATGTCATACGGCCTCTGGCCCATTCAGTCATATTAGACTAACATTCGAGTCAGACTGTTATTCATGTTAGACTGGCCTCTAGCCCATTCATTCTTTCATTCATGTCAAACTGGCCTTTGGCCCATTCATTCTTTTATTCATGTCAAATTGGCCTTTAGCCCATTCAAATTTTCATTCATGTCAAACTGGCCTTTAGCCCAATCATTCTTTCATTCATGTCAAACTGGCCTTTGGTCCATTCAGACTTTCATTTATGTCAAACTGGCCTTTGGCCCATTCAGACTTTCATTTATGTCAAACTGGCCTTTGGCCCAATCATGCTTTCATTCATGTCAAACTGGCCTTTGGCCCATTCAGACTTTCATTCGAATTAACGAACTTATAAGACTTACATAGAAGTAAGTAATTGGACAAATAACATACTTCAGACATCTTTAAGAAGATATTACTCACAGTGATTGGCTGGATGATTTGCCCTGAAGCTCGACCCTACACATTCCATGAACACAATGGGTCACAAACAATTCAATTCGTTCTTAATTCACATATTCCTCTTTAGGCTACATTCTTATCCTTTTAACTCATATACAATGCTTGATGCATGCCGAAGAGTACTTAGAAGTGAAAGAGAACGGAAAATGAAACACATAACACATTTTCAAAATTCCAGAAACAGAGGTCCCTGCTCAAGCGTGGACTTCCCTGCTCGGGTGGACCCATGAGGTCTGCAAAAGTATTGGTTACATCATTTTTACACTCGAGCGTGAAGTCGAGCGCTCGAGCTGAAAGCCTCACTACATGGCTCCCCGCTCGAGCGTGAACTTCCCTACTCGAGCAGACATCATGTCTGTAAAATATACTGTGAGCTCGTATTTTACGCTCGAGCGGCGGTTCCCCCGCTCGAGCGGACGTCAAGAATTCTGGGTTTTCCAAAATTGTTCTTGAGCTCCAAACATGCATTCAAGTTGGTATTTCTTGCACTTTACAGCTCATATGCCTTATATACATATGTTAACATGATACAAACACTAAATTACATCATTATGAGGTTCAATTTCCATGAATCAATCACATGCATGCCTCAAATTATCCCAAACTCATCACCAACACACTAAATTCAAATATTCAAGACTCACACCTCCATGATTTGCACTTGCATATGGGAGATACTCATTATTCTCCACTTAATTGGTGAAGAGATGATTAAATGCATGGACTTCAATCAAAATTCAACATGGATTACACACTTTATGCTCAAACATGGAAATTCATAGCAATTTCTTACATGCATGCATCTATTGACTTCAAATTCCACAAAACCAACTCAATTCATGTTCTCTATCATCATTCAACTTTGAATTTACAAATTACAAACTAAAATCCATGAGTCAAGGGTTGATTACTCACCTAGGAGCCTTAATCTTCCCAATTTATGGTCAAATCTTGAGTTGGTCTTCAAATTATCAAGCTTCAAGATCAAACTTTCAATCTCCTACACTCTCTCTCTCTCTCTAATTCGGTTCCCCCATTCTTTCTTTAGAGTGATTTCAGCCAAAATGAATAAAAGAGAGGAGTTGAGTGCATAGTGCCCCTGTATATATAAGTCTTATTAATCATAATTATCAATATTAAACAATTTGAGCACTACATCATTAAATTAATCTAATTAATTTGATTCGAATCAATTTTCAATTAAATTTCACCGTAGGTTCTAAAAATTATGCCAATCACAATGGCGTAATCAATTTCGGGTTCCGCGACCGATAGGGCCTTCAATTTAAATTCCAAAGCAAATAATCTAACAAATATTCCTATGGTGAACAGATAGAAATTCAAAACCACATATTTTCACATAAATGGCACACAAAATCATATTAAACACATAATCACATTCATAATAAGGACCAATTAACATAATATGGAACATGGTTATCACATTAAGCATCCAAGTGTGAAGAATAGATTAAGCAGAACATATTTTCAAATAATGGAAAAATAGTACCATGATGCACAAACACAATTTGACGCAAAAAAAAAAAAAAAAGGAAAAAACACAACATAAAAATTAGATTTCAAGCAACTGGTACGGAGATCATATTTTGGAATGTAATCGTTTTGAAAAAAAAAAATTATATCCAACTCCAAACCTAATTATCTGCACATTCGGATTGTGAAGAACCAATTATGAAAATCAAGGGGAAAAAAAAAGAGGCATGGTTGCATATATCAACAAATACGATCACTGGGGAACACAATATTCTGGGTTGTTATAAGCCATTAAAATAAAATAAAAAAAGACCTTGTTGTTGGCGAAAATAATTTGGGAAAAGACAGATTATGACCAAATCGGTGAAAATATCCACCGAATACCATCAGTAATGGGCAAAACACAGTAAGATCTTGCAGATCGAAATGAAAAATCAACATAACTGAGTCGACAAAGGCTACAAATAGATGTATAATTAGTTTAGGTGATTTACCTGTCGCAGTTCTTTGCTGGTCGCGTTGTGTAAAAGGCAGAGCTCCGCCGGAGAGAGATCGGTCAGGCGAACTAGTGTCTCTTCAGTCCGTTGTGAAAGACGCAAGAGATGAGATAGACAGAGACATGAAATGAGTTGTGGCATAGGTGCAATCTGTATACCCAATTTGAAATAGTCAAAGGGTAAAATGGTAATTGTACCTCATAATATAACCCAGCTGTACAAACAGCCACACTGTTGAAGTTTTTTTGGCTATTTTCATATATGAGGCTATAATAGCCTCAACTTTGTTTTCCCACACAACGCCAAGCTTGGTGGTTTTTACAGATATGCTGTATAGGTGGATATTAGATGAAGAACTCCATTGAAGGGTGGATATTTCAATGGGTTTTCTTGAGAGAGAAAGTCATGCTTTTCAGAATGGTTCTGTTTCTTGGAGTGGTTTTCATGTGGTTTAGTCTGGTGGGTCTCTGTCGCTTGCGAGGCTGTGTGAGTTGTTGAAGATTCGTTTGTGGTGCCCGTGGTGCTTGGTGGACGTCCAATCGGTTGATCTAGAGGTCGATCGGCCGATTGACCGGCTCTAGTGTCTAGTGTGTTGATATTAGCTGCTATTTACTGATGTTTCCCATCTTTAGGGTGTGTTATACTCTCATTGGATTGTTGCATCAATGGAGAGTTAGAAGTTAACTTACTACTCTTAAGCTCGATCACCACCAGCGCTGGTATGTTCAGGTTCAAATGCAACCCAATTCTCAATTTTCTATAACCATAGCTTATGAGTTAAAAGCATGCTTTTTCATGGCAAATGAGTTGAATGTTACATGAAAATACAACCCAGTTCTCAATTTTAAAGGGCTTCTTGGTGATGGTGGTGGTGGTGGTGGTGGTGGTGGGGAAGATGACGACGAAGGAGAGAGGAGAAGGATGACGGAAGGATTTGGGTAATTCAGGGAATAATAAGAGAGAAGAAGAGAATGTGAGTTTGCATATTTATTTTGAAATTTGGGATCAAAATGTAATTTTTTAAAATTTTTCCGTTTCAAATGTGATGACGGGGGCAAAATTGATACAATTTCAAAAACTTTGGGGGTAAATTTGAAATTATTCAAAGTCGTGTACTTGAAAATCGTGTAAAAATATAGGAGTAACAATGAAATTTGCTCAAATTTTATTTACACACTATCAATTCTTTCACCACACACTATATTCCTAAATTTTCTTAGGGAGATTTGGTCAAAACCCCTTATAATAAAATTTTAATGCATTAAGGATAAGTATAAAAAAATTTCCTTGAAAAGCCCAATACATACCATTATTATCAAAATATTAAATTTTAAAATAATACTCCATCTGTCCTAAAATAATGGTCGCTTTTGGGGAATTCAACTTTTTTTTATAGTACAATTATTGTACTTTAAAAAAATTAATTTTCCAAAATTACTCTTTTGATAGTACATTTTTTGAGAATATCAATGTCATAATTGTACTTTTTATATTGTTTATAAATTTAAAATAAGGGCAAAATAGAAAATTTATATTATTTTTGTACTTGATTTTTGAAGAGGGACTAATATTTTGGGACAATGAAAAATGGAATAAGAGACTAATATTTTGGGACGGAGGGAGTATAACTTTTGATGTAGATGTCCATTTTTAATAAAATTAATGGGCTTGTTTGGTTTGTTTTTGGGAGAATTGTTTTAGAAATTTTTTTGGTTTGTTTGGTTGTATATTTTGAGAAAAAAAAAATTTGTGGGAGTTTTGGATGATTTGATATTTTGGAAGAATTGAGTAGATATGTGTGAGAGAAAAAGTGATTGAGAAGGAGAGATGAGAGAGAAAAAGTGATTGATTGATGTGTAAGAGAGAGAAGTGATTTTGAAAATTGTTTGAGAAAAATCTCAAACCAAACCAATTTTGGGAAATTTTTTTCTAAAATTCATCTCCCAAATTCAAACCAAACAAGCCCAATATTTTTAGAATTCTCTCATCAAGATCTATCAAATAAAATCTGTGCTGACTATGAAATTCTTAAAAGAAAAAAAATTTATTACCATCAAAATTGATATAAACAGTAACAATAACATGTTACTCTGTTTGACAATAACATATTACTCTAGTTCACAGTAACATATTACTTTGACAATATTGTCCAAGAAAAAAAATGTAAACATATTTTGCTTTGTCCTTACTCATTTATGTAATTTTTCCTTAAGAGGTTCATGAAGCAAAATAAATTAGATTGTCTTTTTCACTAAACAATGGTCTAATTTAGAAATTTTGGCTAAATTTTTCATTTTTTTATCATTTTATTCAATCGGTTGTGATTAGTGCCCCGAATTTGGGGACACTAATGGCACTAATTTCTATTTAAGGCAAAAAAAGAAGAAAAAAAAAAAAACAGTTACCCAGATTAAAAATTAGAGGCATTAGTGCCCATCTTTTTAGTGCCACAAATCATTTTTGTTATTCAATTATATTTTTAATCTTCACACTAATTTCTCAATCCACACCCCACCCCACCCAACCAACCCTACGTTAGCAGCTGCCGCCTCCTCCTCATTCTCCGGCAAATCTCCTCACCACTGCTAGCCTCTGCCTCCATCGCCACCATTACAACCACCTCACCTCCCACCCTCTATCTCTTACTCCTCTCTCACCACCGTTTTCCTTCGCTATCGCGATCCATCAATAGCCACCACCAACCCAGTCGCCCAACCTTGCCATCGCGATCCCGAAATCCATTGCAATCTGGCGCGAGTTGCAGACGAAGAAGAAGAGAGACATAGAGAGTCAAAGAAGAAGAGAGATAGAAATGGGGAGACGTAAAAAAGAAGAAGAGAAGAGAAGGATTAGCGTTTATGGTGATGATAGATCTAGATCCAGGGTTAGGGTTTCGAGAGAAGAAGAAGAGAAGATAAGCGATAGTAGGTGGTAGACGGTGATGGCAGCGGCAGTGGGTGGTAAATGATAGCAATGGTAGCGGATGGCCGGAGATGATGGCAGCGGCGATAGGTCTAAATCTGGGTTGGGGGAGTGTTGTGATGAGAAGGTGAGGTGGAAAGGGGGTAGTGCCAGTGGTGGGCATAGGTTAGGGTTCGGGTTAGGATTTGGGATAGATAGTTGAAGATAAAGGTAATTTAGGATATTTAAAAAAATTGATGGTGTGAATTGAGAAGAAATCAAGAACTAAATATCTGTGTGGAATGTATTGAGAAAATAGTGTTTACTGAGAGATTGTATGGTATGTAAATAGAATTAGAAGAGAAAAATAGAATTAGGAAAGAATATGAAGACAATATTGTGTATATATCTATTTGTTTGGATAGTTTAGAAGAGAAATGAGGAAAAAATAGTGGGTTAATCCCCTGTCCTCTTGGGGAACAATAATTTCCCATAAAGATAAAATATGTTAAAGTGTCCAACTCAAAACTAGTTGGTAACAAGTGGGGAAGCCTTACATTATATTAACCAAGTTTGGATGGTTTAGATTGGTGATATGAGATTAAATCTAATACTATTCACGTGTACTTGATAACACATGGAGATGATTGAGAGGTCTTGTTGAAAGATAGACCAAATGAGAGAAATAGACTCGAGCAAAGATTTGTACCACGTGAGGTGATAGGCTAATCCAAGACCTAGCTCTGATAACATGTGAAAACATCTAACTCAAAACTAATTAGCAATATGTGCAGAGACCCTTATGTTATAGTAACCAAACTTAGGTGACTTAGATTGGCGATGTGATTAAGTCTAACAATATAAATGATGGGTGCTTCTATTTACACCACAAAAATCAATTCGATAAACTCCCTTGCTAATTACACCGTTCTTTAAAAAAAAAAATTATTGTTTTATTTACTTGCAAAGTATAATTTCAAACATAACCTCATCATGACACTCCTCATTTTTCAAACCCTAACTCTATCAGACCCTAACCACCACCTTCAGCTACCACAACTACCACCTCTTACCGTTACAATTACCATATTTGTCAATTTTCTAGCACCACCACTACAACCCAACTTCTCTTCTCAATGCCACTGCTACAATCCAATCCAATTTCTTCTTCTCATTCTTCTTTTTAAACTCTAGATTTACTCTCTCTCTCTCTCTCTCTCTCTCTCTCTCACTCAAATTAGGATGGAAAAGGGGTTGATGAGAGGGTTTGCGATAGGAGAAGGGACTAAGGAGAGGGTTCGTAGTGGAAGGGTTAGGGAATGAGGCTATAAAAGGGGTTCACAATGATGGTACAAGTTTGCAGTAGAAGAGGGTAGTTGGTTTAGGAGTTCATAATAGGAGAAGGTGGTTGGGTTAAGGATTCCCTGTAAGTAGGGGAACTCGCATATCAGGTTAAGTTAAGTGCCCTCCTATCCACTATCCATCTGAACTTATGTGGATTGGAAAAAATCAATCCTCGTCCATCCGTATAGTTAGTAGATGCGGATTGAGCAAGCCGTGTAGGTTGGCAGGTGGATGTGGATCGATTTGATGGTTTAGATTTTATTGTTTTATTCTTCTTTTTTTTTTTTTTTGGGAACTATTTTAGAATAATATTTTTATTAGTTGGGGCATTGTTTGAGTATAAATTTTTTTATTATTCATTTTTTATAATTAAAATAAAGGGAAAACATTTATATTTCATAAATACTTAATATTATTACTAAATATAATGTCATTTTTTTAACATACAAAGCATAAAAACGTAACATCATTTTCTTCAAGGGATTGGCGGATTTGGAAAATCTTCATTTGCATCTGTCTATCCATACTATCGAAACTGCTCAAAAGCGGATGGATTAGGTCAGTTTTGGCAAATCGCTTGGGCCCATGAGTACCCCTAGCCTGTAAGGGAGAGGGTGGTTAGGTTAGTGCAATATAGAAGAGGGGTCGAGATGGAGAGGTAGGTAGGCGTTCACAGCAATGGAGAGTGGCTAGGTCAGGGGTCCACTATGGGGAATGGGGTCATGACGGAGGGAATGGAAAAGAGTTTGAGAAAAAGAACGGGGCCAAGTTGGGGATTTGTGGGGGATGAGGCCAGGTTAGGGGTACGCAAATAGGGATAAAATTGTAATTAGAAAAAGAAAAATAAAGAGTGTAAAGAGAAATTTTTTATGGGTAAAATGAAGCTCCCAAAAGTGACAACTACTAACTAAATTCTTTTTCCATCTCTAATTTTGGAAATATTCTAAGGGTGAATTTTAAATAAATTTTCTCTCCATTTTTCTTAATTCCTCTTCATTTCTCTCTAATTAAACAGTCCAAATAAGTAATTTGAGAACCAAGACTCATTTTTCTTTTATTTTCTCTCCAATTATATGATTGTAGTAAGGGTGTTTGAGGAAGGAATCAATTTCAAGATTCAAACAGAGTCTAATTAAAGATGATGAAGCTAGAAAAAAGTTAGGTGTAATGCCTGGGTTCAAGTTTTATCATTGCATTTAAATCATAGTACATGCTAGCTCACTGGGCACAAATAAATAGTTCAACAATGACTTGTATACAAATTTTTCATTAGACTATACATTGTTGTGCTAACCATTCAAAAGTTAGAACAATGACCAAGATCAAAAGGAAAAGCAACAAATCACTGCCTATATGAGACTCAAATATGGAATTTAACAACAGGAGCTCCCACACATTCTCTTGATGGTTACAAAAACTTGATCCAACATCACCGTGTGTGTATGATCACTCTATGCATATCATCCACGAGCATTCTACTAAGTTTGACAACATGAATTGGAAAACATTTCTCTTTTCCTTGCAGTTGCATACCTGTTGTTGCGGTCTCTATTCAGCAAAAGTTAGGTAGTTGAATTGCAAAAGCTCTAAGCATTACATGGCAACATTGCTTTACAGCTCTTCAAGTCTCTTCCCAAAGCACCAATCATTTTTGTTCCAGACTTCAAACCTTCTTCAACATGATAACTAGCATATATCGGTAGGAAAATGTGCGAACAGTGTTAGAAAATTTGGCGAGTCAGTAACAAAGGCGCAACATCAACCTGGGCATGGCAAAGTGAGGTGAATTGGCATTTCATGAAAGTAAACTTGGCTGAATTGGTTAAGAATACAACTCCACATACTAGCTGTGTTTGAGAGCCCTTGGCCAGTGTGTATACACTACAGAGACCTTTGGAGACAAGAAGAATGGAACTCCAAACATACCCCTCCCTCTTTTAGATGTCATCCACCATACCAAACCCTTACTTTTAGACAGTGGCGGCACCATGATTTTTATACTTTATGCTGTGTTTGGTTGGGGGATTTGAGGAAGGATTTGGAAAGGGAAATGAAAAAGATAGGTGAAATATAAATAAAATATATCTAAATTTCACCTAATTTCACACACCTTTTTCCTTTCCTTTTCCAAATCTATTCCCAAATCCCTCAACTAAACATAGCATTAGGGTTAGCCAATTTTTTTTCCCTCTCAACTCAATGCAACTTCCTTCCACAACACCGCCCCCCCCCCCCCCCCCCCCCCCCCAATTTCAGAGAGTTTGAACCCTTATGTGAAATTAAAACCCTAATCTTTGATATCCATGAAAATAACTATGAAGGAGAAGGAAAAATCTAGGACTTATTCACAAATTCACTTCAAATAGCGTCAGTAACATTAAAAAAGTATAGGAGAATGAAAAACTAGACTCAAATTTATATACAAAATCACAGTGAAGAAGGGCATTAAAAGGGCTTTGTAATGCTTTTTTTTAATTAAAGTTAGTGATAAAATTTTCTTTTGGGATAGATTCCATCTTACAATTTTTTACATATGACTTAGTTTGGTATATTTGGTGAATTTTTTTTAAAACATTTAGTAAATAAATTATATATATAATGTGTATTTTATAAACATTTAGTATGAAGTGGGAGTGACAGCTCATTCCTGAATGTTTGAACTTTGAAGAGATGGTAGAGAGCACGAAAGAGTGGGAGATTGGGTGCAACAAACAATGCCTGACAAAAAATAATAAAATTATTATTTTTAACATGTCAACAATTTAGTCAAAAGAAGAGCACACACTACTATAGCGTTGAACCTCAAAATAAGTTGTACATCTAATGAAAGTCTTAACACTGCACACAATTTTCAATTGGGCAGCACATATCCTAGAATTATACATGCAACCAAGAGCATAGCAGTGCTCATGCTTAGCACTAAAAAAATACATCCTATAATTATACAGACAACCAAGAGCATACCATTGTTTATGCTTTGCACTTCAATGTAAGCATTCAGTAGATTCTCGACTTTTTTGTAGCATGGATCTTTTCTGAAGAAACAAACTTCAACGCGGCAATCTTCCTTCTTGAATACCATCTCAGCACACCAAATAACAGTGTCCAACTTCTCCGAGCAACAGCAGCACGGGACAGAAAGCCATTCACAATGCTTTGCAGATCACCCTGGGATTCAAAATTTGAGTTCTGATATTGAACAGAATGATCAGTGTCAAAAGATGGCAAATGCTCATCCTCACAGAAGGACTGAGTTATGGACTCTGCATAACAGACCAAGGGCTTAACGAAATTTCCTGGGGAACTAAAAGGCTGGTCATCTAAATGATCCTCATTTTCAGCTCTGTGCAAGCCATATTCATTCAAATTACTTGTACTTCCATAAGATGGAAAAAATGAACCGATGCCCAGAGAAGAGGTGCCTGGTTGGACATATCCATCATTGAAGTGAGAGGTCTCAAAATTGAAACTGTTAGGATTCTCCAAACTGAGGGAGTATGATGTATAACCATTGGATAAGTGCAAAGAGTCGTGTATGAGTGAAGTGCCATCATCAAAAGAGGATACTTCATTGGCGTGGGAAGAGATACTTGGTTGTGTGTGGTCATATCCATCATCAGTGTCTATGTAACAGTCACCAAGACTCTCTAACCAGGGAGAGTTTGAGTAAGCAGCAATATCAAGTGACTGCAAAAAGGCATGCATAGAAGTCTCATTGTCAAAAGACACTACTTCGTCCATGTGTTCAAACGCAGATAACACCAACTTGCGGGCATCAGCCTGATATCAAATCAAATCAAGCAGAAAGGGGTTGGAAATGACTGAGATAGAAAATTAGCAATGAATGAAGATTTATGTGATAAGAGAAGCATGCCTTTTGATGTTCAGGGAGGTTATCAATTAGAATGTAACAATAATCTAAAAGTAGTCCCATCACTTGCCCCACAGCATTAAAAACCACACCAGTCCTTTTCTGAGAATTGATAGGAAAATAGAGGTGCAACCTGTTATCAAGAGTACATGTTTGAGCATGGTCCACAGTAGCTTCCCACATTTTAGTAGTCATGCTTGTTCCAAGAATCTGCACAAGTCTCAACAGATGAGTATTGTTAGTACATTGCCAATTGGAGGAATTTAAAATAATGTTTTTTCTTTGTGGAACAAGCAATTTTTTTTTTTTTTTTTGCACAAACAGATGTTTTCGAGAAGACTTTGACGATTGATAATTTTGTGTGTAGAGGTGTAGGTATATTTGTCCATATCATTACTTGGCACCGCCACATCAACTCCATGTCACTTTCCTGCAAGTCAGTTGGCACCATGTGACAGCTTTGCAAGGCAACACATAGGCCAATGACGAGTTTCCACATATCTTGTTAAGTCTAGGCACTAAGTGTGACATCAATAGGATCTCATCTCCAAGATCTCACTCTCAGGATCTTACCTCTAAGATCTCACTACAAGGATCTCATCTCCACGACCTCACTCCACTGTCATATGTAATCCATGGATCTCCAACTTATACTTCACGCACAATCCACAGTTCCCAACTTACACTTCACTCCAGAAAAACCTAGGCTACAAATAGGATCTAGGATCTCCACTCGGGATCATCGAACGACTTGTGGTTTGGAGGCCACCGTTGAGAAATCATCAACATTCCCAAGTGAGTATACTTGATCAGTCTTAGATGATCTCGCCAAGACATGTGATATACCCATGACCTACAACCTGCACCTACAACATAACGTGTACATCTCGTATGCCTGACATTTGTGTCATGGCACGTGAATTGTGTGCTTGATACTATCAAAGATCATTTTGATATAGTTGAGACAGAAGATCATTGACCGATCTTAACATTGATGTTGTTGGGGAGATTCCTTTATATTTTCAAATTGAAGAGTGGAGCCATAAGGAGTTCTCTATTTGGATAAGAAGATCTCCGCCGTGACCCTGTTTCTTCTAAAGAGTGCCCCACTCTCTCCTCTTCCACATCCAGCTCTGGTGGTCCCTGGCCAGCTAAGCGTCTACCATATTCCTAGATCACCTTTTGTTCCGGCCACCCCAGACACCATCACTCATAAGGGGTAAACTTCTCGATTCATTTGTATGGTCCAAAGCAGCAGATAAATTTGTCCACCATCTTTCGCTGCAATGCTCTGTGCTTACAGATATATGGTTGTCTGCTTTTGACCCTTTTGGGGTTCACTGGATTATGTTTATAGTGGACTAGTGAGGTGATGTATAGAAGAATTGTTCCACTTTCTACGCAGTATATGGAAAGAAAGAAGGTGCATGTTCGAGAGAGTCAAGATACAAATCATTATCTTCAGCAGTTGCTCCTAATATCATTACTTGATTTTTAATTGTTTTAATTTTGGGGGCAGACGTGCTCAAAGGCAGAGCTATTTTTTTTTTGTCCAGTACCTAGAACCATGCATTATATTCAACAATTGAAAAGGTAAATATTTTTAAGCGCTAATAAAAATGATCTCCTAAGTTTGTCCTAATTTAAACCATAAATATGTGTAGATAGACCATGTTGGGTATCGTTTTCAATTTTCATTTTTTTTAAATAAAATATAAAAAATTCAAAAAGATACATATTTTCAATTTTTATGCAAAAACAAACTTCAAAAATTCAAAAATCAACTTAAAAGTGTTCCCTAACGAAGTATTGTATTCAGAAAAAAATTCCAGCAACAATTTTCAAAAATAGTTTATCAAACATGTTTCTGTGTCAATTTCTAGTTTTCTGCCCTTTGAAAAAAAATTAAAAAAAAATTTTAAAAAAAGAAAAAAAAAGCGATACCAATTATGTTCGAATGTACTAAATAACTATGAAAATATTCAAAAACGTCTCAATCATTTCTCGTTAGATTTATCATATAGATAGAAATAAAAAATAATAGGGGTAGTTTTGAAAATAAATTTTACAATCATAGGTATAATATTTTTAAAATTTAGTGGGGCAATTTGGAAAAAATATTTCAAACTACAGATAAAACTCAGTGGAGAAATTGCCCCAACTCGACCGAATGTAGCTCCACCCTTTGGACATGCTCCTTGATTTTTGTCAAAGGTTTAATGAGGTTGCAGCTTGTTGCACTATCCCACCATTTTATTGCTCATAATTATTAGTTCGCCCCATATAGCTCTAGTTGTCCGAATATATGATCAAACACACCTCTTTGCATACTATTACCCTTGTACACTATCACACTCAACTTTAATTGACACTCTTTGCATACCTTGCATGTGACTTAGACGTCACACCCTATATATATCTCAGGCAAAATTCTTATTATCATTTCATATATTCAGAGAATTCAGTACTATTTTTCGGGTGATGTAGGGTGCCCAATACCTTCCCCACTCGTAAGCTTGTAGCAACAAACCCCCCCTTTCCCTGAATCCGTTCGTGATTCACATAGACCAAAATGGATGTCACCATAGTAAAACATGCTTAACTAGCATGTTTCTTTTCTTTTCTTTTTTAAAATAACTCAAAACTACTTTCTTGAAAAACTGATTTTGGGGTGACCTAGCATACCCAAATTCAATGTTCGGTGGCAACTTCTAATTCAAATAAAATATAAATCCTGAAGTCAGCCGTCGGAAAATATTTCTTGTTACATTAACCTTTGATTCTCTTCCTGAAAACAATTGAGGATCAAAATCCAGGTGCAGCAATAATGTTAGGGATGCCATGGTTATATGATAAAGAAATTGTCCACCACACTAAAGACGATACTTATTTCAAAAGGGTAAGAAAACATTGATTTTACATCCTTTCAGGGAAGAAGTTGATCATACCCCTAAAGAAAGCGAAGTTAATGCCTTTCTGGGTAGATGGCTTTTGAAGGACAAAGTAAAGAGGCTGGAATTATAAATGCAATGATTGGTTAGAGTGTCAAGGAAAATCAAGTCACTGAATTTAAGGATTATTCACCGGAAATTAAGCAACTTCTGAGAGATTTTAGAAGCTGGTTAATGAAAAGCTACCACATGGGTTGTCGCCGCCACCTTCTAAGTGTGAGTCATGTATTGCAACTAAGACATTGTCCACCACCTTCTAAGACCCTTTTCACTATTTTTTTATCACCTTCTAAAATTTCTAAGACTGGAAGCTTTTCTAAATCTTTAACTCGCCACAAAATCCATTTGTAGTCAGCTTAATCTAAGTTTTGCTAAAACTATGTTGATCAAGCATCTTTATCAATAAATTTCTCTAAATCCATGTTTATCTAACTCAAACCCCAAAATCACTATAGCTGATTGTGTAACTATTGACACATCAGATGGCATTTTAAAAGCAAAAGAATTTACATGGTGAAGTGCAAGTACTCATGGGGAGAAATCATCTCGGAGCAACTCCACCTATTTTAGTACATATTGTTGAATATAGAAATTAGAGTATATAGAATCTTTTTATTTTTAGTATTATGTATATAATTTGTGATTGTGTCAATCACTGATTTAGTATTGTTTCTTTATTTATACCGTTTCCTTATTTATATCGTTTCCTAAATTGTATCATGAATCTATTATATATACATGACCTTTACCTCATTCATGGGTAAGCCAAACAATTCTTTTCATTCTTTTTGGTATTAAAGCGTTGGTTAAGTACCTAATAATTTTGCTTCACTTGCAGGAGGCAGCCTTGCCTTGGCCGCCCGCCGGACCTCAACCCATTCCACTACCATATTTTCTTTCAATATCATTTCGTGGTAATCTCAAATATCCACTAGTTTATTCCTATCTCAAACATCTCTATCATAGTTTTTTTACTAGCAATCTATTTTTTTTTCTGTGTGTGTTTCTGTTTCACTTTGTCTTCTCTTCTATTTTAACCTCAAATTGGTTTCTATCTTCAAACCTATTTGAGTTTGAGGGGGTATTATATTTATATCATGATGAGCATGGTGATATACCATGTGAATCACCTAAGCCGCCCTCTTTGGCACACAACCCAAGTCGCCCCCTTGGCATACCACCTAAGCCGCCCCTTCTGGCGCATAACTAAAGCCGCCCCTCTAGCGCACCACCAAAGCCGCCCTGGCGCACTTTCTAATAAGCTACCCCTTGGCGAACTCAGTCATCTGTTGCCATCATCGTTTAGCATCACGTCATAAGTTATGTATGTACCACACTTACTAGTTCAACATCCAGTTAGTTCTTAAAACAATCCGGCATGACCCCATAAACTGTCCCGACATTGATTCCGGTCAGTTGATCCTTCTAAACTGTCTTGACATTGATTCCGGTCAGTTTCTTCTAGGGCAGTTCAGTCCCTGTTTTTTTTTTTCCTTTTTAGGGCGTGGTGTTGATGTATTAAGTACTTTTTGGCTTTTTTTATTTAGTGGACTACTAGATTTGTTTGGTGGCATTTATTTAGACTAGCCGTTGAGTTTTTTCTGGCTTCTTCCAGTTATCCATTGACAAGCTGTGATTGTTGAATATCTTCACATCATTTTGGGGGGGAGTGTTGAATATAGAAATTACATTACATAGAATCTTTTTATTTTTAGTATTATGTATATAATCTGTGATTGTGTCAATCACTGATTTAGTATTGTTTTCTTATTTATATCGTTTCTTAAATTGTATTATGAATCTATTATATATACATGACTTTTACCTCATTCATGGGTAAGCCAAATAATTTTTTTCATTCTTTTCATATGTTGCTTATATGGTAGGGTAGTCGACTAATCTTTTTTGATCCTCACGGGGAGTGAAATTTGTGATCACAGTGAAGATTTGGGGAATCTCTTCTATTGGCTGAACTTACACAACCAAATGAAAGCATTGATGTTAGCACTAAGTGTGGTGCTTAGTTGCACAAAGCAGGAGCAAGAGTAGGGGCAAGGGCAAGAGCAAGAGCAAGAGCAAGAGCAAGTGAGGGAGTGGAGGCGGCAGAGTGAAAGCACAAAAGTTTCTAAAGTTGGGAGCACCTACATGAGCGTGTATATATTTTATATTAAATTTATAAATATATCCTACCAATTTATTTATTTTTTTGGTTTGTTTACTAAGTTGTAAATTGTAATGTATGTGTTAAAATATAAATAAATATTATAGATTAATGTTGACTACAAATTGTCTCTGTTAAATATAAAGTATTAGAATAAGTTTGAGTTGTTTTTATTTGTTTATTTGAGATTTGTACGCTTGAGAGTAGCTGTATTAGTTGGGAGTGAGTTCCTTACAACTTACAAGTTTCTTACTTGAGAGCTCATAATCGAGTTTCTGAGTAAGAAATGTTACCCAAGAGTTTCTTGCTACTAAGTGTGAGTCATGTATTGCTTCAACAAGAATCACTTATCTTGGTCCGAGCTATTTATCCATAAACTATAGGGACAAACACTACCCACCAAGAGGTGGAAAATTTGCCTCTAATTTCTTTGTTTGATGGAGTATATGTACATTATTGAAGAACTTATACCAGAGTCCCAAGAGTTGCCACATGGGTCTTTCAATCAACATAAGAAGAAGAAGAAGAATAAGAAAAGGCACAGCATAATTGAAGTACATAGATAACAAATGTGAATTTTCAAAGCTATCAATTGAAAGAGGTGCATTAAATTACCAATTTGTTATCTGGGAGTTTACAGTAGTAAGCTTCTCTCACATTACCAATTTGTTCAATTTCACTGAAGTTTGGACTAGTAAGTTACTGTCATAGCAAAGAAGTTATTTAAGTAACAAAATTATTCAATGCAAAATATCAAAAGAAAAGTACTAGCAAGCATTGCAAAAGTAAATATGCAAGGAACAAGCAATTGACACTTACATCTTGGAGCGTTCGAGGGTTTATGAAGTATTGAGTGAGAAAATCCTTCAGAGTGTTAATGTTTTTACTGCACAAACGGTCATGGAAAGGACCATCTTTGCCAATGTTTTTTAGTCGCCACACCTCATCATGCAAATGTGGGGGGTAGTGCTTCCCATACACTGCAACAGAAAACTCAAATTTTACTCAAGTATCTATCACGCTTCTACTAATGATAAGTTAATAAGACTTCCTATTATCTCTGACTTTTCTGCTTTCAGTCTCATAAGCTTCTGGGCGTGCAAGAAAGTAATAGAAAAAAAACAAGTTATTATATCACTGGAACGTAGTTTTCATAGTCATGACTATAATCATGCAAATAATTATAGACATTAATACAACTGTAATTTCACATTTGGTATTGTGAAACCATTCCCACCCATAGCAGCAGGGGCACAAAATAAGATAAATAAGCTGACAGCAACGAGTTCAAACTGTAAGTTTTCTGAATGAAACTGTATATTAGATTGAATTAACTGAACAAAGAACACAACACTTGTATAGAAAACTAATTTCTAATCCTAAACGAACACATCACTGATACAGAATTCTAATAGATATAGAACATCTAATAGATATAGAACACTAAGTCCTAATCCTAAAAGGAAAAAGGAGAACACTAAATATAGGCATATTCTCACACCCCCGCTCAAACTCAAGGTGTTTTAGCAGAAAATACTGAGAGTTTGTCAAAAAAAACTAAAACCGAGCAGTGGTGTGAGTCTTGGTGAAGAAGTTAGCAAGTTGCAGAGTCGAAGAGACAAAAGGAAGCGAGATAAAGCCAGACTGCAGATGCTGACGGACGAAGTGACAATCAATCTCAATGTGTTTTGTCCATTCATGAAAGACAGTGTTATGAGCAATTTGAATAGCACGTCGGTTGTCACAATAGAGAGAGGTCGGGGAAGACTAAGGGACACTCAAGTCAGATAAGAGACCACGAAGCCGGACAATTTCAGCAGTAGCATGAGTCATAACACGATACTCAGCTTTGGCAGTAGAACAGGTAATAACAGTTTGTTTCTTACTTTTCCAAGAAATTAGGAAATCACCAAGAAACATACAGAAACCAGAAGTAGATTTACGATCATTAACATCACCAGTCCAATCAGCATCAGCATAGGCCACCAAATCTAAGGAAGAAGTAGAAGAGAATAGTAAGCCCTGAACGATAGTACTGCGAAGATAGCGAAGGATCCGAAGCAAAGCAGCCTAATGTGTAGAGCGAGGAGTAGAAACAAACTGACTAATCACATAGACAGCATAGGCAAGATCAGGGCAAGTAACTGTCAGATAAACTAACCAACCCACAAGCTCGCGATATAACGTAGGATTGTTCAGAGGAAAACCATCAATAGTGTTGAGCTTCACATTAAGCTCAATGGGGGTATCAGAAAGCTTAATGTCAGTAAGTCCAGTACGATGGATAACCTCATTGGCATACTTAGCCAGGGAGAGAAAGTAACCCTTGGGAGAAGAAGCCACCTCAATACCAAGAAAATACCGCAAAGGTCCCAGATCCTTCATTTCGAAGGTGCGGAAGAGATGCTGCTTAATCTCAGAGATGGCAAAAGAGTCAGAGCCAGTGATGATCATATCACCCATATATAGTAAGAGAGCAACAAAACCAGCCGAGGCATATCTCAAAAATAAAGCAGAGTCGGAAATAGAAGGATGAAACCCAAGCTTGATAATAACAGTCTGAAAGCGATTATACCAAGCATGAGGAGACTGCTTCAGACCATACAGAGCACGCCGAAAACGACAAACCTGGCCAGAGGAATAGTGAAGACCAGGGGGAGGACGCATGTAAACCTCCTCAGTGAGATGGCCATTAAGAAAAGTATTCTTAACATCCATCTGATAAAGAAGCCAAGAACGAATAGTAGCGACAGAGATCAAAGTACGAACAGTAGTCATCTTGGCAACAGGAGCAAACGTCTCTTCATAATCAATACCATACTCCTGGGAGAAACCTTTGGCAACCAAACGAGCTTTGTAGCGCTCAAGAGAACCATTAGAATGAGTCTTGACTTTTGTAGACCCATTTACAACCAACCAGATTCTTACCAGCAGGCAAAGGAACCAACTCTCAAGTACTAACTTTTTGTAGAGCAAACAACTCATCCTCCATAACGTGAACCCAATGAGGATCCTGACATGCCTCCTTGTAAGACTGAGGTTCTACAAAAGAGTGAGTAGCAGACAAAAAGATAAGATAGGAAGCAAAAAAACAAGTATTAGACCAACCCAACCTTTTTGGAGGATGATGCGCTTGAGAGGATATCGGTGTGCAGCAAGATCAGAGTCGTCAGAAGCAAGAGGATCAGCAGCAGAGGCAGAGACAACTGGTGGAGGAGGAGCCTTGCGACGAGGATAAACTAATAGTGGAGGAGGAGAAGTAGAAGGAGGAGAAACAGCCAGAGGTGAAGTAGGAGGAGAAGATGGAACAAGCTCAGAAGGAACTGTGGAGATGTATTCATCTGACGGGACCTCAGAAGGAAATGGATCAATATGAACCAAATCCTCTTTGAAAACTGGGGCGGTGAGAGGAGGAAGCTGAAAATAAAATAGACGTTCGAGAAAGGCAACATGGCAGGAGACATAAAGGCGACGGAAAACAGGGTCATAACAGCGATAACCTTTCTAAGTGAGACTATAACCCAAAAAGACACATAGGACAGACCGGGCACTAAGTTTGGTCCTATCTTTACGGGGTAAAAGGACAAAACAAGCAGACCCAAACACACGAAGGATTGAGTAATTAGGAAGTTGAGAAAACAGAGCCTCATAAGGAGACCGACTAGAAAAAAGGGGGGTAGGCATACGGTTGAGAAGAAAAGCAGCAGTAAGAACTGCCTCACCCCAAAACGGAGCCGGAACGGAGGCAGAGAGAAGGAGAGACCTAGTGGTCTCAAGGAGATGATGATATTTACGCTCAGCTCGACCATTTTAGGCAGGTGTATCAGTACAAGAAGTTTGGTGAATGGTTCCCAATTTGGCCAAATATTCACAGAATTCAGTTTTAAAGTATTCCTCACCCAAGTCAATCGCAACAATTTAATAGTAGACCCAAACGGTGTAGTGACCATAGACTGGAAAGTACGGTATATCTGGTAAAAGTTAGACTTATGAGTCATAAGATAAACCCACGTGTAACGGGTGTAATCATCAATAAAAGACACATAGTATGCAGGAACCCCCTTTAGTAAGAACATGAGAGGGTCCCAGACATCCGTATGCACAAGAGAAAAAGGAGAAACAGAAATAGATGTACTTTTATTAAATGGTAAAGCTGACATTTTAGCAAGTTTACACCCTCGACATTCATCAATTTGACTAGAAGAAACTTTTCCCAACAACCCTCACTGAGCTAAAGACCGTAAGCGGTCAACAGAAAAATGACCGAGGCGAGAATGCCATAAGTAAAACAAACTCGACTGAGAATCTAACTAAAACGAGGAAAGTGCAGTTAGAGAGGTAGATAAGGGGAGATGCAAGCTTTTGACTACATAGAGATCTCCAACTCTATGGCCGGTCCTAATCTGCTTCTTGGACACCCGAACCTGCACACAACAGACAGAAGAGGAAAAGATAATATCAAAACCAGACGCATCAAGTTGACTGATAGATAATAAACTGACAGATAACTGAGGGACATAAAGAACAAAATGAATAGTAATAGCAAACATGGCAGAGGGTAAGACAGACCTAATAGACAGAATAGACATACCAGACCCATTAGCAGTATTAATAGTAATAGGAACGGGGTGGGGGAATACAGTTTTGAAGTAAGGAAATGTGAGAAGTCATATGATAAGAGGCACCGGAATAAAAAAGTCAGACAGAAGAAGGGATACCTGAAGACGACCCAAGCAAACCTGAATGAAGAGAGGTAAGAGCGGAGGTAGATGGGGATGGCTGAGAGGTGGAAAGGATATGCTGAAGTTGTGCAACTTGAGCAATCAAGGAAGCCAAGTCAAGATCAGGAGCCGAAGTAGATGCAGTGTAAGCGGCAGGAGGTCGGAAAGTATTCGAAGTAGGACCGGGGAACTGTGTCTGAGAAGACGGAGCAGGCTGATGTCCCTTCTTGGGACAATTATACTTCCAATAACCCCTCTGATGGTAGAAAGCACACTCATCTGGCCCTAATGTTCCTTTCTTGGGTTTCGCAGTGGCCTGAAGCTGATAAGGAGATGGGCTTGATAACAAGGGAGGCTTGGCAGGAGCCAAGAAGACAGGAGGAGGCAGAGTCTGACTGGCCGTCTTAAGACGAGTTTCCTCGAAGAGGAGCTCACGAACAATAGCATCCACAGAGAGAAGAGGAGATCGGTGAAGGATGCCACCTCGAATAGCCTCATACTAAAGGGAGAGAGCCGTTAAAAACTGCACTAAACGACCCTGCTCCCGAAACTCAATATAAGCGTCCAGTATCTTGAGACTAGGTAGTTCCATAAGAGCCAACTGATCTTAGAGACCGGTCATCTCAATATAGAAGTCCTGAATAGTCTGATCCCGCTGATGAGCACTTTGAATAGCTGTTTCCAACTCATACCGCTTGGCAAAGTTGGACTGTTGATAAACACCTAGTAAATAATCCCATACCTCCTTGGCAGTACTGTACTTGGAAAATATCATTCCAATACGGTCATCCACAGAACTATGAAACGAGGTCAGAACTTGGACATTATCACAATCCCAAGTGTCAGAGGAAGTCAGATACCCTTCCGCCTTCGGGTTCGATGGACGAGGAACAGAACCAGAAACATAAACATAGCCCCATTTTTTTTTACCAAGAAGAAAATTCTTCATAACACTGGCCCAATAGGCATAATTGCCACCAGTGAGTTTATATTTGATGGCTTGGATTTTAGTATCCAACATTGTAATAAAACAAAGTTTATGGTGTCCAAGTATAAATAAAACAAATTAATCAGAGAGATCAAATTGTAATAATCCCAAAGTTAGCACAGCTAGGTCAAATATTGATGAACTCAGTTACCAATAACAATATGACAGACAGAGACAGAGACAGAGAGAGAGACATAACCAAAGAGCTCGATACGAGAGAGAGAGAGAGAGACCTTTGCGACAGAGAGAACCACCTTGCGAAGCCAAATAGTGAGAGACTGAACCTAATGGAATCAATTGATCGAAAGGAACAAGAGCAAACCAGGATTGCGAGTCTGGTGAAAGGGGAGATCAACCACGATCGACTTGAACAGAGACCAAACAAATCAGATGGGTCAACTCGAACCAAGACCAGATGAACCGAACCCAATCTCAAATAAGATGGGTCGCACGTATTCACACGGTTGAACCAGAGAATTCAGCGAAACAGAAAAGCTTCAACAATGGCCGCTACGGTTTCGAACCAGTCTCTGATACCATGTAAGTTTTCTGAATGAAACTGTATATTAGATTGAATTAATTGAACAAAGAATACAACACTTATATAGAACACTAATTCCTAATCCTAAATGAATACATCACTAATATAGAATTCTAATAGATATAAAACATCTAATAGATATAAAACACTAAGTCCTAATCCTAAAAGGAAAAAGGAGAACACTGAATATAACATATTCTCACACAAACTTGAAAAGATATGACAAGAAATCTGCAAAACAATTAACAAGCAAATTTAGGAGGGAGGGGAGGGGGAACTCATGGTCTGAAGGCAGTGAGAAGAAATAATCACACATGATTAAGCTAGACATTGCAATACTATGAAAGGAAATTAATTGATTAAAAATGAAACACCTTGTCATACTCAAATAAACCCAAACCTCCCCTGCCTGTTAGCTTTTAATGTGGCCATTAAAACCCTAAAAGATTCATTATTTAGGTCCCTTCAAAAAGCTTCTGCTCTACAATTCCTGCCAGCTGAAATCTTTGAAAATGAAACCAAAATACTTTTATTTTTTTATTTCTTATTTACTTATTAAGAAACCTAGAAGTCTTCTTACATCTTATAAAACCATGACTTTAGAAACTTTCTATAGCCAAACCCTGCCGCAAATAATAGGCAGCCTAGGGCCTAGTTTCCTAATCTATCCTACATCAATATGGTATCAAAACAAACGATCCAAACTTTCTTCAACTTTAATTCTTTCTTTTTACCACTGTAGATGGTCATTTAATTCAGAAAAAAACTTAATAGTGGCATCACAATAAAACTACTTACCTAATATTCTCAGACTTTGTGCTTATGTACATTGAAAAGAAAATTGCTTAAAAGATTATTAGAGAGTTTCTAAATACAACCACAAATTTTCTCTCTGCACTCACATTCTCTTTAAGGTGCAAGTGTTTCTTCATAAGGTACAACTCTATAACATATTAATGTTTTTCAACATCCTACTTCATTCAGCACTTTTGTCCCAGAGTCGAAAATTTTTCTTGCCAAATACTAAATGTTTTTATATACAATAACATCACATGCTTTTTCTGCAGCATAATTATAATCTATTTTGATACTCAAGATAGTAATCAAATAGTCAGATCTTGACAAGCATATAGCTGAAAAATAATGAGTCAGAAAAACTTACAGGTGCTGCGGCGATCCTTGACAAAAAAGGATTCAGTCAGTGCTTCTCTTACTCTAGTCCCATTAAAATTATCCACAACTTTTGCCCCTAGCCTGAGTTCACATCTCTTCATCCAATTTGCATTATGTGTAAAAGAAATCTCACCTACAAAACCGATGCCTTCTTTCAGATTCAGATACACATTTCCACTAAGAAGAGATTTTCTTCCTTCCTTTTCTCTAACAATCTTATTGTTAAAGTCTTCAAGTGCCGAATTGCTTCTTGTATCACCATCAAAATCACCCTCAACAACTACAATCTCAACTTTTGCTGATGCTTCAGGCCCAGACTTAACCAGTTGCTCAGTAATAGTATCAAATAAAGCGATTCCAATGGGAATATCTCCTTCTCCTTTAATTTGCTTTCCAGTTAAAACTGGAAGGGAGAGTTTGTTTAAGAACTTTAGTTGGAAGCTTCTTGATTCCACAGAATGTATCCCACTTCCAGAACTCCTGAATGAGAAGTACAGGGATGTGTCAGCTGCAAAATTGTCATTGATAATGGTGATTAAACTTAAACTACTTTAATATTATCTCTTACTGCTTCAAGCTAGCCAGAAATTTTTCTCCCGCCAATTCAATTTCTTGTTTGACCTGAAAAGTCATGAATCATTAATAAGATACTGTAGTCTATAGATTGCTTCTACAATTACATTTAGACTTAGATAAGGTACATAATGTGTTTCTCATGTAAGGTTTCTCACATTAGTTTATATTAGTAATTATTGCTTTAACTCCGAGACAGAGTACTCTAAGATATATTTGTACTAAAGACATGGATACAAGATTCACAAGTCTTGTTCTCTCTATAATTCATTTATGAAATGACAAATGAGAAATGCTATATGCCACCGATTTTTCACCACCTTTTCGTATCACTGCCCATGTGGATACTGATGATTGGTTCCTTGTTCAGATAAATATCTCCATATTAATGAACTAACATTTGGGGAGTTAGAAAAACCAAAAACATTCAGATGCGTTGACAAATTCATACATTCATTAATTTGTATTTAACATTCCACACTAGCTGAAGGAGTGAAATGAATGAAGGTTCAAAGTAAAATTTCATGCTAGTTGTAGTAAAGATCTAGGACTAGGAGTGAGTCCTGCTTTGATCTAGTAGTGGAGAGGAAGTCTCCTGTTGTTTAGCTTATTCTTGCCTTTGGATAATAAACTTGAGAAGCAAAAAATGTGCATATAGTGGAATTTCATCAACTATTTTAGCAACTAAAAATTCTTCTTATTGTCCATTGTCACAAACATAAATTCTATAAAGATGGTCAAAATATTATCAAATTCCCCATAGACTAAATAGAAACAACAGCAGGGCTATACACTATTTGCTAATTGCTAGGATATCTCAAGCACTTCACTAGGAAAGGACATAAGGACATGAGTCGCTAATATTTGAAATAAATGAAAGTGTGTGATGAGCAACCTTCTCAAAAGTTAAGACATTAATATAATTGTAATACAAATTTCACTCCCATCCCATGTTAACCACGCAGTAACACTAAACAGAACCACAAAATTCAGAAAGCGGTATTAGTTGTGAAGAAAGGGCATACACAAAGTCCAACAACACAATACAGAATTAGCCTCAA
The DNA here is from genome assembly GCA_030407325.1 of Camellia japonica. Lineage (NCBI taxonomy): Eukaryota > Viridiplantae > Streptophyta > Magnoliopsida > Ericales > Theaceae > Camellia > Camellia japonica. Next base: position 43,705,798 of record JAPPVO010000010.1, on the reverse strand, counting down.
TTCTTCTTTAACATTAGGTTTTGAGAAACTCAGAACATTTACACACTCATGCCTGTAATCATGTATAAAAACAAACACATTTATGTATCTATGTAGATATATGCACAAAAATATACGTGTATTGAATCCTTTACACAAGGCACATATAAACGCACACAGCATACATTTATATCTTCAACTAATGTAACGTATGTATTTAAGTATGTGCACATGCACACAAAGAACTGAAGAAGTCATCTGCATATTGAGTTCATCATACATTCCCCATAAGGTAATTTTAATGTGGCCGATATCCCCCTCTTCTGCAGTCAGTTTTGTTATAGCACACGCTACTCCAACTAATTGTCCACCCTCTCCAAGTGTGGTTTTTTATGTTACATACACGGTCATGCCCATGATCGTTAGAACCTTACGATTCATGATTTAATGTGAATTTCAACCAAAATGATTTGATTCATGCTATTGAATTTTAAATTGAATGAATCTTGTGATTCAATTGTGATTTAGTACAATTCAATTTTGTTTGCATAAAGCATGAAACAATGACATTTTTGAAAAATAAAAAAAGAGATCAATTATATTGATACATGTAATTATATATATGTAGAATTATCTATTATCTATGAAGCATGGGTACAGGTACGGATACGTCGATATGGTAAAATCCAAAAAAAGTATGGTACGGATACGGCTGGGTACGCTTGTAAAAAAATATTTATTTTTAATTTACAGTAATGTAAAAATTAATTAAATGGTTTAATTTGTTAAGATCCAACCTATAATTAACATATAATGGCAAAAGTAAAGGTATAAATCAAAATTAAATGTCAATACATTAAATAACTTACAAACCATAGTTTAATTTTAAAATCATGCTAAACATAAAACTAAAAACAAAAAAGAAGTCTGCTGAAAGGAGTTTTATCTCTGTAGTAAAAGAAAATATTATTTCAACTAAGGTACGGTACGATTTGGGTATATACTAGGTACGTCTGGGTACGCCAAAAATTAAGAAGAAAAAATTTGGATATGTATTTCGTGTACCCGGTACATATGCAGAAGTACCATACGAGGTACCCTATACCGATAAGTACCCGGTACGGGTACAATATATCTTTCGAAGTACCCATGTTTCATAGTATATTATGTTGAATAAATTGAATCTTACAATTCATGATTCAATATGATTCACGATTCACTACTTTAGCAAAATGATTAACGATTCCATTCGTGATTTGGCAACAATGGCCATGCCTTACAAGCACGATTGTGCATTGCACACGTATATACACACTTTTCTTCTTCATTTTTTTGGGGGATAAAATGTATATACACACTTAATAGATATATGTGTAATCATGTGTTGAATTTAATAATTGCCACGAAATGCACTCACAACTCTAGAAATCATAGGCATGAGATTTTCTCCTATAGCTTCCTGCACCGTGTGGTGAACCGTACGGATCACAAAAACCTGCAGCTCCTCCCTGTCAGATGAAGAACAATTGCAACAAATCAAAACAAAAGGCAACAAAATTTCCAAAAAATTCACAAGATCAAAAGCAATTCTCACAAAACAAGCAAAACCCAGACCAGTTTCCAATTTTAGCTTAGCAGTCCTCAATATTAACCATTTAAAACAGCAATTCTCACAAAATAAGCAAAACCCAGTTCAGTTTTCACATAGTTTTCCAATTCTAGATTAGCAGTGCACAATATTATCAAAGAAAAATGAAGAATTAGAAAAGAATGCCTCACTTTCTAAGAGAACCCCGAGTCTGCTCATCCTCTGAACTGTCATTCTGATCTCCCAACTGTTGAATCTGAGACATCTCTTTGGGAAGAAACAAAAAGAGCACAAAAGGGTATGTGTATATTGTGAGTATCCTGATTTGGGAAGAGAATGGTTTGATGAAGAAAAACCCTGAAATGATTGGTGATCAAAGCAACTACTAGTTTTGGAGTATATAGAAAAAGACTTTTCGTCTCCACTTTTTCGTGATTTCAGTTTGCTTGACTATAAAAAGTCGGCGAGCCCCAAAAGAACGCGGTGTGGTGGTTTTTGTTTTTTTATTTTTTTTTTGAAGACTAAAAAAATTAAAGCCCGCCAACACACCGACCAACACTCTCTCACTCGCTTTCTTGTAGGGCTGTGGTGTAGAGTTGTAGTGTGATTTGTCTACGTTGTAGAACTTTTTAGGAAATTCCAAATTGAGTTAATTGTGCTAATGGTTCTTCAATATATGTTATATTATATTTTAATCTCTCACATTTTAATTATTATGTTTTGATCTTTAAAATATACGGTATGTTATGTTCTTGAATATATGTTATGTTACACTTCAATATTTGACATTTTAATTATTATGTTTTGATCTTTAAAATAGATGATATATTATATTTAGTGTTGATCTGTTTGGATTGAGAGATTTGTAGAGAAAATAGAAGAAATTGAATTTTTTTTTTTTTTTTAAAGTCATAATCACTTGTTTAAATTATTAAATATAGAAATGAGGGAAAAAATGAATAAATAAAGTGATTTCTTTAATTTACTAGGGTTTTGCCTTAGTAGTTGTGTAGCACCACTTTATGATGTGAGATTATGAATTTAACTCTTATAGATAGAGGTGTACAAAAAAAAAAAATAATGGAACTGGTAAATTGATCTAATACGGTCTAAACCGTCAATTTGATCTGATTTTTATTAGTTTCGATTCTAATTCTAATTTTGAAAATGATGAAACTGTACATATCAGTCTAGTTTTCAGTTCCAAGGCTTTAGTTACGATTTTGAACCGAACTGAATCGTGACATATTTTTTTATATCTTTATATGTAGAAATTAAAATACAAAAATCTCTTAGCCTTCATTATAAAATTGATAAACTTCAACCAACTTAACCAAATTAATTATCATTAATCTATCTACTAACATAAAACATGTATCATATTTATTGTTATATAAAATTTCTAGAATCATAAAATCAAACCAAACCAAACCAATTTTTATAATTCGATTCTAGTCCAGTTCCACATTTTAACGGTTCGGTTACGGTTCTAATTTTTTTGGAACCGGTTCCTTGTTTACTCTAAAATCAAATCAATTCGATCTATGTACATCCCTATCCATAGAGAGGAGTTTGATATTTGTAGTGTTTATTTCTCCCATCATAGGGGTTGTATGGAATTGTTTGGGATAATAGTGGTAGTTTTGGGCAGTGATGGTAATTGTTGGAGTTGGTGACTGTTGGCTTTTTAATTATTGTTTGACTAGTGGTCAATTTGATTTAATAGTTCTCATGTGTGCAATTAGTCTCTTAACCAAAAAAATATAAAAATAAATAAAAAAATCTCCAAATAATTGGAAGATGAAAAAAAAAATGGAATGATTATTAATTTTATATTATACCAAAATTGTCCATGTAGGTATTAAAGAAATAAAAATATAAAGTTTATTTTGGTAATATAACTGTAAAAATTTCTTTTATTTTTTTTAAATATAATTTATCCAAATAAGATTGAAAAGAGATCACAATTTTTTCCTTCTCTATTTTCTTTTCTATCGTAGATTCTCAAATGTAACGTTAATGCCTACATCATTCAAAATCAGTAATGGAAAATGAGTGGGAGCTCTAATTAGAGCTACCACTAATAATGTGGCAGTATGTGTTGTGTCCTTTTTTTTTTTTTTTGCTTTTCCACCTCATTGGTGGTGAGTTTAGAGCCACCAAATTAGTGGTCTCTAACATGGTTGATCAGTAATGGAGGAGAGGTGTTTTTAAAATTTTACATAAGATTTTAACAAAATTAAAATGATGAAATACACACACAGCCTCAAAAATATGTATTTTGTAGTATTTTGGCTCTTAAAATATGTGTTTACTTTCATTTTTGTCTCTAAAGTCAAGGCCGACCTTGAGGTAAGTCGAGCTGTTTCGGGCCCTAAATTTTGTCTAGGGCCCCTGAATTTTGTCTAAAAAATAAGGTTGCAAATAATTTTTGATTTGAAGTTATATTTAGTTCATTGAAACAAAGTGAAATAAAGAAATTATTCCATCATAATATCCATCCTCATGTTTGATTTATTGAAAAATAATGAAAAAATATTATGAAAATTCTAAAAATCTCTAAGATATTGATTTGTGATTATGATTTAATTTTAAACAATGAATAGCAATCTTAATCAAACAATCAACAATAAAACAACACAACAATTTAACGTGGAAAAATTTATAATTGTAGCATCTTCAATTGTGATAAAAAAAATCACTGGCCAAAGTCACAAAACAATCTACTAAGAAGACAAAAACAAGCGAATCCAAACCTGAATTGAACCAAACCCAATGTGCCTCTTCTATCACTATTTTCACCTCAAATTTGCTTTGCCCAATATTGAATCCACAACGCCGATGTCAAATCCACGATGATGAGTCACTCCAAAATCCACCAAAGCTTCAAGCCCAAGTTCCATAGAATCTACCGATGAACATTTCTCTCTTTATGTGAATGAAAAAAACAAAACAATCCTTAATTATAGTCAATATGAAATTCGTTGATCAATCGATCACCCTTGAATCATCAAGGAAACTCATACATAAACACCTTCCAATATAGAACACTTTGTATTTTACTCTTCTCTGAGAATCTGGATGGTTAAACCCTAAAATAGCAAAACGGTGCACTTTATACTAAACAAATCAGTGAACACCGCTCGAGTGTACACTTTACTACTCAAGTAATGTGACTAAAGGCGGTGCTCACATATAGGCCAACCGCTCGAGCGGAAATTCTATCGCTCGAGCGGTAAACACATGCTTTCCAAAAGTTAAGAACACATGTAGATATACTGGATGATCCACTGCACTACTCGAGCGCACGAAATACCGTTCGAGTGGTCAAAGCACTTCAATTCCCGTGCTTAGTCAGCAAAGTGGCAAACTAGAATGTTCAAGCCAAGATACGAAATGTCAGCACAAATTATCTGCACAGGTTCAACTTGGGTTGGATTCATATCTAAACTCTCATAACCTCACAGATATAATAAAGCGAATAAAAATACAACTAAATGAAATTTTGTCCAACGAAATTGCCAATTACGAAAACCTAACATATTATAAATAAAATCTCATTCACTATTATAAGGAAATAGTTATTTTGTAAAGAGACTAAGAAATTATTATTCCATTCAATTCAATATCATTTTAGTGAATCAAACATTACATTATAGTATTAAGAGTTTAAAAATGAAATTTTATAGATTTTTAAAAAAAAATTGAATTGGTGAAATATTAAAAGTAATAGATGGTTGTTTGCTAAGTGCATAAATTATTTATAAAATATTATTTGACTATATCAGTTACAATTGTCTCTGATTTTTTTATTAAGTTGAAGTTTATCAAATTTTACAAATCAACATACCAAGTTAGGAAAAAGTATGAATAAACTAATAATATTAACAATAAAAAATGTTCAAAATGTATCTCAATATTATGATTTATGTCAAACTCACTATCTATGATTTATGTCAATTATAAATAATAATAATAAAAAATATCAAAAAAATGAGAAGTAGAAAAAATAATTGCAGATTTATGAAAATACAAACTCATTTGCACAATTTAGTGCATAAACCACTTGCACTTTCATGAGTTTGCAATTACTTTTTCATTTTCTCACTTTTTTTTTAATATTTTCCCTTATAAAATTATATGAAATTGCTTAAGAAATACAATATTATAATTGTTGTAAAAAATAAATTATATAATTAATTCACTTACTAATGCAATATTTCAAAATTAGATTTCTCACTTAATATTTTAGGTAATTTGCATGTGTATAAAAATTATAATTTTAGTGTTTAAAAAATTTTGCGTATGTACAAGAAAAAAATTTAATGGACAAGTTTAATGGACAAGAAAAAAATTTAATTGGACCATTTACAAGTAAATTTTGCGTATGTACAATAAAATTTTTTAAAAATTCTAAAAATTGAAATTGAAATTGAAATTGAAGATTGTTATTAGTTTACCAATATATATTTTAGGATAAATTATGTAAATGGTCCCTATAATTTACACAATGTATCAATTTGGTTTCTATTGTTTTAATTTGCTTGATTTTGTTCCTTAATTTAATGGATTGTGTCATATTAGTCTAATAAATAACGGCTGTTAGGTTTGGTGGACGAAAAATCGTCATGTGTTCAAACTATGTGTCAATTTCGTTCCTGTTGTTTTAATTTGCTCAATTTTGATAGGGACCAAATTGATACATTATTTGACTTTTCGTCCACCAAACCTAATAACCGTTATTTATTGGACTAATATGACACAATCCGTTAAGTTAAAGGACAAAATCGACCAAATTAAAATAATATGGACCAAATTGACACATCATATAAACTATAGGGACTATTTATATAACAACCTGTAAATTTTTCTTCTTCATTGCTCAAGTGACGGGTTGTTTGCTCAAGCAGTCTTGCGGGTCATCCAGTACTTTTGCAGGTCTAAACTTTTGGGAGTTCGCGTTTTGTACTCGAGCGAAAGTTTTATTGCTCAAGCGGTCTTATGTCTTTGACGCTTGAGCACAAGTTTCATCGTCCGAGCGGTATGTTCGGGATCAGCACTTTAAAAAGTCACTTTTTGGTCAAATCTAGATTATTTCTCTCTCTCTCTCTCTCTCTCCCCTCTCTTTTTCCTTAATTTTTGAAAGTCCCAAGCTTTCAAGCTTGGATTTCATCTTTTTTTGCTTAAAATCTTACCCTAATTCCATATACCGAAACGTAGAGCACGAAAAGAACTTTCTAGTAATCTGAGCAGATCATATTTTTGTTGAAGTTGGGTTTTCTCCTCTTTTTGCTAGAGTTACGAATTTCTTTACTACTTTTCAATACCTCGTCTATAGATAGACATATGGTAGATTTTTATTGCATTAAATCATGTTTATTATTGATTTTTCTAAAATTATGAAAGAGGGATTTAGAGTTTGATACTTGGGGGTTGTAATTGGTAATTGGTAGTTGTTTTGGTTAATTGGTGAGTAATTAAACATGTTTATGTCGAGAAAGGGAAAAAGCCCTAATGTTATGTAATTGGTTTGATTGGAAAAATTGGTAAAGTTGAGTAATAGTTATGTTATATATTGTGTGGATTGTATTAATGTAGTAATTGCTAAAAATGAAGTTAATCGAGATATTGAGATTGTTTTGAGAAATATATTTTGAGTTGAGTTGGGTTGTGGTTTTGGTTAACTATGGATTTGGGATTTATAAATGAAGAAAATGAATTATTGGAACATGGTTGGAGTATTGTGAATTGGAAAAATAAGGAAATTGATTTTGGGAAGAAAATTGAATTTTAACTCTTTTGTAAATTGAGAACAAAATGGAGAATGGACTTTTGAACATTTGATATATGTTATTGTTGTCATTGGGCTTCTGTTCCATGAGATTTGGATGGTTGTAGTTATGCATATATATACTGTTGAGAATGAGAGATATCATTACATTCCAACTGGCGGTTGGACAATTGACTACGCTTAGAATGAAAGGTACTAGTATTTTTCAGCTAGCACTTGGAGAACTTGGTAGAGGTACCATTCCCTTCCAGTTTGTGTCTGGTAAATTGGCAGAAGTACCATTACTTTCCAGTTTGTGTCTAGTAAATTGGTGTTTCATGATGTAAATGTGTGTCGTAGAGCATGGATTGGGGTTTCAGTGTTGAATCGGTTTACCTGTGAATATCATATGTGGTAGCAGTTTGGTTGATGAGGTCGGGTTGTCTTATATGATTGTGTAGTAGTCTTGACATGTGCGTTATTTCTTTTCGTATTAAAGGTATTAGTAATGGGTGTGTGTGATGGGTTGGGAGTGTAAACAATGAAAGGTGACTGGGTTTTGTGAGCACGTTATAGAAAAAACGTTGTTAATATATATTTAGTATGAAATGGATAATATAAGAGAAGAATAAGATAACGTTACGTATTGTGGAACAAATTGAACGATTTTTGGGAAAAGTTTATACATGTAAGTATACTTTGATTACAAACCGTCACATTATTTATATTGTATGATATGGAACACTTATGATCATAGCTATCTGTATGTTGTTATTGTTTAGGATCATGTTAGGATCCCTACTGGACTTTATGTTCATCCTACGTTGCTAATCCTTTTTCAGGTGATGTCGAGAAGTGTTTCAAGATCGAAAATCTTCCTTATGTGTTGGCCATGAGGCCTTTTACTTGTCGGCAGAATACTGATGTTGTAGAAGGGTTGAACCCTTTCTCTTATATGTAATGATGTAAGTCTGCGGACGATTTATTTAATTGTAACTCATGTAGCATTTATTATGTATTCAAATGAGAGAATATTTATTTATTTATTCTTATTAATGAATAGAATTTCTGCATGTTGTCTCTATAATTGAATTATAATAATAGATTTGGTAATGGTATCTGAGTAATTAAAAGTGGGACATTACAATTTACATAATTTACCCTATATTTTAAAATATGTATGAAGGCCGAGTCCTATTTTTTGAGTTCATCTTGGGCTCAAAAAAGTCAGGATCAATCTTGTCCAAATATTACACTTTCTTGCATTTTTGTCCCAATTGTTTTAATTTTATTGTATTTTTTTATAATAAAATTCTAAAACTACTTAAATAAAGGCTTTATTTGGAAAATTATTTTTTTTGACTAAAAAAATCAAAACATAGTCGAAAAGTTAAAAATTCAATCCTAAAAAGTAAGGGATCATGTCAATTGAGAGAGGCGGTCAGGCATCAACTAAAAGATGATACACCGTGCCACTTCGAATTATAAATTTATATCACTGTAAGTATTTTATTAAGGATATGTGTCTTAAATAGATGAAAAATTGATATATGACTTATGGGTAGCTCCAAATGTACTCCAAAAATTAAGTTAGGTACACCAGGACAAAGAGAGGTTTGTTTCGATTTTATTTTGATAATCTGAACCGTTCATATTATAGGATTCATTGAATGTATTATTCATATAAAAAATAAAATTAATCGGACATATATAGCCCCATAATCAGACTATAATCATTTTAAAAAAATTACGAAAATTATCTTAACCGTTTATTTTTTTTAAACATAAATGTAGTCTTGTTAAGGGTTATAAATATCTAATTGATTTGATTTTTATTATGGATAATCTATTCGATGAACCCTACAATATAAATGGTTTGGATTATCGAAATAGATTCATAAAACGCCTCTACAGACTTACAACACGGTGTTGTGCTTATAAGCACCCTCCCCAGTTTCAACACCTCATTACTTTGAACACCCCAAAATGATGAACATAAATAAAAAACTTGGCTTCTGTATAAAAAAAACTATTTAGAAACGTCTTCTTCATAATCCATTGTCAACTTCAATATGAAATAGAATGCAAGAATGATAAATTTAAGCAAAATATGGTTGGGTATGAATATGCAAAGTGAAAAGAATAAGAAGATAATAGAAAAAAGAAAGGAAGATTGAGTTTTGATTATGAATGAGGTGTCCAAAATACTTTGATTTATATCTTTTTAAATATGAAGTACTTTTTGATCATTTTAAATGGGGACATAATAGTTTAAAATTTTTTTTTTTATCAAATTTGGAATGCCCAATCTAATTTTTGGAGTGCAAATAGAGCCTCCCGTGGTTTACACTTGACATCTTGAATAGAATGTCTAAAATGATATTATCAATCTATAAATATTTATAATTTTTTTTAAAAAAGTTCATGAAAGACACACAAAAAAAAAAAAAAAAAAAAATCTTCTTTATTTTTTTTATTTGTTACTTTTTAGGTACATCTAAATTTTTTTAAAATTTGATTAAAATATAAAAAATTTACTAAAAATAAAAAAAAATCAATTTAAAAGAAAAACTCAAAATTTTTATTTTAGGTTAAAAATAAAAATAAAAACTAAGTTGAGAGGGTAGAGTAATATTAAATGATAGTTTAAAGGAGTAAAGTGCAATTTATTTCTATAGTTGAAAAGGTAAGGTTTAAATTACAAAAATATTAATAAATGAAGGGAGTTAAGTGTTATAAATTAATAGTTGAAGGGGGAAATGTAATTTGCCAAAATAAATATGATAAAGACCGACAGTCACGTTTACACGCACGTGCATACATGCATTTGTTTCAAATTTTACGCACGTATGTATTTATGTATGTGCAACGAAAATCTGCAGCAACTACCTCACAAATGAACAACAATTGCGGAGGTCAAAAGAAACCATACGGAAGAATCTCACAAGAATAAAATATTTGCACGTGTTTGAATGGAAGGTTTTAGTGTGAAAGAAAAGGAAAATGTTTGGGACTACTTTGGAAATAACTCTTACAGTCTCTAAGTGATCTTGACTCTCTATGTATGTGTAAGGTCCACTTATGTATATGTGGGATTCATATTATGAGTGGTTCAGATTTGTGAGAGTCTTGTGAGGGTCTTGTGGGGATGGGGGTTTTAATCATTACTCGAAAAAAAAAGAAAGAGTGAGAATTGAAAACTTGTTAGGGTTTATTTGAGAAGTGGGTTGACTTTTTGATTTTTTTGGCTATTTTAACTTGGGGCTACAAAGTATCGTTTGGGAAATATTTTTTGAATTTTTTGACTTTTTGTGAGAGAAAGAACATAATGATTATATGTTAGATATGATGTTTTGTCTTATTGGATTAAAAAACTTAATTTGTTTTTTTTGGGCTAAAATAGCCACAAATCCAACCCAACCCAACCCTTCTTCCCAAACAAAGCCTTAGTTGTTTGAATGGTTTAATAGGGTGAGAAAGGGTGAGAGACGGTGAGAAAATGACTCTCACCAAACCTGAGTTTTGTTTCTTATAAAAAGTGGTGAGATTTGATAAGAAAAGAATTGAATTTAAAATTTTTTTTTAAAATATCAAAATTATCCTTGTAAAAGAATATTACTTATTAATATGAAATGTTACTTTAGTAAAATGAAATACAACTTTTTTTTTTCTTTTATTTTGTTTACTCTATCCAAATAAGATAGGTAAAAAATCATATTCTCTTCTCTTTTATTCATCCAAACATGATGGTGAGAAACTATAATTATTTTATTTCTTTTCTCACCTCCCCCATGATCCAAATAGAGAAATAACTGTTTAGTATTAGTTTGAAAAAATAAAATTTAAATTAATGATTAAGTTTACAGATTTTAATTATAAATATTATAAACATTTTCATCAATAAGTAATTTTTAAAGAATAATACTGATAGGTAATTTTCCCAAATATTTACAACAACAATTCTCAAAAAATAAGCAAAAAACCAAATTCCTTCTCATATAATTTTTCAATTTGTGCTTAGCAGTGTGAGAGTGATTAAAATCACATTGAAATATGTGGGACTCTACATAATTTAAGACGGTGTTCAAATCTTAATAAAATTTAACAATAGTGTTATATATAAAGGAAACTCTTTACCTACATAAAATTTATATGAAAAAACTTCACAAGAATAATATGACAATATTATTATTGTAAATATATTCATCTTTAATATATTTTATTTTGAAATAAAATGTATACAATGAGTCACATTATTATGTATGAAAATTATATATAATTTTTTATTTATTTATATAGCATTACTTAGAAGTAAAATACATCATGAGATGAGAAGTCCCAAACAACCAGATTGTTTGGAGAAGGATTTCTAGAGTACTTAAGACTACTTTCTCGATAATTTGAGTGTTCGAACCAACTTGTGCGCAACTCAACTAATCCTAAAGTCATGTAGTAATTATTTTTTTTTTTTATGACTAGGTGCTCGGGCCAGTTTATGCACACCTCAATTAATCTTGAGATCCATATAAAGCACTCCCTCTATGTAGATTGGACAAATCTCAAGCAGAGCTCGCAGGCGTGGTTCTAAGGAGTTGATAGCACCTAGTGGACGTTGAACCTAAGACCTAGAATAGTACATCCCGGGTAGGCTTGCAAATGAACCAAGTTATTCGCGTGCTGACTCGGCTCAGCTCGGCTAGGTTCATCAAGTTCGACTCACTTATTTTTATTTAAATTATATAATAAATATATTATTTATATATTAAATAGTATATAAATATATATAAATAATAAAAAAAAATTATTGAGTAGAGCCGAGCTGAACTTGACCCCAGTTAGTTATCGAGCCAAACTCGAGCTCAATAGGCAAATGAGCCAAGCTCGAGTTTAGCAAAGCTTGGGGTCACGACCCGAACCCGCCCCTATGGGTTAAGGATATGACCGGCCAGTAATCAAGCGATTACCTACGGCCTCAAACCAAACCAGGCATAACTCATCAGAGTAAAGGGGCCAAACGGAAGCAAATTTAAAACTTTGTCTATAGAGCTGTGCTTACATGGCACATCATAACAAACCATACATATACATGTTAATAACTCACATCAAAATATGTACTAACACAAAGCTCTGTACATACAGGATCATTCAAGTCTAGGTCAGCCAATCAAAACTATATGCAATCATAAACCAAAGTCCTCGCCAACATGACAAAATAAAACAAGGTAGCAAAAGGGCGAAGACGAGTCTCGTGCGTGAGACGTAAGGGCTGACTCTTCAAAATCTTGGTTGTTCCACACAAACTTCACGGAGGTTGAGTTTGGACCTCTCTTGGCTCACCTACAAACACATGAATGAGCGTGAGCGAAAGCCCAGTGAATAATATCAAATAAAGAAGATACATTGGAACAATATACATCAGACGGCCTTGGGCCCAATTCATATTTCTATTTAGTTTATATATATATATATATAGGTCAAGTAACCGCGGTCCCAAACACATCAGACGGCCTCAGGCCCAATCCGTTCGTGTCAAACTGGCCTTTGGCCCATTCATATTTTTATTCGTGTCAAACTGGCCTTTGGCCCATTCATACTTTCATGTCAAACTGGCCTCTGGCCCATTCATTCTGTCATGTCAAACTGGCCTCTGGCCCATTCATTCTGTCATTCAAACTTATACTGGCCTCTGGCCCATTCATTCACTCGTGTCAAACTGGCCTCTGGCCTATTCATTCTTTCATTCATGTCAAACTGGCCTTTGGCTCATTCATTCTTTCATCCACGTCAAACTAGCCTCTGGCCCATTCATACTTTCATCCACGTCAAACTGGTCTCTGGCCCATTCATTCTTTCATCCATGTCAAACTGTTATTCATGTCAGACTATCATTCGTGTCAGACTATTATTCGTGTCAGATTATCATTCATGTCAGACTATCATTCGTGTCAGACTATTGTTCATGTCAGACTATCATTCATGTCAGACTATCATTCGTGTCAGACGGCCTTTGGCCCATTCAATTGCGTCCAACGGCCTTTGGCCCAATCATATGGCATAATGAATATTTGTCCTCAATTCGATGTAACAAACTTACAAGACTAATATGAAGGTAAGCAATTGGACAAATAACATACTTCAAATATCTTTATTAAGATATTACTCACAGTGATTGGCTGGGTGATTTGCCCTGGAGCTCGACCCTACACATTCCACGAACACAATGGGTCACAAACAATTCAATCCGTTCTTAATTCACATATTCCTCTTTAGGCTTCATTCTTATCCTTTTAACTCATTTACAATGCTTAATGCATGCCTAAGAGTACTTAGAAGCGAAAGAGAATAGAAAATGAAACATAGAACGCATTTACAAAATTTCAGAAACAGGGATCCCCGCTCGAGCGTGGACTTTCTCGCTCGAGCGGACCCATTAGGTCTGCAAAAGTACTAGTTGCCTCAAATTTACGCTCGAGCATGACTTCGGACGCTCGAGTTGAAATTCAAACTACATGGCTTGGCGCTCGAGCGTGAATCTCCCCGCTTGAGCGGACATCATGTCTACAAAACTTCTGGGAACCAGCATTTCACGCTTGAGCGGCCCTTCCCCCGCTCGAGCGGACATGTGAAATTCTGGAATTTCCAGAACTGTTCTTGAAGTTCAAACTTGATATTCAAAGGATCAAAACTTATGTTTTTGACACAAAAGCATGGAAAACATTACATAACATGAGGACAATAGCAATATGAGACCAATTCTTCAAAATCATGATTTTAATTCTCAAGTTTACACTAAAACACCTTGCTTCATGATCAAACTTCAATGTACATATAACCGAACTCCATAACTTCATGGATCATGAATGCATGTGTATAATAGATCTCAATATCATTTCAAATGGCACCAATGATGCCCATTCTCATGAAACTCAACAAAACCATGCTTGCATGTATGATTCAACACTCAATTTCTCATAGTCAACTTCTTACATGCTTGATTATGAAATTTCATGGCAATTCTATGCATGTATGCTCAATCTAACTTCATATATAACTTAATTCACACTTTTGTTTACAATCTAGCTCCAAATTCTCAAAATTACAATTACAATTTGTGAATCAATGCTCAAATACTCACCTTGGAGTTCCAAGCTTCCCATTTCTAGTTAATTCTTGGAGTTAAGCTTCCAAATTCACAACTTTGAGCCAAGATACACAATTCTCCCTCTTCCTCTCTCTAGAACCGGCCTCTCTCTCTCTCTCTAGAGTGTATAACCGGATTTGAGTTCATCAAAAATGAAGAGTTAAGTGTAATAAGGCCCTTACATAGTCCTTCTCTTGATCCAATTTGATTATAGCTAATTAATAGCACTTAATTAATCGTTCTGAATCTAATTATTTTGATCCAAATAAATTTTTAATTAAATTTCACCGTAGGCTCTAAAAATTACGCTAATCACAATGGCGTAATCAATTTCGAGTTCTATAGCCGAGAAGGCCTTCAATTTTCAGTTCAAAGCACAGATTGTAACAGATTTTCCTACAATGAACAGATACAAAGCCAAAATCACATATAATCATGCAATTAACACCCAAATTCACATTAAGCACATAATTACAAACATAATCATGATTAATTAACATAGTACAGGACACGGTTATCACAATCTTCCCCCCTTTAGGAAGTTTGGTCCTCCAAACTTATTTTACCTTTAGTCGAAAATGATTTGCAATACTTTTATTCAACGGTTCCAATTCTTTTGGTAGTCATTTGCTCAGTCTCTAAATCAAACAACACTCTGTTCTCTACCAGTCAGAGACTTACCTTTTCCGCCATACAAGGCTTTGTACGGTGTCACACCGAAACTAGAGTGTAGCTGTTGTCGTACGCAAAGTCTGCCACGATGGATAGATTTTTCTGACTTCTCTGAAGATCTGGTGCATACATTTGGAGCATTTCGTCCAAAATTTAACAAAACTTCTTTCTGACTATACATTGATTTGCGGATGGAAAGCGATGTTGAACCACAATTCAGTTCTCATTGCCTCTTGAAGGCTTGTCAGAATTCAGACACATTTTAGGATTCCCGCCTAAAACAATAGATACTGGGACCCCATGTAAACAAGCAACCTTATCGATGTAAACAGTGGCTAGTCTACAAGCATCATACGAAAATTTCACAGGGAGGAAATAAGCAACTTAGTAATCCTATATACAATAACTCAAACGTGACTTATACCTTGGGTGTCCAAGGCAGTCCCATAATGAAATCTGTAGTCACATATTTCTATTTCCGTTCCGAAATAGAGAGGGTTTGAAGTAGTTCTGCCAATACCTGGTATTCGACTTTGACTTGTCGGCACCGAAAATATTTAGACACCAATTCACCAATTGTCCTCCTCATGGTAGGTCACCAACATATTTATTTCAGATGTCAGCTAACTTTACCACAGAAGTTCGGTCTATTCCCTTGTCACCAAAGTTTAATTCATTCTTCAATAATTCCGCAATTCACAATCCAATTCGGTATTTAGTTCAGTGACTCATCACAGTTATCCAAGGTCAATCAAAAGTCTTCAAGAATTTAAAGTGGATCCAGACACTGATTCCCGAGTCAACAAAGGTAACAACAAACAATCGACCATGCAACGTACATAGTTCACATATCCCCATAGCATTGATTGCAAGGTGCAATAATACTGAAGCAGTTAATTCCTAACATAATGCATGTTTTCTCAATCATTCGACAATTTACAGTTTACAATTCAGTTCAATATTCAATTCCCTGTTCCGTCGAGTCTTTCCACCTTATCTGATAGTTGTCAAGAGCATAAGGCAATTTATATATAAATCCCCATGACGTCAAAGATAATATCAAAGGAGTCAATCACATGTTAAGCACAATTTACACATCCTCGCAGCCCCAATTACAGAATACAATGGCACTGAGCAGTCATTTACAAGGCGCTCTAAATTCACACATTTTCGGATAATCGAGGTTTTCTAATCCCAATAGTGTTCACAATCAAGGCTGTTCGTGATTAACAATTACCGTAACATAAATTCCCAACATCCGATAACACTGAAGCAACTATTCTCCCATTCAAAACAAAACATATTTCGATTAGTCAAAGATAAATGTTCAGTATTGTTTATAATCAAATAGATTTGTCGCCATTGATTCCCATAGCGTTAAATAGATAAGAATTCGGTAACACAGAAGCAGTCATTCCTTAAACATCCAAATCACTGGATTTGCACAATTCAGTTCATCTATAACACGTATGTCTCCAACAATTAAAAATTGGTTCTTAATGGTGTTCAAGGTTAGATCGGACTGTTGATAGCCCACATAAGGTCTTTCAAATAAGCCAAGCATTCCAAACGGATTCAAGTTTTGGGTCTATCAGTTTCTCTGCCAAGAATAATCTAGCTATTTATGTATAAGCAATCCATAATCCCCCTTAACAAGGTCAAATAAGATAGAGGGTCTTATCAAACCAATCCCGACAAAGGTCTTGCCAAATTAAATCAATCAAAGGTCCCATCAAATTATATCAAATGAGGGTTCTAACAAGCCAAATCAAACAAAAGTTCTATCAGATTGAATCAGATAAAAGCTTTCTTAAATAGGGTACATTTGGTTTTGTAAGGCATAATTCGTTTGCTTAGGTATATAGTCAATAGTTTCACAACTGTCCTAAGTTCATCAGTTCCCAAGTCATATCAGAGTCATTCATCACAACCCGTCATATCAAAGTATTTCAAGTCATGTACAATATAACATTGTCCACATAAGTTCAAGTGTAGTTGCATATGCATGCAGTTATTCATATCAGGAGGTGTGTATCATAATTAACATAGAAGTTCCCAAATAAGTCTTCTATGCAAACACGTGTTGTACAGTAACACATTAAACAAAGTTCTTCGGTTACACATAATATAGGATTTGTCACACAAAGGTTCCAAATCAGTCACAAAAGCATAGGTTCACGAGTCAAGCTCAGCATAGTCACATAGTCCAGTCAATTTTCTACCAATCAAAATACATGATCTCACAATTGTAGAGTTCATTATCGAGGTGCTCAACTCGGTCACACCATCACAGAGTCATAATTCCAGTGGTTTAGCCGTTGAAGGCAATGATACAACAAATCAACCTGAGCATAGGTTCAGACGTATATGTGCATGTGCAGAGTCAATCGATATCCCAATACATATTTCACAAATTTCCCAAATGGGGCAGATACATGCAGTAATTAAGGTATTGATCCTGTGGGTCTGACTAATCTAGATACATACATAGCAGATACGAAAGAATGTGCCGAACCGAATCAAATAATATCCCAAGAAAAGATGTACACATGTACCAGTCCAGAATCAGTCAACATATAGGCATTCGTTTATAAACAGTATAGATACCTGGGATAACGGTTGCAGCATTCTGAGTGCTTTCTGGGACAAGTGTGATTACTCTATCTTGATTAGCAATTCCTACTGTTGGTATGAATCCAACTGAGGAAGAGGATCTACTCACATTTTGTTCAGTTTGGGGACAGTTCCTTACCAGATGGTCCATTCCACCACATCTATAACAAGCCCCAGAAATTCGGTGACAAAATCCTCGGTGTTTTTGACCACATTCATTACATGTCGGCGCTGTATTCCTTGTAGAGTTTGAAGTACGTGGCGATCCCGCATTTTGCCTTTCAAATAACCTCTTCTTTGAGAAAAAAGCCTTGTCTCTTGCTTGTCCATTCAGAAGATCGGTTTAGGTTCGCTCCGATCATCAGTGTTCGGTCTAGCACCTCAACGTATCTTGTGACTTCCAACCCATTCACTTGGTGCTCTTGCGCTAGTGGTGGCAAAGGTTCTTGCCGTAGCCGCAACTGACGTTATTGTCTTAAGATCTCTGCCATTTCTTGTACTATTCCTTCCAGTCTATCAAGTCGGATTGTGAAAGAGTCTGCCAACTTGTATGCCCTTGCTTTATCCATGTTCTACACAAACTCTTATTAAGCCATGCCAAATACTGGAATGCCCAATATAGAAATAAACACAGATACACATAGTCACATTCGTACATAGGCACATCTTTATATTCTCATTTTACATATCGTCAAGACGCAATTAATCATATGCAAAACAGACGATTTCATACTTATCAGAGATCATGTGCTGAACACTTACTAAGTAATTATACACTTAGATCATATTCATATTCCACATAGACACCCATTTGCAGAATCGAATGCACATAAGCAACTTTTCATGATTCATATGTTCATGTCTGTGCATTATAACAAAACAAACTTGCTTTACACATTAGTGCAACAATTCATATCTCATATAATCACATGTTCTCAATGCTTACATCATGTACTTAACAAATGGATGCCTCTTAAGACTTTTCTGGACATCTTATGGCTCATTTGGACAAGTGTGTGAGTTATTAACTCGTGCTCTGATACAACTATGTCACGACCCGAACCCGCCCCTATGGGTTAAGGACATGACCGGCCAGTAATCAAGGGATTACCTACGGCCTCAAACCAAACTAGGCATAACTCATCAGAGTAAAGGGGCCAAACGGAAGCAAATTTAAAACTTTGTCCATAGAGCTGTGCTTACATGGCACATCATAACAAACCATACATATACATGTTAATAACTCACATAGAAATATGTACTAACACAAAGCTCTGTACATACAGGATCATTCAAGTCTAGGTCAGCTCTGTACATGCAATCATAAACCAAAGTCCTCGCCAACATGACAAAATAAAACAAGGTAGCAAAAGGGCAAAGACGAGTCTCATGCGTGAGACGTAAGGGCTGACTTTTCAAAACCTTGGTTGTTCCACACAAACTTCACTGAGGCTGGGTTTGGACCTCTCTTGGCTCACCTACAAACACATGAATGAGCGTGAGCGAAAGCCCAGTGAATAATATCAAATAAAGAAGATACATTGGAACAATATACATCAGACGGCCTTGGGCCCAATTCATATTTCTATTTAGTTTATATATATATATATAGGTCAAGTAACTGCGGTCCCAAACACATCAGACGACCTCAGGCCCAATCCGTTCGTGTCAAACTGGCCTTTGGCCCATTCATACTTTCATTCGTGTCAAACTGGCCTTTGGCCCATTCATACTTTCATGCCAAACTGGCCTCTGGCCCAATCATTCTTTTATGTCAAACTGGCTTCTGGCCCATTCATTCTGTCATGTCAAACTGGCCTCTGGCCCATTCATTCATTCATGTCAAACTGGCCTCTGGCCCATTCATTCTTTCATTCATGTCAAACTGGCCTCTGGCCCATTCATTCCTTCATTCATGTCAAACTGGCCTCTGGCCCATTCATTCTTTCATCCACGTCAAACTGTCCTCTGGCCCATTCATTCTTTCATCCATGTCAAACTGTTATTCGTGTCAGACTATCATTCGTGTCAGACTATTATTCGTGTCAGATTATCATTCATGTCAGACTATCATTCGTGTCAGACTATTGTTCATGTCAAACTATCATTCGTGTCAGACGGCCTTTGGCCCATTCAATTGCGTCCAACGGCCTTTGGCACAATCATATGGCATAATGAATATTTGTCCTCAATTCGATGTAACAAACTTACAAGACTTATATGAAGGTAAGCAATTGGACAAATAACATACTTCAAATATCTTTATTAAGATACTACTCACAGTGATCGGCTGGGTGATTTGCCTTGGAGCTCGACCTTACACATTCCATGAACACAATGGGTCACAAACAATTCAATCCGTTCTTAATTCACATATTCCTCTTTAGGCTTCATTCTTATCCTTTTAACTCATTTACAATGCTTAATGCATGCCTAAGAGTACTTAGAAACGAAAGAGAACGGAAAATGAAACACAGAACGCATTTACAAAATTTCAGAAACAGGGGTCCCCGCTCGAGCGGACCCATTAGGTCTGCAAAAGTACTGGTTGCCTCAAATTTACGCTCGAGCGTGACTTCGGACGCTCGAGCTGAAATTCAAACTACATGGCTTGGCGCTCAAGCGTGAATCTCCCCGCTCGAGCGGACATCATGTCTGCAAAACTTCTGGGAACTAGCATTTCACGCTCGAGCGGCCCTTCCCTCGCTCGAGCGGGCATGCGAAATTCTGGAATTTTCAGAACTGTTCTTGAAGTTCAAACTTGATATTCAAAGGATCAAAACTCATGTTTTTGACACAAAAGCATGAAAAACATTACATAGCATGAGGACAATAGCAATATGAGACCAATTCTTCAAAATCATGATTTTAATTCTCAAGTTTACCACTAAAACACCTTGCTTCATGATCAAACTTCAATGTACATATAACCGAACTCCATAACTTCATGGATCATGAATGCATGTGTATAATAGATCTCAATATCATTTCAAATGGCACCAATGATGCCCATTCTCATGAAACTCAACAAAACCATGCTTGCATGTATGATTCAACACTCAATTTCTCATATTCAACTTCTTATATGCTTGATTATGAAATTTCATGGCAATTCTATGCATGTATGCTCAATCTAACTTCATATATAACTTAATTCACACTTTTGTTTACAATCTAGCTCCAAATTCTCAAAATTACAATTACAATTTGTGAATCAATGCTCAAATACTCACCTTGGAGTTCCAAGCTTTCCATTTCTAGTTAATTCTTGGAGTTAAGCTTCCAAATTCACAACTTTGAGCCCAGATACACAATTCTCCCTCTTCCTTTCTCTAGAACCGGCCTCTCTCTCTCTCTAGAGTGTATAACCGGATTTGAGTTCATCAAAAATGAAGAGTTAAGTGTAATAAGGCCCTTATATAGTCCTTCTCTTGATCTAATTTGATTATAGCTAATTAATAGCACTTAATTAATCATTCTGAATCTAATTATTTTGATCCGAATAAATTTTCAATTAAATTTCACTGTAGGCTCTAAAAATTACGCTAATCACAATGGCGTAATCAATTTCGGGTTCTGTAGCCGAGAAGGCCTTCAATTTTCAGTTCAAAGCACAGATTGTAACAGATTTTCCTACGATGAACAAATACAAAGCCAAAATCACATATAATCATGCAATTAACACCCAAATTCACATTAAGCACATAATTACAAACATAATCATGATTAATTAACATAGTACAGGACACGGTTATCACACTCGGCTTAACTTGACTCATTTGCTACCCTACCCCTAGGCCCCAAACTACACCTACTAGGCCCTGTAGTTAACCTATCGTTATAGAAGTCCCAAACAACTGAATTGTTTAGGAAAAGATTTTTGGAGCACCTAGGGCCCTGAAATTTATGACCTAGTAAACCTCTAGTGACCCCTTAGGTGACTAGAACTTGAGATTTTGAATTTTATCCTCAAGTCTTTCCCGTTCCACCAATCCCTTGGGGTTAGCACTTAGACTACTTGTTGTTGGAAAATAATGATTTTCGGCAACTTTAATGTGAAATTAAAATAGGACCCAATCACTGGTTGAGGTGGGTCTAAATGGTATTGTATTCTCTTAAGTGAGAATATTACCATATAAAAATGATCGGTTGAAACTATTGAGTTGTGAATGAAAGTTGTCTCATAAAGTGGATATCAATAAAGTTAGGCTTAGATTTGCATTTAGTCTTGATTTGGACTGAATCTAGGCTTATGCTTGTGCATGTGCTGGGTTTGGTCTTAGACATGGACTTGGCCCTAGTCTTGAGCTTGGGTTGAGCTGTCCTGGGCTTAGCTTGTACATGTGTTTGAGATTGGGCTAGGATCGGGTTGTGACCCAACACTTGTATCCATTTTGCAACCTATTTAGTTTAATTCTCAAAACTTATGCATTATATACACATTATGATTTATTTAATATTTTTGGAGTTTTGAACCTTTGTAACTATGGCTCTAATGGCTAGAGTCGATGGCATTTGATGACCTTGGTTAATGGCAATTGATGCCATAGCCTTCATGGCTAGAGACTTCTCTACTTGTATAAATAGAGGTATTTCCTCTCCAATTTAGTAGTATGTTTCAGAAGAGATTTTTGATATGGAAAATGGAGATGGTATTTTGAGATCATAAAGTTGGAAATGGTTTTTATATCAAAGAAAATTTTTTCTATCTTCTTTAGTAGCCCTTTCTTTGGTTCCTGTTAGAGAGAGAATGTTGACATTGTCAAGTGAAAAATCTTAAAGTCCCCAAGATATTAATTTGTGATTATGTATCAATTTTAAACAATAAATAACAATCCCAATCAAACAATCAAAGACAATCTACCACCGTCTTTACCTCGAAATTGTCTTGCCCAACGTTGAATCTACAACGCCGATGTTGAATCCACGACGATAAGCCACTCCGAAATCCACCAAAGTTTCAGGCCCAAAATTCCTCAAAATCCACTGAAGAACAGCTCTCGCTTTTGTGAATAAAAGAAAATAAACAAATCCTTGATGATGTTGATATGGAGTTCATGGATCCATTGATCACTCTTAAATCATCAAGGAAACACTCAAAAAGCATCCTCCAATATAAAACACTTCGTATCTTGTTTCTCTTTGAAAATCTAGACAGCCCAAACCTTTGAAACAACGAACAACACACTTTATAGAAAATAGAATCATGAATACCGCTTGAGCGCACATTTCACCGCTTGAGCGGTGTGACTAAAGGCGGTGCGAAACATATAGGCTAACCGCTTCAGCGGTAAAACTTTCTTCCCAGAAGTTCAGGTGCTCTGCAAAAATACTGGATGATTTGTTTCTTCACTTGATCCCCGACATAGTCAGTGAAGTGGCAAACATGAAAGAATTAAGATCACAAACTCCTTTGCAAAGTACAATTTGGGTTGGATTCACATCTAAATACTCATAGCCTCACTGAAATAAAAGATTGAATAAAATTACAACCGAAAGGAGTTTTGTCAAACGGGATTGCTAATTACAAAAAACCTAACATCAAGTTCGCTGAAGGTATTCAAAAGGTGCTTCTGCATGAGCTGGTTTCTACCGTCGTATTTTAGGAGATAGACGCCGGCGTACCTCCAACACCCATTGGGAGGCGGTGAATCTGTTTTAAGGAAACTGTGGTATCACACATGTTTTCATTTGCTTCATATTTCTTGTTTTAGTTTACTATTTTATTCCAGAATATTTGTTATATATTTCTGTGTATCAAATTGTAATCTCCAGCATAAAAAAGTTCTATAATTTTTTGTTATGTGATTAGAATTTAATTAAATATAATTTTTTTTTTAAATTATACACTTTGTACAACAATCTTAAAACAGATTATATGTTTCTGATCAAATTAAACAAAAAGATTCACATGTTATATGTAATAGATTAATTTATTACACTATATTTGTTCTTTGCTTTTGGTAGTAATTATAGAATAATTTCCCCATAATGTTATACTATGTTAGTTCTATGATTCTGTTAATAAAAAAAAAGGGGGGGGGAGGGGGGAACTAATCAGTGTGTTTGGTTTTAATTTTCTGAATTCAATTTTCTGAAAATTGAGTTTTTGTTTTTGTTTTCGTATTTTTTTTTGTTTTTAGTAAATATTTTTAAAATTTTAAGCAAGTTTTTTACTTTTTCAGATACACCTTACTTAGATGTATCTAAAAAAGTAAAATATTTGTAAAAAAATGTTTTTAAAAATCAATAAATACACAAGAATACGAAAAATGTACTGAATTTTCGATTTTTTTTTTGTTGTGTATTTGTAAAGATTTTTTTCACAAATATTATGCTTTTTAAATGTATTTATGTTAGTGTAGACACTCCATTTTTGACCGTCCGCAAGGCTCGGGCGCTTTGCCCGGTACACTCGATGATGAAAGTGGTGTTGTGCGTAGTTCGAGGTCTCAATAAAGGGGCTATGTTTAAGCTTTGAAACAATCCCAAACCTTCCATATTCCCACTAATTATACCCCAGAAATCCATTTTTACACATTGTACCACCTTGTGCTGAGTCTGAAGCAGCGGAACAGGGGATCCGTTTGAGGCCCGGTCGTGCCTCATTGAGGGCCGGCTGTGCCTTAGTAGTGAGAAACACTGTTCTGAGCGGGAGCCCGCCACCTGTCTATTTTTGAAGATATTTATGACCCCTCTTGCTCAAATTCTATAAAAATAAAGTTGTATCTCTGTTTTGAGGGTTGATGAATTTCTAAAAAGCCTATACACTTTCTTGAGAGCTCCTTCTTCTTATGCAAGCAACCTTTGAAGCAAGCCTACCACCTTGAACCTATATCCATACACCATATACACCCTCACACCTTAGCTTAGGAACCTTGGTTGAGCCTTGAGCATCACAATGCAAGCTTGAGAGTGTGTTTGGACTTAGTTTGATTCACAAACAAAAAGCTACCTTTGTCAAGAGGTATAAGCTTGTTCTTTTCTCTCTTGCTTTCATTTCTATCATTTACTATCATTCTTGTATTTTTATGTGGTTTTGATTCTCTTTCAAGTGTCTAAGCTTGGGTTAGGAGAGCTACCAAAAGGTAGAGAGAGTTAACACTCTTTTTTATACCTTCACCTATAGCTCAAACCCTTGCTTTTACACCATTTTCTTTGCTCTTTAAATTGTTTTTCAGAGTTTAAAAGAGGCTAAAAATCAAACTTTGAGGTTTCAAAAGTAGAGGGGTTAGCCACCCCTCCTTATTCTTACTTACTAGCCTTATTGTCTCTCTTTGTTGTTTAGCTTTTTAGGCTTTTTTCATGCACTTTGAGCTACTATTTTTCACCCATTAAGGGCTGTTTTAGGACTGTCCTAGGTTGTTTAATTAGGTTATGCTTTGATTAGTTTGCTTGTTGCCTCATAAGTTTGCATACATAGCTTGTTGTATGTTGTTCTAAGTTTTTCTTTAACTAATTTCCATGTTTAAGAGCCTTATTTTAATAATCAACTTACCATTCATTTCTTTCATTTGAGAGTTGTTTCAATCGGTTGACGATTATTCAAAACATGAACTAGAGATCTATGCTTAATGGCTTAATCTCTACGGAGATTCGTTGTCAACGGCATAGTGTAAACACCCCATTTTTGACCGTCCTCAAGACTTGGACGTCATCGTTTGAACACTCGATGATCATCCCTGTTCGTGTTCGTCT
This sequence comes from Camellia japonica, assembly GCA_030407325.1. Taxonomy (NCBI): domain Eukaryota; kingdom Viridiplantae; phylum Streptophyta; class Magnoliopsida; order Ericales; family Theaceae; genus Camellia; species Camellia japonica. Next base: position 43,680,337 of record JAPPVO010000010.1, on the reverse strand, counting down.
TGAGTTCTCGGAGGTTTCGGCCGTGCGCTTTGCCTCAAGACCTCTTGACTTGTCTGTTTTGTGCTTGGTTGTGGACTAAGCACTTGGGTTTTTGTCTCTGAGGTCAGGGAATGGCTTGTTGGCTACCCCCACACCTCACCAGCCATTTCTTGAGGCCACCGGCCCTGTTTTCTTGCTACCGGCCAAAGGTATTGGCCGGTCGGCAATGTTTTTGGTCGGCCGGCCACTTTTTCTAGCCGAGACCTTTTCTTGAGAGGGTTTGAACCTTTTGAACCCTTGTTTTAGCTTCTTGAGGAAGCTTGAACCTTTTGAACCCTTGTTTTAGCTTCTTAAGGAAGCTTGAACCTTTTGAACCCTTTTTTTAGCTTCTCCAAGAAGCTTGAACCTTTTTTTTAGCTTCTCTAAGAAGCTTGAACCTTTTTAGCTTCACCAAGAAGCTTGTCCTTTTTAGCTTCTTAGAGAAGCTTGACCCTTTGCTCTAAGCTTCTAAGAGAAGCTTGAACCCTTCTAAGCTTCCAAGAGAAGCTTGGCCCTTTGCTCTAAGCTTCTAGGAGAAGCTTGACCCTTTTTGCTCTAACTTCCTCAAGAAGCTTAGACCTTTGTTTCTCTATAAGAGAGGCCCTCCCTCTTCTTTAGAAGGGTTCCAAAAATTTGTCTAAAGCTCCAAGATATATATCTCTCTATATCTCACTATTTTGAGCTCCAAAGTGCTTGGTTCTTGACCCCTTTACACCACAACTCCTAAGCACACACCTCCACCACTCATCTAAGGTTCTTGGAGGGTCTTGAGAGGGCTCAAAGGTTGGGTTTTGGTCCAGAAATCTACTGATTTTTGCTGAGCTACAAGGGTAACTCCTTTTCCCTCTTTTATTCCCCATTTTTGCACAAGCTTTTAGCCTATCTTGCATGCTGTTTTGAGCTTAGTGTATAACTAATAAAAGTTCTATTTTTGCATGCTTTTGAACTTTGTTTATGGTCACTTTTGTGTTTGGGGTTGTTTCCCCCCTCTTAGGCCTTGTTTGGCCTCATTTTTGTGCCTTTTTTGTGAACTCGGGACCACCTTGTATTGGCCTTCTCACCACTGAAATCCAGAGGGATTTCAATGGTGGGGATGATGTTTTGAGGTCCTAAGAAGGAGAGGACCATCCCCTCTCCTTATTGTCTTGCTTACTTGCATTTTTGGCCTTACAAAGGAGCCTATACTTGCATGCTTCCTAGCCTCATTTCAGGCCCTTTTCAGTGATTTTTAGGGCCTGCATAACCTCTGTCCAGAGGTGGTTTTTTCATATTGGGTGTCCATCTTGCATGTGTAGAACAACCCTCTTCATGGCCTATCAAAGGAGCATCTCATTCTTGCATGCATAGACCATGTTTCAGTGAGTTTTTGGGCTTTATTTGGCATGTCATACCTCTAACTTTTGCTGGTTTAGTGGCCTCTTGAATGCTTAATATACTTGTAGTGTAAACCCTATTCACTAGCTTGTATTGCATGTTGTTTTGGCCCTTGATTCTAGCACTTTTTGGCCATGCCTTAACCTGATTTTGTGCATGTTTTGGACTGACTTAGCTCTATTTTTGTGCCTCATGGTCGAATGATGCATGCTATGCATGGTTGTAGTTCAATATCCATGCCTAGCCTTGAGTTTTGTAGCCTCTTGCATGCATATACTGAGGTGTTTTCATGTTTTGGGGCCATTATACATCATATTTCAGAGCTTATATGACTGTCATATTCCCATGTTTTCCACTCTTTAAATATGTTTGAGAGTCGTGCTTGTATGCTTTATTTACCGACCATTGCATGAGCTTCATTTTGGTGCATTCCGAGCCATCATTTTAGGCCATTTTGCTACTGTCTTGGACCTGCCTAGGATCTGTTTGGGGCTGGTTTTGCCATTTGAGCATTGCTTTGTATACCTATAGTGAAGTGTGCTTCACTAGTTTCGGTATTTGAGCCTTCTAGCATGCATAGCATGAGTGTTTGCATGCTTCGGAGTCATTTTGGAGTCATTTAGTATGCCATTTCAGAGCTGGAATGTATGCCATTGTATGCCACGTTTCATCCTTGCATCGCTCTTGGAGAGTTGCATTTTGTGCCTTACGCTTGGGGCCATTGCATTGTGCATGTTTGCATGAATCTTGGGCCTTGTTCTCATCTCATTTGGCCACTGATTTTGGCATGCTTGAGAGCTACCCATGTTAGTGTAAGTCCATCTCACCATGTTGTTGCATGCTTGTTTCATTTTGCATGTTGTTGCATGCTATACATGTCCACATGTTTAGGTTGCATGCCTATTGCATATTGCATGTTAACATGCTCATGTTGCATTAGATTTGTTGCATACTTGAGTAATTTGCATGCTTGCTTGCTTGCCTAGGTTGCATTGCATTGTGTGTGCATCCCTTGCCTCCTGATCAATCATGATAGAGGTTGGGGCCCTTTATGTGTTTTGTGCATTTCATTCCATATCGAATTGCACATTCGGCTCCTTTGGCCATCATGCATTGAAATGCGTGATTGATGGCCCGAGGGTCGAGAACCATACTCCCTTGAGCTCTTGATATGATAGGGAGGGTGGTTGTGCAAACATTGCCTTGAAAATGCATCGCCATGCTCTGTTTGTCCTCTGCTGCTGCAAAACAGGTTTCTGCAGGAAGAGTTGGCCGACCGACTACATTCAGTGCCGGTCGGCTATGCATTGTTGGCCGAGAGCACAATTTTTGGTCGATGAGCTGTTTCACTTGGCCGGTGGTCCCATCTCATGGCCGATGGCCTCTCAGCATGTCTTCAAGATGTTTCAAAGGTGTCACAAAGGTTGGCACAGTTTTCAAAAGGGCAGAGCAATGTAAATAGAGGCAACTATGGCATGGTGTAGCACGTCCGCGGGGGACCTCGGCTACAGTTCGGACTCGATTTGTGTCGCGGTTCTAAATCTGAACCAAAGAGTCCAAATCCGGCAAATCGTTTTGAAGAAAAACAGATTTTTGAAAAAGTAGTGCCAAACATGGACTGCTTTGCCAGATTACAGAGTCGCCACCTAAATATTTTAAAATGGGAAATTTAGGAAACCCTGACTCGGTGCCGAAGGCCACATGTCCGTCATCACCAAAGTGGTCTTGGCTCGGGAGCTTGGGTACGATTGGGGAAGGTCAGCTATGAGCACCCCCTTTCGCCTGGTCCGAAGACCGGCCTTTACTAACCGTGATATCCGTTTTTGAAAACTTTATGCGTTCTTATTCCGGTTATTAGCCTAGAATTACTATATTATGCGCACAGCAAACAAGTATAGACCAAATCGCCTAAGTTGGAACAAACACCACATGTTTGTTTTGAAAATGATTTGCTACTCAAAGTAGGCTAAAATGCAGGTTTTGCCACTCTCAAGCGGGCTTTTAGAAAAGACGGTTTTGCCACTATCTAGTGGGCTTTAAAACTCACAGTTTTAATGTGTTGTCCCAATTTAGGTAATTCAACCTCCATCCACAGGCATTCATGCAGTTATATCACATAAGCACTTAGCCTCATGGTAAGCATGCTATTATGGCAACATTCACACACATGCGATATGCTAAAGCATAAAAGCTCACCTAGTACTCCAAGCCAAAACAGAAGCTTATTAGAAATCCATGCATGGACCTAAGCATACTGAAATGTCTAATGCAACACATGCAAAGATGTAATCTAGGCAGGCTCGGCTATCCTAAACGTGGCATATGGAATGCTACAAATAACACGTATTCAATTTGGAATTGAAAGTACGATGCAGTTTGTATGATGTGCCGAGCCCGATGCATGTCAACAAATGCATGGATGCACGCATGCATTGCATAAGGTATGCTAAATTAAATATGCCCTAATCTACCATCATAAGCAGGTAAATAAAAGGGAGAAAGAAATAGGGGTTGGAAGACATACACACACTCACACACCCTTATTACAAATATGCCCTCACACGGAGGGACCAAAAGAATAATATACAGTCCCAAATAATAAATCAACTATCCTAGCTAATTAATTATTACAGACCCTTAATTAATTAACAAATTAATTAAACTACTAAAAGCAGTAAAAGGCCTCGGGAAGAGGGATGCACGCATGCTCGGATTGGCTTCGCCTGGAAACTCGCTGCCATAGCACTGTTGGCTCTGCTTTTACTGTTCTGCTTCTCTGGAAGACTGTAAAAGTCCCAGAATAGGCTCCCTGCATCCTAAGAATCATCATCGGCTGGATGGAATGTCCACCGGCCGTGTATAAAGTCCACCGGCTGGAAATGAAGCTATCGACACTAAATACATTGCCGGTCGGCACTCTATACTGCCGGTCGGCACAAAATTCCTGCAGAAGACAGTTTTGACAGCAACAGCAGACCAGCAGTGCAAGGTATAGAATTTCTAGGCAAATGTATGCATGGACACACTCCCTATCATGTAATGGACTCAAGGGAGTATGGCCCTCGACCCCCGGGCCATCAATCACACATTTCAATGCATGATGGCCCAAAAGCCAAGTTAGCAACTTTGATATCAAATGGAATGCAATGCACAAAACAAATCAAAGGGCCCAACCCCTATCATGATTAGTCAAGAGGCAAGGGATGCATGTTCAATGAAATGCAACCTAGGCATGGCGGCTAAGTACGCAAACATGCGATGCAACTACGTGGCATACACGATGCTAACAACATAACATGCACAACGCATTGAACATGGCATACACAATGCAAGATAGGCTTACACCAATACAAGGAGGCCATTAGAGGAAAAAGAGATTCCCGAAACGCGTACACGTATGCACGCAAACCGAGGACCGATCCTAAGGCACGAATGCCACTCTATCAAAGCATGGCAAGGCATGAAACATGACATATGAACGTGCAATGCAATGATGGACTTAAACTAACATGGATAACTCGCAAGCATGCCAAAATCAGCGGCCATGAGATGAAAATGGGACGCTCGGAATGCGTGCACGTACGCACGCGAACCGAAGACATGGCATACGCAATGCAATGAGACCAAAATGGCATATACAATGCAACATGGACTTACACTAACATAAGCGGGTCTCAGCCACACTCACATAAGAGGCCATCGGATAAAAAATGAAGTGCCTCGAAGTGCGTGCACACGGGCACGCAAACCGAGGCAATGGCCCTAAGGCATGAAATGACACAGGAAATGATATGCAAACATGCAAATGAAATTTCAGCAGCTAAATGAGGGGGAAAACAGCCCCGAAATGATGTGAAATGACACCAAATGCACGGAATGGTCCCGAAATGCGATATTAAGCGCCCGAAATGGCCTACGGCTATACTAAACATGCAAAATTGGTACATGACATGCAAAACAGTAGCAAGGAAGCCCCAAAAATAGCATTTTTACAGTACAAAACATGGCCAAATAGTAAGCATAGATAGGGCAACAATGGCATGCAAAAATGGGGGTCAAGAGAGGGGTATTGAAACAAGTGGTATATGAAAATCCCAAACTGAAAAATTCCCTTCTACAATACTGAAGAGGGACTAAAAAAATGCACATTTACAGTTTATGACAACCCTCAAATCAGCATATAAATATGGCAAAAATGTGATGCAAGATTGAAGCCAACAAAGGGTTATAACATGAGATATGCCAAACATTCATCAAACAGCCTTGGACCCTTAACAAAATATGACAAGAAGGCCAAAATATGACTCTTTCCAGACCTGATCATGGCCAAAAACAGAAGCTAGATAGGCTTAACAAAGCATGTAAGAATGGGGGTCAAGGAGGGATATAATGACAAGTATAACATGGAGACCCCCAACAAAGTTGATCCCTTCTACAATGTTGTAGAGGGACCCAAAATAAGCCCATTCACAGTTCATGACATGCTCCGAAACAGATCACACAGAGGCTAAACAAATCATGCAATTTTACGGTAAATATGAGAGATTATGAAACAAGTGCATGATAGAGAGGCCAAACAGGGTTGAGCCCTTCTTCAATGTTGAAGAAGGGCTCAAAATGAGCCTACTTACAGTTTACATTATGCTCAAAAACAGATCAAACGCAGGTCATAAATTCCATGCAAAAATGTGGCATATCAAGGAGTATTGAAGCAAGTGCACTAGGGAGGGCTCAAACAGGGTTGAGCCCTTAAACAAACATGAATAATGGCTCAAAAGAATCCCCCTTTCAGTAGGGGTCGGAGCTCAAAACCACAAGCAAAGAGGATAGAAAAATGGTTCAAGAATGGAGCTCAAAAGGGGAAATGAGTGCTTACCCTTGTAGACCAAGACCTTGGCTGCTTCTAAGACTGAAAATGGTGCCTTTTAGCTACTGGAAGACCCTCCTTGCTGCTGGAAATGGTGTAGTGGTGGTGGTGCTAGGTGGTGATGAAGGGGGGGTGTAGAAACTTGGATGATTTTGGTGTTTTAAATATAGAGAGAGAGATTGTATGGAGGAGCTCCCAAATCAGATTTTCTAACCCTAAAAATCACAGCTGGGGCTGCTGTTATATAGACAAAATGAGGGGGAAAATGGAGGGAAAAAAGGGAGGGAAAACATATCAAGTTTCCCGCCAAAAATGGCCAAAAGGGAAAGTGGTATCTACGGGTTTCAAATGGCCGAGAGTCCTTCAACAAAGTTGAAGAGGGGCTCAAAATAAGACACTTTGTAGTTTACGCCCAAGTCCAACGCAGCCCACAAGTACGCCTAAAATACCGTGCAAAAAGGCCCAAAAAGAGGTAAAAAGGCAAGTGACAGATGGAGATGTCAAACAGTAAGAGGTCCTTAATCAAACATGAAAAGGACCTCAAAATATGACTATCTCAAGTTTGGGTCGGAGCCCAAAAATGTAGAATGAAGGTTCGGGAGCCAAACACGCAGTTCGAGGCCCCGAAAGTGGGCTGTTAGGCACCGGGAGTGGTGCACGACCACGAAGTTGGTCTCTCGGACCATAGTGTCCCTAAAAAGGGAGTAAATAAGATACATGCCAAAAACCGGGGCAAACAGAGGTGGTTAGGCGGTCCCGAACCGAGGCACACGGCCTGACGGCTCCGAAAACCGGGAACCAGGCTCCGAAATGGGCAAAATGGCCTATGGCCACGAAATGTAGCCTACGGCCATTGAGAGATGATCTACAAGACCTCTCCCTCCCTTCAGGAAGAGAAAACAAAGAAAACCGAGCCTGGTTCGCAAACCGAGACAAAGCACAAAAGAGTCCAGAAGTCCAGAGGCAAGGCTCGTAGCCGGGACTCCGCAACCTCAGAACGAGCACAATACGCAACATCACCAAGCGCTCAATTGATGACGTCTGAGTCTTAAGGTCGGTCAAAAATGGGGTGTCTACACATGGCGATGGATTTCTGAGCAAAGCCGACCGAGCATGCGTGCATCTCTTTCCCGAGGCTGTTTTACTGCTTTAGTAGATTAATTGATTTGTTAATTAGTTAAGCGGTTTTGTAATTAATTAGCTCGTGAGTTAGTTAATTAGGTGATTTGTATTATTTATTCGGACCCTCCGAGGAGGGCAATGTTGTAATAAGCGTGCGTGTGTGTGATGTATGTCTTCCAACCCCACGTCTTTCTCCCTTTTATTTACTAGTATGATGGTTAGTTTTAGGGCACGTTTTAATTAGCATATTTATGCTCGCATGCTTGCATCCATTCATCTGTCTTGCATGCACCGGGCTCGGCGCATCATATTAACTGCATTGTATTTCAATTCCAAGTTGAATACATGTTATCTGATGCATTTCATATGCCATGTTTAGGATAGCCGAGCCTATTCCTAGTTGCATTCTTGCATGTGTTGCATTAGACATTTCAGCATAGTTAGGATTCATGCATGTTTTCTAATTAGCTTCTTTCTTTGGCTCGGAGTACTCAGTAAGTGTTTATGCTTTAGCATCCTTGCATGCGTGTGAGTGACTGCCATGATAGCATGTTTACCATGAGGCTAAGTGCTTATGTGATATAACTGCCTGAATGCCTGTGGGTAGAGGTTGGATTATCTGAATTGGAACAATTCATTGATTGCGAGTTTTAAGCCCACTAGATAGTGGCAAATCACCATGTTTTCTAAGCCCACTTAAGGGTGGCAAAATCCGCATTTTAGCCTACTTGTGAGTAGCAAACCGCTTTCAAAAACAAACATGAAATGTTTTGTTCCAACTCAGGCGATCCGGTCTATACTTGTATGCTGCGCGCATCACATAGTAATTCTAGGCTAATAAAATCGGAATAAAAGCACATAATGTTTTCAAAACTCGATATCATGGTTAGTAGAGGCCGATCTTTGATCGAGCGAGCAGGGGTGCTCATAGCTGACCTTCCCCAATCGTACCCAAGTTCCCGAGCCGAGGCAACTTTGGTGATGACGGACACGTGGCCTTAGGCAACGAGTCAGGGTTTCCTAAATTGCCCCAAAATAAATATTTAGGTAGCGACTCTGTATCTGGCAAAGCAGTCCATGTTTGGCACTTCTTTAAAAAAAAAAAATCTGTTTTCAAAAACGATTTGCCGGATTTGGACTTTTTGGTGATTATCGGTCTCGCATTGCACTTTGCGGGATTAGATTCAGAGCCGTGACATTTGAGTCCTGAACTGTAGTGAGCCCAATGAACAAAACGAGATTCCCTCCCGGGACGTTCGGGGACATCTACACATAGTCTCTTGTTCATGTTTAGAATCACTTCCCGTTTGACACGTTGCTCACTTAGTAGACGTAATCTTTAGTGGGCGTAACAATCATCTTGGACAAATGGGTTAAAGAATAGAAAAGACTAACGAATTTGGCTTAAAATGAACCAACCCACATAAAGAAAATGAAGTATCTGGCTTGGGTTCGGCTGGACGTTTTGCCGAGTTCATTGTGTCAAGGGTTGTCTTACATCAATTCATGATGTTTTGATGAACCTTGAAGCGTCTCTACCTCCCTCTTTGAGTTCACTTTATGATAGGAGGGAGGGGTGGTTGTTATTCATTGCACTTACTGATCTTTGTCAACATTGTATCCGAAATCATCAAGCAAACAAATTGCTCATTGATGGTTTTGGAAACAATTCCAACCTTCTCTTGAGGCTTTCCTATGACAGAGAAGTGTGAGAGGGACAAACAGAGTTTAGAATAACTCTGATTGCACTGTTTTCACTTCAAAGCACAAAACAGGATTTTGCATAAAATTAAGGCTCGGCTGGCCTTATTTAGGCCCGGTCGGGCTTCATTGGGGGCTTGCCGATCATCAATGTTTGGTCAGTAATGTGTTTTACAGAAAACAGAGAGCAGTTGCTGAAGGTGAAATAGAACAGACCTAGGCAGACAAAGCAATTCTTGGACGCTGTGCATGCATCCCTTGTGCATCCTTGCTTGCATCAATGTTGTAAATTAATGCTCCAAGTATTGTTGTAATTAGTTATTATTATTGTTACAATTAGTCTTGTTGTAATTAGTATTGTTTATTTGTAATTGTTATAGCTAATTAACTTAGATAGCTAGTTTATTTCTCATTATTATCCTTGTTGTAATAGAGTAGCTAGTTAGTTAATTCTTTTCTTATTTATTCATTCGGTTTTGTAATAATTAGTTTAATTCGGACTTTCAGACTTTGATTCGCATCCTCTTGCATGAGGGCCGACATGTAATAAGTTGTATGTCTTCCAACCCTACGTCTTTCTCCCTTTTACTTTTTTGCTTACGATGGTTAGTATTGAACATCATTTTTTTCAAATTAGCATTCTTATGCTTTGCATCCATTGTCTTGCATGCATCCAAGGTTCGACTCATCATACTAATCCAATATCGATGTTCAAATTCATTGCTTGAATACATGTTTTATCACATGTCTTGAATGGAATCATATGCCATGTTCATAGCCGAGCCAATAAATTACATAATGTGTGCGTTGCATTAGTCATATTGCATTAATTAGGAGTATGCATATTTTTTAAATTATTTTGCTTTGTTTTGGTTCGGAGTACTAGGTGAACAATTTTGAGTTTTAGCATCTTGCATTGAATGTTTATGTTGCCATGCCAAGCATATTTCCATGAGGCTAATTGCTTAAATGATATACATGTTTGAATGCCTGTGGATGGAGGCTAATTGCCAAAATTGGGACAAATTGATTAATATGCATACAAACTCACCTTTTCAAGTGACGAGTATCAAAAAACCATTCAATTTTCAAATAAACATAAAATCAAAGTGTTCTAATCTTTGCAAATTAGTCTATACTTGTGTGCGTCACATAGCAATATTAGTCTAATAAAATTGGAACAAAAGCATATAACGTAAATAAAAATTACATCATGATTAGTAAAGGCCGATCTTTGATCAGGCGAGTGGGGTGCTCAATTCATGACCTTCCCCTCTCGTACCTAAGTTCCCGAGCTGAGACACTTTGGTGATGACGGATAAGTGGCCTTTGGCACGAGTCTCGGGTTTCCTAAATTTTTCAAAAATATTTAGGTGGCGACTCTGAAATCTGGCAAAGCAGTCCACTTTTAGCATTTGATTCAAACATCGATTTTCCAAAATAATTTCTGGATTTGAACTCTTTTGTGTTTTCATTGTTTTACATTGCACTTTGTAAAATCAGATTCGGAACCACGGGAGTCCAAACTGTGGGGCTAGTCGTATTCGAAAGGAACACAAAAAGCAAACCATAGTTTCTGGCAACTCTGTTGGGGATTTAGAGAACTTGACTTGAAACTCATGATGTGAAATTTTATTTACACTTATATGTTCTTTGCATTGCATTTGCATGGTTACTTTAAGTCACTGTGTTTTTCATCTGCTATTCCTGGACGGTTTGTCGGAGGCTTGCCCAAAAGGCTTGCCAAAAGGCTAACCGGTCGTGGGCTTTGCCATGTTGGAAACACAACCCTTGGATTTGGATTACCACTGTACCGCTTGATCTTCCTTTCACTTCTCGGTGTTAGGTGTGAGAGGAATATTAGGTGATCTTGCTGAGGTACCCTTTCGACCATTTGACCTAGTTGCATATAGTGAAACTATAGTGACTATTCCAACTTAGGACAAGATGCCACCCATTTGTAGGATGTTGTGAAACTCATTGTTTGAAATAGTGCAGGCTAGATCATGCCAAAAATCTAGGACAGGGTAACCCTACCCCCTCATAGGGGTGTTTTGGTTCTTTTACTTGGTACGTGCTTTTGCAGTGAGACTGTACAGGATGATTCATATCAATATAAGTTCGAGAATAGAGTTTAGTGGGGATTATAGTTCAGCTATGTGTTATGACTGTTGTGAATTGGGGCCGAAGTGCTGTCCGATTTTGATTATGTTTTTCTTGCTTTTGCTAGGTAGTTTACCATCATAGCTTTAGAAAGACCTGATATTCCCCAAGTTGTGTGGACTCGTTTTGGTAGGCTTTGCAAAGCTCAAGACCTTGTTGGTGGCAGCCAGTGTTAGTCTCACTTCTGCCAGTCACTCGACGAAGAAGGAACAGACAGCCAGCAGTACCAGTACAAAGCACTCGGCAAACATCTATCCGTTCTCACTTAATCAGTTCACCAATAGCTAGTTCACCCAGGCAAGCAATGGCACAAAATACATCACAGAATGCGGAGGAATTTGCTTCCATGATGGCGGCTTTCCAGAGAACCATAGACACTATAAACCAGAGGATGGCTGTACAGGATAAAATTCTCGCTGATCTACGACGTACATTTGGGGCTTCCGCATCAACCGTGCATCCGATCTCGGCTGCTCAGCCAAACTCAGATCTACCACCACCAGTAGAAAATCCCCAAATCCCAGATCTTCAGGAAATGTTTCCCTTAGCTCTAGCTCATAGGCCTCCGGTTCAACCCCCTGTAGGAATCTTTCCTTTTGATATTAATGAAATTGATCCGGCCTTGGTCAAGATTGCTAGGTTGGAGAAAGCATTAAAGAAATCCTAGGGCTTTAACTCCATTTCGTATATCGAAGATGGGTACACTGAGGCTTCGGTCAGATTACCGGAGAAATTTAAGATGCCCCACATCGACAGATTCGATGGGAGTGGGGATCCGATTGTGCATGTTTGGTTGTTTTTAGATGTATTGAGGCCCATGGGTTTGTCTAAGGTGTAGAAGCTTTCCTTGTTTAGGAGAACCATGTCTGATGTGGCGACTATTTGGTACGCTAAATTGGAAGATTCAACAAAGCAAAATTGGGAGAAGCTATTTGAGGCATTGTAGGCACCCCATTTTTGACTGCACTTAAGACTTGGGCGCCTTAGGCTGATCACTCAATGATGAAAAGTTACGCTGTACAAACGTTTGATTTCTTCAGCAAGAAGAGATTCTAAATCCCAACCTTACACCCCATTTTGGACCAAAACTATTTTTAGACCAAAATTATTTTAGACTTTAAAACCCTCTCTTTCAAAATATTTTTGAAAATGTTTTTATGATGTTCCAAGGCTCGCATTTCGTTAAAAATTGTACCTTTCAGTAAACCGAGTAAGGACAAAGTGGAAATAAATGAAACGGAGGTGAAATCTTTGAAAAAATCTTTAAAACATCTTATTTAAAGGCTTGGAGTTGAATAAAATAGGAGGGGAGGGAAGAAAACTAGTTGGGGAAATGGTTGATCTTGAAACCGTGAAGAGAGAACTGAGTAGTCTTCACTAAATCAGGCCTATCTCTTTGTACACTTAGTTGTGAGGCCACCACCATTGGAAAGTGGACTTCCGGTGCTTCAATTTAGACTCAAGAATCTCCTAAAGACAAGTCTGGATGAGGAAGATATGGTCGTTTGAAGTTAGGCATCAATCCAGTTAAGATAGAAATGAGTAATCTTCACTAAAATAGGAATATCTTTTTGCACACTTAGAATTTAGATATGAGGCTACTACCATCAGAAATTAGACGTCCGTAGATTCAATTTAGACTCAAGAATCACCTAAAACCGAGTCCGGATGAAGGAGATATGCTCATTTGAAGTCGGGCCTAGAAGCAGATTTTTGTGGCTGGCCACTACTTCTAGCCTGCCGGCCACTTGTGTAAAGCCTAGATATTTTGTGCCAACTGTCTCCCAAAAGCTCCAGCTGTTTGTATATAGATATTTTTGACTGAGAGGCATGTTTTTCTATATATACTTGACATCTCATGTTTTTAGGTTACAAAAATTTTCAAAAGCTCCAAAACTTGAAATTTTCTCTCTATCTCTATCTTGCAACACACACACCTTACCCAAACACTTCCTAAACCAATATTGGAGCTCTCCTTGCTGAGATTATTAAGTCCAAATTTTAGCCCTTGAGAGTGTAAGCTTTGTGGTTTGTGAATAGAAGAGTAACCTTGCTTTTATGGGTTGAAGCTTGTGGTTTTTTGGACTGTTTTTATGGGTTGAAGCTTGTGGTTTAAGGCTATTAAAGGTAGAGGGGTTAACCACTATTCTTTACACCTTGTCTTCTAAGCCTTTACACTTGTGTTTCCCATCTCTTCCTTAACTTTTTTTTGAGATTTTAAACACTGATTTTCAGAGCTTTTTCTGTGGCTAAAATGTTGTTTTGAAGTCCAAAAATGGAGGGGGTAGCCTCCCCTCCTTGTGTCTTGTTTACTAGCTTACATGGCTTTATGTTTTAGCTTACTCTTTTAGCTATTTTCACTCAATTCTAGCACTGTTTTAGCTTCATTTAGGACTGTTTTCAGGTGCTTATTTCGTTTATTCTTTGTATAGTATGCTTGTAGTGTAATGGTCCTCATAGGTTTGGTAGTTTAGGCCGTAGCCACCAACCTATTTGAGTTGATAGCATTTATTTCATGCTTTCCATACTTGTTTTCATATGTAATCACCTCTGCAACCTCCCTCCTTTCTTGTCTTTTTCTTGGCTTTGAAAGTTGGTTCAAACTAGTTGTTTGTTTAAGCTTGAGATTGCGGTTGTTGTGCTTAATGGTTTAGTCCCTTTGGGGTTTCATTACTAACGGCATGACACTTCTCTCATGCCTAAAACAACTCTTGGCTTGATGCTTCTTTCCATTAGAGGACTTAAAGCTCACCTTTGGACTTAATTTACTAAGGAATGGTTTGTAATTTAAAATGGAGTAATAAAATTGGGGACTAAAATGATGCAAGATAATAGCTTGGTTAGGGTTCAATCGGACGTTAATTGAACCCTTGAGTCTTGAGTTGTTTCATACTCACTAGTGATGAAAACGGTTCAAGAGTCATTGTCAACCACTTTCCTTGATCAATCCATAATAGGAAGGGGGTTTGAGAGTCATATTTGTTACATTTATTGAACTTGCATACTTTGGTTCATAGGCCATCATGCAATGAAATTGCCTCGATTGATGGTTTGTGAATCAAATTTACTACTCCTTTGAGCTATTTGATGATAAGGAGGGGTAGGTTGTGCAAACAACCCTTGAGAATACCCTGTGTTTGCTCTGTTTGATCTCTATTGCAGTAGGAAAAACCAAGCATCAGTGGCCGGTAGGTCACCACTTCTAGCCTGTCGGCCACCTTTGCAAAACCCAGCAGTGTACTTTTCTAGCAAAACAGAGTTGGTTTTGAGGTGAAAAAAACAATGCAAGTGTTCTACTGTGCAACAGAGGCATCTGGCAGTAGAACAGTGGCCTTTTTCGGGTGGAAAGCATTCCTCGTTTACCGAGGCAGAGTAGTTAGAGTAGTTAGCTTAATACTTCTCTAAACTTTGTATTCATGTTTAAATAGTTAATTAGTAATTCATTATTTAGTTTTGAATTGTTGTAATAATTAATTAGCTAGTTTAGTTGATTATTTCATTCGTTTTGTAATTCGTAGTACTTAGCTTAGCTAGTTAGTTTATTTAGACCTTCCTGCGTGAGGGCTCAAATGTTGTAATAACATGTATGTCTTCCAACCCCACGTTTTTCTCCCTTTTATTGACCTGCTTATGATGGTTAGTTTAGGACGTCATGTTTTGTTTAGCATCTCTCATGCCTTGCATCCATTGTTTTGCATGCATTGGGCTTGGTTCATCATTCTAACTTGCATTGTTAGTTAATACTTCTTTGAATACATGCTTAGACCGCATGCTATCAAATTGATTCATATGCCATATTAGTAGCCAAGCCTAGTAATTGCATATTGCATGAGTTGCATTAGTCATGTTGCATAGTTAGGATCATGCATTTTTCTAACTTTGTCATCTTTTTTGGCTTGGAGTACTAGGTGAGCTTTTATTTGTTTTAGCATATTGCGTGAATGTGATTGTTGCCATATCAAAGCATGTTCACTATGAGGCTAAGTGCTTAGATGATAAACTGTTTGAATGCTTGTGGATGAAGGCTAGTTGCTTGAATTGGGATAATTTGATTAATGTCCATTTTAGCCCACTTTTTCAAGTGGCAAATTCATAAAACAATTTCAAAATAAAACATGAAATCAAGTGTTCCCAATTTTGTAAGCTAGTCTATACTTGTGTGCGCATCACATTGTAAGTTAGCCTAATAATCGGAATGAGAGCATGTAATGTAAATAAGAATTATATCATGATTAGTAGAGGCCGATCTTTGATCGGGCAAGGGGGGTGCTCAATTCATGGCCTTCCCCTCTCGTACCTAAGTTCTCGAGCCGAGACAACTTTGGTGATGACGGACTAATGGCCTTTGGCACAAGTCTTAGGTTTCCTAAATTTCCCAAAAATATTTAGATGGCGACTCTGAAATCTGGCAAAGCAGTCCATTTTTGACATTTTATTCAAAACATCGATTTTCCAAAAAAGAATTGTCGGATTTGAACTCTTTTTTGTGTTTTAACTGTTTCACATTGCACTTGTGAAATCAGATTCAGAACCACAGGTAGAGTCCAACCTGTAGGGCTAGTCGTTCTCCGAAAGGAGCGCGAAAAGTCGAGCTACAGGCATTTGTCAATCAATATTTATATAACATCCAGATAGAGATAACCATTAGTGAGCTAGAGGCTATTACCTAGAACCCCAAAGAATCATTCATCGATTTTGTCGCCCAGTGGAGAGCCAAGGCAGCCCGAATGACAAATAGACCTGCCGAAAGAGAACAAGTCCAACTAGTGGTCGAGAACCTCGAGCCAGATATGCTGCAAAGGATGATAGTGGCACCGTTGTCCACATTTGCTTCCTTACATGAGCTGGGGGTCCAAATTGAGAGTGCATTAAAAAAGGATATCATCCACAGAACAAGTAAACCCGCAAGAAGGCCATTCTCTTAAAATACCAATGTTAGCAACAACACTATTCTACGGCATGCGGATGTCAGTACTGTTGTTTCAATGACCAAGATGGCTGATCCTTTGCTATTGCCACAACCTCACAACCTTCACAAAACACCAGCGCACCCCGGAACCGAAGAGTTTTTACTCCCTTCCATATGAGCCCAGCTCGCGCCTTCAAACTATTAATGGAAAAGGGGCATTTCAAGCCTCTTGATCCTTGTCTACTTCCGGACCCACTGCCACCCAAACATGACCCTACCCAGTATTATATCTTCCACCAACAACATGGCCATCCTACAGACTTGTGCTACTGTTTACATCATAAGATCTTCGATCTCATCAACAACAAAGTCATCGCCCTACCTTTCAAACCAAACGTAACAACCAACCCACTTCCTGCACATAATCAAATCCCCCCGTCTAGAAATAGGGATGGCAATTCAAAACCGGCCCGACGGGGATCCCCGGTCCCGACCCTGATTTAAGCGGGTTTTCCCCGAAAAATACCCCCGTGGGGACGGGGATGGTATTTAAAACTTAATCCCCGAACAGTTTCGGGCCGGGGACGGTGATCAGTGTTCAAGCCCCGGCCCGTCCCCGTCCCCGGCCCCGGCCCCGGCCCCGCCCGAATTTTCCCCGAAGCAAAATTACCGTTTTACCCCTCCATATATATATATATATACAAATCAGCCCTTTCCCTTCACTTACACACACAACCTCACACTGACTCGGTCTCACTAATCTCCTCTCATCTCTCTCTCTCTCTCTCTCTAAAACCTTCCGCAGATCTCCATCTCCCACCGCCGACCTCCCTCCTCCCATCGCCGATCTCCACCCTCCCTACGACTCTCTCTCTTCTCCCTTACAAACCCACTTCTCTCTCTCTCTCTCTCTCTCTCTCTCTTTCTTCCCTCTGCCGACACCGTTGCCTCTTCCGACGCCCCTACCTCTTCCGACGCCCCTACCTCCTTCGTCGACTCGATCTGCTGACGCCGTTGCTCTGCCGTGGCCGTCGTCCCTCAGATCTGCTCGATCGAGCTGACGCCGTTGCTCTGCCGTGGCCGTCGTCCCTCAGATCTGCTCGATCGAGCTCATCTGCCTCTCATCTCTCTCTCAGATCTGTCTTACTATCAATTTTTTTTTTTGTGTGTAGTTGATCTTTTGTTAATGATCTGTTGATGTTGAGATGTTTATATTATATTATATTATATCTGTTGATGAAAAATATATCTGTTGTGTGTGTGTGTAACACAGTGTGTTGAACAGATCTGTAATGTATACATACAGATTATTATTATTATTTTTTTTTTGTTCGTGTTTGTAATGTGTGTTAAAAAAAATTTTGTTTGTTGATCTGTTGTTGAAAAAATCTCTCTGTTTGTTGATGAACATGTTGATCAATGTTTTTAATTTTTTGGTCGGGGAATTTCGGGGTCGGGGAAACCCGATCCCCGTTAGGGGACAGGGACGGGGGTGGTTATGGGTTCCCCGTCGGGGATCGGGGTCGGGGACGGGGGTATTTCCACCATCGGGGATCGGGGACGGGGAGTGTGATCCCCGGCCCCGCCCCGCCCCGTTGCCATTCCTATCTAGAAACATTAACCACATTCATACACTACCGCCCACCTTCATCCCTAGCACATATATTTCCTCATTCCATCTACCAAAATTGGAGGTGGTTATTCCAAAAGGCACAGACATGTGCATGATAGATCTAACACCACAAACCCAATCTAAGCCCGTGGCAGTAGAAACGGAGAAAGAGAAAAATGCACTGAAGATAAGGTTGTCTAATACCCGTGTTATAAAGAAGGGGGTCTCGCTCGCAGAGGAGTACAATCCCAGTTTATACATTATGGCCATCGATCAGCCGAAGCCAGTAGTCATACTGCTGGACTTTCTCAGCATTAATGCTATCAGGGAAGGCCAGTTTGGGCAACATCAAAATGATCGGCCTAAACAAGGCCTAAATGACTTGGCTGACTTAGAAGAGGATTTGGCTGATCTGTAGAAGGATCTGGAGGATTTGTACTTCTTCGAAGAAGAGGATACAAGCAGTGTTCAGGTGGGATGGTGTGACCCGAGCCAGCCAGAAACAAGCAATGGATGGTTGAGTGAGGAAGAGTTAGATGCGGAGGAACAAATAGAAGAGACTGGGAAAGAAGAGGAAATTGCTGCTAGTGGCAAGGCTGAGGTTGCACCTCTAACTGAGAAAGAACAGGCACTGGAACAATTTCAAAGGGAAAGGATAGAAAAGATCCAGACGAAGATAACTCTAGAGCAGGGAAAAGGAAAAGAGAAAAAAGAACTTGAGACAACGAAGGGTGATGCCCAAACTACCAAAAAGGTCAAATGGGAGCCCAGCGACCGAAAAAGGATGTTACGGAAACTCTGAAAACATCAGGATTCAGAAACCAAGATTGTGGTGGAGGAAGAATGATATGATAATGGGGCGCGTGATGTTAACATGCTCCAGATAGAACCTGATGATAGCCTGGCCATGACTGCAGGAGAGTGGTAGGAAGACAGCGACCTAAGTCATGCGTACACTGACGAAGGGTGGAAAGCTGATACCTCGGATGACATCTGGTATACTGACGAGATCAATCACACAACCTGGAGTGGTCGGTACTGCAAACCCGCAGCATTAGACCAGCTAGAGACCTTTAACAAGGAAACTAAAAGTGCAAAAGAGAAGGATGTTGAAGAAAACTTGGTCTTAAAACAGCTTAAGAAGATTTAGGCTGACATATCAATCTGGGGGCTGATAATGGCTTCTCGGGAGCATAGACAAGCATTGTTGGAGGTGATGAACCGGACCAAACTGCTTGTCGATACCACTGCTGACCAATTGGTATCGTTGGTTACATCTAGGGATGTTACACCGATGATATCTTTCACAGATAAGGAGTTACCACCTAAGGGTGCCAACCACAATCGTCCCTTACATGTAACCCTAGAAAGTCGAAAAAAATGGATTCCAGTGGTGTTAGTAGATACTGGATCGACGGATCGACGAATCGACGATCAATGTATGTCCAGTGAGGACTGTCTATGCCATCGGTTTGAGGCCGATTGACTTTACACCCACGACCCAAGCCATCTGGGCTTATGACAATACAAGCCGGGATGTTATGGGAATGTTCAAGAGCCATATCCTAATCGGCTCGTCTGAACATGAGGTGGAATTCCATGTCATGGACGTTCTGGCCACTTTTAATCTACTGCTGGGAAAGCCCTAGCTACATCAGATAAGGGCTATATCATCAATAGTCCACCAGTTAGTGAAGTACCCTTTCAAAGGCGGGATTGCCACTGTGTACGGTAATTCTGCAATCCATCGTCCCCAGGGAGCCACTGCGCCATTATTGGAAATCATACATGGGGAGGAGGACATGTTCCTTTCTGGCTTCTCTCTGGCAAAAGCCCAGTTGGTCTAAACCATCATGGCAGAGGGTGATGGGAACTACGTAAGTGCGTAATCTATCTACATGATGAACAAACAGGGGCATATGCCCGGATCAGGACTAGGCCGAAGTGGCAGGTAGGGGGGCACTGTCGCCACGGAGTTGAGTCACAAACCCCATGCTTTCGAGTTGGGATACAAACCTACCGCTGTAGATTGGCAAAAAAAAAGGGCAGGAGTTGAGAGAAAGGCTGAAAGCAAAAAGGATTGGGAAGCAGTATGAGTTAGTCCACAAACCAATACAGGGGACCTTGAATAGACGTTTTGTCCGCCAAGGGGAAGACTTCCCCTTTTGTGGATTCTCAGAGCCCTAGTATGACTGGAAAACAAAAACAAGGTACCCAGGGTTCGAGATCTTCTTCAGACACCAGTTACCAAAAAAGGAGGATGAACAAGTAGACCTGAGCCCTAGCACAGATCAAGATGAGACTGCAAGCCTGGACATTGAAGAAGAAGAAGAGTTGTTGGGAAAAACACTGGTTGACCTACTGATAAGTTCTACTGTCGGAGTTGAGACCACCAACTTGGGGGATAGTTTTACTATCTCAATGATCGGGGATAACCCAGCAGCAGATTTCTCCAATCTTATTGTGGATGCATCTAAGGCTCCACGCCTAGTTTGGAAGTTTGAGCAAGGCATCATCAACAGTTTTGGATCAGATAGTGAGTTTGGATCTAATTCCACTGAGTTTGTGGAGTCGGAGTCAGATTCGAGTTCCTCTGAGTCTGGTATTTCTGGGAGTGGTAACTCGGATACCAAAGTTCTGTCCAGGTCATTTTTTAGCTTTTGTTTCGAGTCTACTGTAACCGAAGATCCAGACTTTTTGAATGGAAATGTTGTGGACTTTGCCTATTTCTCTGTGCCTTTGGTTTGTTGTACTGATCTTAATTTTCAAAATTTTGACATAAACGAAGAGGAAAAAATTCCTTGGGTTTTGAAAAATTTGATTGATCATGAGGAGGAGAGGCATGTTAGGCCCTGTACAGATGAAATTGTATCAATTAACATGGGTACTAAGGGAGATCCTCGCTTGGTCCAGATCGAGTCCACGCTGCTTTCAGAGGAACGCAAGCGTTTAATCGCTTTATTAAAAAATTTCAAAGATGTTTTTGCGTGGTCCTACGAGGACATACCTGGAATCGATCCTGAGATTGTATAGCACCGGATCCCTCTTGACCCTGAGGCCTGGCCAGTTAAGCAAAAGTTGCACAGAGTTCGCCCAGATTGGGCTTTGAAGATCAAGGAAGAAGTTACCAAACAGATTGAGGCAGGGTTCTTACTTGTATCTGAGTATCCAACATGGTTGGCCAATATTGTTCCAGTCCCAAAGAAGGATGACAGAATCAGAGTCTGTGTAGACTTTAGGGATCTGAATAAGGCTAGTCCGAAGGATGATTTTCCACTGCCGCATATTGATGAGTTGGTAGACTTCACCGCAGGCCATGCATTGCTCTTGTTCATGGATGGGTTTTCTGGGTATAACCAGATTCTGATGGCACCTGAGGATAGGGAAAAGACCGCTTTCACTACTCCATGGGGCACCTACTGCTATCGAGTCATGCTGTTTGGGTTAAAGAATGCTGGGGCCATTTATCAAAGGGCTGCAACCACCATTCTGCATGACATGATCCATAAAGTGGTTGAGGTGTATGTGGACAATATGATTGTCATGTCCAAAGATTGAGAGGGCCACTACACCGCCTTGGAGAAATTCTTTCAGCGGATCAGAGAGTGTATATTAAGGTTGAACCCGCAAAAATGCACCTTCGGCATAACAACAGGAAAAATGTTGGGATTTCTAATCACACGGAGAGGAATTGAGGTAGGTCCTTCCAAAATCAAGGCCATCTTAGAAATGCCACCACCAAAGACTGAAAATGAGGTACGCGACTTTCTAGGTAAAATGCAATTCATAAGGTGATTTATTTCAAAACTAACCTTGACTTGTGAACCATTATTTGGTCTCCTAAAGAAAGGAAAGAAATTCCAATGGGATGATCGTTGTCAATTCGCTTTTTAATAGGTTAAGCAGTACCTGCACAATCCGCCTGTGTTATCACTGCCAAAACTGGGAAAACCGTTGATTTTGTACCTATCAGTGACTAATTCAACCATGGGGTGTATGTTGGCTCAAGAGTCAAAGGCTAAGGTAGAGAAAGCCATTTATTACTTGAGCAAGAAAATGCTGGACTACGAGACCCGTTACACTCCCCTTAAGAAAAGCTTGCCTAGCCTTGGTATGGGCTATCCGGAAGTTGAGGCAGTACCTGTTAGCTCACTCAGTAATTCTGGTTTCGAGATTAGATCTCATCAAATATCTCTTTGAGAAACCAGTGCTTACGAGTAGGCTAGCCCGTTGGTTGCTTCTTCTTTCCGAATTTGATCCCAAATATGTTACACGCAAGTCGGTTAGAGGGAGAGCTGTAGCGGAATTCCTGGCAGAACACCCAGTAGTGGGGGATGAAGCGGTAGAGTACTTTTTCCCAAATGAAGATATTCTGCAAATAGGGGAGAAAATATGGCGGATGTACTTTGACCGAGCAGCCAACTAATACGGTTATGGGATCGGTGTGTTGCTGATAGCACCCGATGATTCCCATATACGCTGCGCTTTCAAACTCCAGTTCAAAGTATCCAATAACGAAGCAAAGTATGAGGCGTGTATTGCTGGTTTAGAAGCCACCCTGGAACTAGGGGCAAAAAGGTTGGACGTCATTAGGGATTCGAACTTGGTTGTGTCTCAAGCCAACGGAGATTGGCGGGTTAAAGAGCAGAAAATGAAGGTTTTCCATCAGGTCTTGGATATGTTAATTCTGAGGTTTGAAAAGCTAAAGTTTACCCATCTGCTAAGGGAGAACAACCGATTCACTGATGCACTAGTAACTCTATTTTCTATGGTAGATATTCCATTGGGAGTCAGGATGTGTTCGATCATTATTGAATAGAAGTACACGCCGGCCTATGAAACCATTGCTGTGATAAATGAGGCTTTAGACAAGAACCCCTAGTACTACGATATTTGAAATTTCCTGGAAAAGGAGGCGTATCTGCCAGGAGCAAATGCCAAGGACAAAAAGGGAATATGGCGTCTAGCTGTTCAATTCATCATTTGTGGGGGCAAGTTGTACAAAAGAGGCTATTTGGGAATGCATAAACTGTGTGTGAAGAAGAGGAATCAAGGCGCCTTATGGAGGCCATTCAGGGAGGAGAGTGCAGAGCCCACATGAACAGTGTGATGCTCGGTCGAAAAATCCTTAAACCAGGCTACTATTGGCCAACCATAGAAGAGGATTGTATTGGTTTTGTTCGGCGCTGCCACAAATGCCAGATTCATGCCAACTGTATGAACATTCTGCCATCGAAGCTCTACAACATGACTTCACCATGGCCATTCTCTGTTTGGGGGATAGATGTTATCGGCGTAGTTACGCCAAAGGGGTCAAACAGATATGAATTTATCTTGGTAGTGATCGACTACTTCACCAAATGGGTGGAGGCCAGTCCTACTCTGTGCTAAAAGTGTCGCATGTGGCTAAGTTCATCAAGAACAATATCATCTGTTAGTACGGAGTTCTGAATGAGATTATCTCTGATAATGGGTCGCACTTCAAGAAAGAAATGATAGATTTTCTTGAGAAATGTAATGTGGCTTTCCATAAGTCATCAACCTATAGGTCATAAACCAATGGAGCTGTCGAGGCTACGAACAAAAATATCAAGAGAATTCTGCAGAAGATGGTGGAAACTTATACGGGTTGGCTAGATAAATTGCCATTTGCACTCTGGGGCTACTGGACTTCGATCCGGACATTTACAGGGGCAACCCTCTATTCTCTCGTTTGCGGGATAGAGGCTGTTCTGCCGATCAAAATTGAAGTGCCGTCGCTACGAGATATGGCTGAGTGTCAGATAGCGGAGGCGGACTGACAACAGAGTAGGTTCAAGGAGTTAATGTTGTTTGATGAGAGAAGACTAAGGGCATTATATCATGTCCAGGGATATCAACACATAATTTCCAGAGCTTTTAACAAGAAAGTTAAGTCCAAAAATCTTAAAGAAGGGGACATGGTATTGAAAGACAATCGAGCTCCCATCCATGACCCTAGGGGCAAGTTTAGACCTAATTGGACTGGTCCTTACATCATCAAATCCATCTGGTCAGGAGGGGCAATTATTCTTATGGACTTGGATGGCCTCGAGTTCTCACAACCGATCAATATGGACAAGTTGAAGAAATACTACCCCTGAGAGGCTCGCTAGGCCGGAAACCCGAAAGGGCAACCTAGGCAGAAATTAGAGCATGAAAAATTAGAAACAAAGAAAAACTGAGCTCACAAGGTTGAAAACCCTAAAGGGCAACTTTGGCAAAAGTTAGAGTGCAAAAACAGAGAGTTAATACTCGAGTGAACCTTAACTGAACTACGTAAGGCCTGATTCCTATCTTTGGGATACGTAGGCAACTTCATCCTGAAGTTCAGTCGTGATTATCTCCAACTCAACTGTTCTGTCCGTTTTTCTGATCAAGTTATCTTTATTCGTCATCTATTAGTTTGGTTGTGATCTTTATTTTGGGAAGAAAAGTGGATTACAATACAGAGTAGCAGTGATATGCAATCAGGGGAAGTTATGTTTTTTTTTTTATTCAGGATTGTACATCTTGAGAATCGATTCTATGCGTGTCAGGTGGAGATCGTTTCTGAAAACCGTTTTGAAAAGTTTTAATAAAAGTTGATTTTGTTCAAAATTTTACCCTTTTATAACTTGGACCATTTTTGGGACTGAAAGAAAAATTTTCAGTACTCGCAACTTTAATTTTATTGATTTCAACACAAGTACATTCGCCAACTCTTTGATTTAGATCAAAGTTGCTTTTACATCTTAAAACTTGAAAAGAAAATATCAAAGCAGTAAAACTAGGGGCACAGCTAAGTCAGGTGGCTCTATGCCAAAGACGGCCCAACCTCAGCCTCCTCTTCGAGCCAAGCCAAACACTCCTCAGATAGGGTGTAACCAAAACTAATGGCGGGGGCCAGAATTTCTCTCGTCCTCCAGGCCGTGAGATACTGGAGCAGGTGCGAGGCATGAACCAGAAATGAAGCTGTGTATTCCACTCCCTTATCTGGACGTATCTGATCATGTCCGAACTGGCATTTGAACCATAGAGGGAAATAGAATACGCAATGTATAAGGCCAATTAACACTACACCCGATTGTCGGGACATGCTGTAACTCATTTCAGCCAAATTAAGCTAGGGGCAATGCCAAGTTATGCCAGCTGCAGATTTGCTACACATCCAATCACACCATAACCCCTCTAAGGGGAAATCAATCAGCAGTTGGCGAAAGAAGTAAGCTCGGGCTGAGTACTAGGGGTAAAGGTCCACTACTTGCAGTTTATCCATCAACCATACCTAGGGAGGGATGAAAAATAAGAGAGATTAAAGAATAAAGATGTGTACGATAAGAGAAAAGTAAGGAAGAGGTTATGAGAGAAAAACAGAGAGTGAGTGTTGAGTGATGTGAGAATTATAAATTAGAAGGGTGGAAAATGAAACTTGGAGAAGTAGCAGACTCCTTGCCAAGCGGGTAGTCTTTCACCGATGAAAGTCATCCAAACCTATCAAGTTTTGGCTAGGGCCAGGCCCATGCAACTCTTACCCTCTTTCAGACGTTAGGCCACTTCAATTAACCGGATGCTAGCTTCGTCAAAACTAGGGGTAAGGAGGAATTTCGGAAGAAGGCATAAACAGAGAGCATGTTGCCGGTGGCGTCACCGAAGAAGGTCGCTCTTGCCTCAAATAGCAAAAAATCGATGAACTAAACCGGGGATGTCTAGCTCCCCATCATGTACCAAAGATCGAGCCTCGTGTAATGTTAACCCACACATCCGTCCCAAAGCTTGGGCATGACCAAAATGGGGTTACGGCATGATTTCTTCATCGCGCTGAGACTCCATCAAAGCCCAAAATTCTTCAATCGTCGGACATATCTCCTGTGATCCAAAGCGAAATATGATCGGGTTCCAACATCGAACAATGACATGGAGGAATGGAAAGCAAAGAGAAGTGCGGCTCAAAGGAAAAAGGGCGTTTAGGCCAAAATCCTGAAAGTTGAACTTTTTCGAGCTGTCCAAAGTGGCTACCCAGTCTTGGAGCGTATTGTTGCACAGTGTCTCCATCTTGAGAGCAAAATACCAAAGACTTGCTATTCTGCCAGAAAAATTGCATAGGAGCACCATTTATAGAAGTTGAGAAGGAGCAGTGCATGACAGCTGGGCAGCACTGACCGACCTCGTATTTATGCCCGGTCGTGCCTATTTGGGCTCGGCCGGGTCTAAATGGTGGCTTAGATCAGTAGTTGTAGAAAAAGTTGGCCTTTGTCTTGATGTACTGTGGCTGTGTTTTGAGTCTTGTTTTGTTTGTACCATTTTTTTTTTTAGTATTTGCGAGTTGTTTTCATTTTGTTTTTCTATTATCGAGTTGTATTTTACATTTTGTCCAATTGTGGGTTGTTATCCGATTCAAGAATGAATGCAAGAGCAGATATTCATTGTTTTACGTCTTGTGCGAAGTTTCCATACAAAGGTTACGCCATTCATCACATACTATGAAAGGGGATCATTCAAAAACTTGTCTTTTATAAACTAGCGGGTCCAACGCCGATCATTGTTTTACAAAGCAGCAAAATAAAAGAAAATCCTCCAAAAACAAAAGGGTTTATCTAAAGCTAGTCTTTAACTACAAAGCAAAGACAAAAAGCATATCTCAATGAAGGACTCCTCGGGAGGTGAGCACTGCCTTACTCTACCTCTCCCCCGGTCAGCTCCTCCTCTGCTCCTCACTAGGCCCCGTCTCCGTCTCTTAGCTAGAGGAGGTCCTGCAGGTGCAACTGGTGTTGGCTCAAGCTGGAAAGAGAGAGAAAGTACAGATATCAGAAGAAATCAACAGAGTTATGAGCAAGACTGTCATGACTGTAAACTAGGGGCAAAAGCATATCTCAATCCCATGAGTGGCCAGAGCAGTCTGACTCTTCTGCACCATCAGAAGCAGTCAGTCAATCATTCGGAGGAGGCCATCAGCATATACCCTGGGTACCTGCAAAAGGAAAAGCATCAGAGAATAATAAATTGAAATAATAGAGGGCAGGGAAAACATAAACACAATGGGCAGAAATAAGAAGAGGTGTGTACTTGCTCAATGGCGGGAGCAAACACCAATCTGTGATCCCTCTCAGCAATGTGCTCAAGGGGGATCTGCTCAATCACCTCGTCTGGCTGCATGTATACGACCTCTGTAGGAATCACCAGAAACCCAGGAATGAGAGCTGTATCAGGAGCTCCACTAGTGGCGGCAATCGCAGCAATAACCGCAACAACAACCTCTGGAACAGAGTAGACCACGCCCAAGGTAAGAGGTGCCATCACCTGAGTCTGCAAGAAAGTGGTGAAGTCGCTGGGCTCATGATATCGGTCACCATCCTCTCCCACCATCAGGAAGTCGATCTGAGGACCGTCGTGAAGATCATCCACTACCCTCATGCCTAGAGGATGAGGATGTGTAATGTTCAAATCTACCGCCTCTCATGTCTGGTGAATGAACCTCTCCCCCACGTAATAAGCTCGGCCAAAGGGGCCCTCAAATAGAATCAGCATGGTAGAGGCGTACCATGCAGCAACGTAGGTCGCCCTCGCTGCCTAAAGGATACCCGTCTAGGGGTACCAGTCAACCTATGGAAGCAGATATCAGATGTCAAGGATCTAAGCGTAATATGGAAACAATGTAGTATGAGAATAACAATGCAGTATGGAAATAGTACAGTATGAATAACGATAGTATGTGAACAGCAATATGTGAAAGTTAAAGATTATTGTTTTGTTACGTGATCCGCAGTGATGGTGTCAAAGAAATGGCGAAAGTAGAGGAAGTCTCGGTCTATGCGGTGGTGTCACTTGAATCGGGAGTTGTAGTACAGGGAGTGGGGTACTGACAACTTAATCGGCCTCACCAAGACCGGAGCTAGAGAGGTGAAATATGTGTAAACCCATAGCTGCAAGCATGAAAAGATGGATAAAGCAAATGAGCAGACAAACAGGAAATGCAAAGCAAAGATGAGTAAGAAATGTAGAATTGAACATAATGCAAAGAAAAAGTAAGTGTAAGGCATACCTCCCAAACCCTCCAGTAGCCATTGAGTGAATTCGCCTTGCGGCGGGATTCAGAGCTCATATAATAGTATAAGGTGGCCAGGCCGGCGCCACCCCACTCATACTCTGTCACCTGTGGTAGGTGCACCAGTGCCCCTAGAAGATATAACCCCACGGTATTCTGCCTGTTAGCAAACAGGGTAGTACCGATGAGATACATAAGGAAGCCGCAGGTGTACTGGGCGACCTCATCTGGAGTAGCGGGCTGAGAATCAGAGAAATGATCATAAAACCAACTATACCTTACCATCCCGTGACTGGTGATGTTTGGGATCTCCCCAGGAAGCTGACGCTGTACGGCTCTCCACTGCGTCATATTAGGATCACATGGGATCGGGCCACCAATCTCGACCCGTAGGCCAGTGAGCATCGAGAAATCATATGGAGTTAGGGCCAGCTCCCTGATCGATGAGAAGTGGAACGAGTCCGTAGTGTCCCACCATTTCTCTACCAGGGCCCCATATAGTAGCGACTCAGCTCTCATCTATATGAGCCCTGAACAAAAGGGCCCAAAGTCGGTGGCATCAACCAGTGTGCGGACCTCTGTGGGAAGCCTTTCATATCATCGCCAGGGGCCAGATATGGATCCATAGCCACCAATCCTCCTAGCTATCACCTGTAAATGAGGAGTGTATGTAGCATTAACTAGTAGTTTTCTTGTGAGATTCAACATATGTACAAAACAAAGGAAAGTTGCTTACCATGGAGGCATTGACAGACAAGTGCTCCGCGGGCTCTCGTAGTAGGATGTCCTCATCTATCCTGGGGATGAGGCCCTCAAATCTCAAAATCCTGCCTGGGGATGGAGCATGTATACGTGGTCGGTAAGTGGTCGCATCAAATGGCCTATCAATGAGGAGAGGCAACGCGGGAGCGTCCTCGGCCTCCATATCTGCACCTAAGAAGGCCCCAATACCGATGATAGGGTCCAGGATGGGAACCTCGTCACTAGCCATAGAGAGAAAGTGGAAATAGTGAAGAAAATGTGAAAGGATGAGTGAAAATGAGTAAAAAAATCCAAAATCCAAACCATAGGAGAGAGAAAGTAAAGAGGGGTGCAAAATCAAAGGGAGAAACAAGAAAAGTGTGGGCAAATGTGAGAGGAATCAAGAGAAAAACTCAAAATTTCACCAAATTAGATTTGTTCGGTTCAAAGTGTAGAGAAGGGAATGGGTTTCAAAGAAAAAAATTGCAAGGGTTGTTGGGTAACTCAAGAGAAGGGGAAATCTAGAGAGAGAGGGAGGTTAGAAAGAGAGGGGGAGGAATTTCAATCGAGGTTGTGTGCAAAAATGAAGGTTGGAATGTGTTTTAGTAACCATGTCACACGGCTTTCCCGATTCTGCCCTTGTCGCTATCGAAGCCCCGGCCAGCTATCTTGACACTTGGCTGTGATTCATCGAGGCTCGGCTGGCTCTCAGTGTAAACTCAATTTTTTTTTTTTTACTTTACTTTATTTCTTGTATTATGGAGCTTTAATCTGAAAGAGAAATGATAAAAACAAAACAGTGAAGAAAAAGAGTTGAGCAAGAGAGTAAAGAAAGAGAAAAGAGAGGAAAACAATGAAAAAAAAAAAGAGTTGAAAAAAAAAAAAGAAAGAAAAAGAAAGAGAAAACAATGAGGGGGGAAAAAAAAAAGGAACAAAGGAAAATGAGAGAAGAAAAAAATGAGCGGGTAAAATATGTAAAGGAGGGGAAAAAAAAAAAAGAAAGGAAAAGACAGGAATTTTGTTCATTCTATTCTATTTTGTTTTATTGTGTGAATGCATAATTTGATTTATTTAATTCTTGATTTAATTTGTTTAAACTTATTTATTTAACTCATAGTTTAAACTTATAATGTGATTTGTTTTGTTTAAGACTTTTAATTAGTTTAAACTATTCCGTTCGCTTACAAATTGTTCTACCTAAATTGTAATCCTTTTTGTTATTTCATAAGCGCACGTTTGTTGTATGTACGGTTCATTCAGAGGAGTTCCAGATAAAATCATTCATGCCACAGTAAAATCATCATCCATTTTACAACCAATTGGAATGCGGTGTGTTGTGTTCCAAAAAAAAAAAAAAAAAAGCCCATTGTTTTAACATATTGGCAAAATTGGCTTTTGCTTTACTACATTGCTTTGATTGTTTTGATTTTACGTATCTCTATGTAGAATCTGTGTTTACTTCTAATTCACGTTTATGCATTGCGTCTTGACTTGAGCTATCTCCGAGGCCTTCCTGGGAATGAGATAATTTCACTTCAGAGTTTGCCTGCTTCTGACTTCGGCTACTTATGTATTATTCTAATCTCTTCCTCTCGCGTGCAATGCGTGAGAACTGTTTACATCGGTTAAAAACAGCAAGTGCGCTTGTTCGTTCACACCAATCTTTCCTCCTCTCGCGTGTGATGCGTTAGGAGTGCTCGTTTAAAAACGGTAGGTGTGCCTATTCGTTCACACCAATCTTTCCTCCTCTCGCGTGTGACGCGTTAGGAGTGCTCGGTTAAAAACGGCAGGTGCACCTGTTCGTTCACAACAATCTTTCCTTCTCTCATGTGTGACGCGTTAGGAGTGCTCTGTTAAAAATGGTAGGTGCACCTGTTCGTTCACTCCAATCTTTTCTCCTCTCGCGTGTGACACGTTAGGAGTGCTCGGTTAAAAACATCGGGTGTGCCCGGTGTTCACACCACCTTTCCTCCTCTCGCGTGCGACGTGTGAGGATTGTCCAAATTGGTTAAAAACATCGGGTGTGCCTGGTGTTCATACCACCTTTCCTCCTCTCGCGTGCAACGCATGAGGATTGTCCAAATTGGTTAAAAACATTGGGTGTGCCGGTGTTCACACCACATTTCCTCATCTCGCATACGACGCGTTAGGATTGTTCGCTTTGGTTAAAAACATCAGGTCCACCTATTTGTTCACACCACCCTTCCCCCTATCGTGTGAGATGCTTTAGGATCTCGGTTTAAACCTCGGGTGCCCTCGATGGTTACGTCACCCTTCACCCTTTCTATGCGTGGCATAGTTTGGTCTGCATTTTCTTACATCCTTTCTACATGAGGCATAGTTTGTGTAGCTCGACTTTTCATGCACCTTTTGGAAGACAACTAGCCCTACAGTTTGGACTTCTACGGTTTTGAATCTAATCTCACAAGTGCAACGTGAAATAGATAAACACCAAAGAGTCCAAATTCGGCAAATCTTTTGGAAAATCAATTTTGAATCAAAATGCGAAAAATGGACTGCTTTGCTAGATACAGAGTCGCTACCTGAATATTTTTGAAAAATTTAGGAAACCCATGACTCGTGCCAAAGGCGATGTGTCCTTCATCACCAAGATTGTCTCGGCTCGGGAACTTAGATACGAGAGGGGAATGTCATGAATTGAGCACCCCCGCTCGCCCGATCAAAGATCGTCCTCTACTAATCATGATGTGAATCTTATTTACATTATATGTTCTTGTTCCGATTTATTAGGCTAATATTACTATGTGATGTGCACACAAATATAGACTAATTTGCAAAAATTGGAACATTTGATTTCATGTTTGTTTTTAAAAAGAGTTTGTGAATGTGCCACTTGAAAAAGTGGGCTCAAATGTACATGAATCAAACTATCCTAATTCAAGCAACTAACCTTCATCCACAGGCATTCAAACAGTTTATCACTTAAGCACTTAGCCTCATGGTGAATATGTTTTGACATGGTAACAACCATACTCATGCGATATGCTAAAACAAAGAAAGCTCATCTAGTACTCCAAGCCAAAAAAGATGACAGAGTTAGAAAAAATGCATGATCCTAACTATGCAATATGACTAATGCAATGCATGCGATATGCAATTACTAGGCTCGGCTACTAATATGGTATATGAATCAATTTGATAGCATGCGATCTAAGCACGTATTCAAAGAAGTATTAACTAACAATGCAAGTTAGAACGATACGCCGAGCTCAATGCATGCAAGACAATGGATGCAAGGCATGAGAGATACTAAACGAAACATGATGCCCTAAACTAACCATCATAGGCAGGTAAATAAAAAGAAAAAAGACGTGGGGTTGGAAGACATATACATTATTACAATTGTGCCTTCGCGCAGGAGGATCCGAATAAACTAACTAGCTAAACTAATTAACTACGAATTAACTAATTATTACAAAACGAATTAACTAATTATTACAAACCGAATAAACTAACTATGCTAGCTAGTTATTACAAAACCAATTAATTAATTAACTATTCTATGGAACTAACTAATTATTACACTAATTAATTAATTACAAATTCTAATTAGCTAATTAATTACAACATGAATAAAACATGAAAGAAGTAACTAAGCTAACTAATTAGCCCCGGGAAACGAGGAATGCTCATGCATGCACAGATTTCCACTCGAAAAAAACACTTTTCTACTGCCAGAATGCTTCTGTTTCACAGTAGAACATCTTTTCACCTCAGCCTTTGCTGTGTTTTGTTCCAAAAAGGTTGTTGCTCAATTTGACAAAAGTGGCCGGCAAGCCAGAAGTGGTGGCCTGCCAGCCACAAATTGTAGCCTACCGTCCAAAAATAGTGGCCTGCCGACCATTGATGCTTGGTTCCTCCTGCTGCAACAAAAAGCATACAAAGCACAAACAAGGTATTCTCAAGATATGTTTATACACCTTACCCCTCCTTATCATCAAACAGCTCAAAGGAGTGGCAAGCTCAATTCACAAGCCATCAATCGATGTAATTTCATTGCATGATGGCCTATGAACCAAGGTGTACAATTTCAATAAATGCAACAAATAAAGACTCTCAAACCTCCTCCCTATCATGGATTGATCAAGGGAAGTGGTTGACGTTGACTCTTGAACCGTTTACATCACTAACAAGAATGAAACGAGTCAAGACTCAATGGGTTCAATTAACGTCTTATTGAACCCAAACTAATTTTATCTTGCATCATTTTTAATCCTCATTTTATTACTTCATTTTAATTACCAACCATTCTTTAGTCAATTAAGTCTAAAAGTGTGCTTTAAGTCCTCTAATGGAAAGGAGCACCAAACCAAGTGTTGTTTTAGGCATGAGAGAAGTGTCATGTCCTTGGTAATGAACCTCCAAAGGGATTAAACCATTAAGCACAAGACCTCAATCTCAAGATTAAACAAACAACTAGTTTGAAACAACTTTCAAAACAAAGAAAAAGCCAAGAAAGGGAGGTTGCAGAGGTGATTAAAGATGAATAAAAGTATGGAAAGCTTAAAATAAACACTATAAACTCAAATAGGTTGGTGGCTAAGGCCTAAACCACCAAGCCTATGAGGACAATTACACTACAAACATGCTATACAAAGCTCAAATGTAATGAACAACTAAAAATAGTCCTAAAGCAGTGCTAAAACAGTCCAAAAAGGTGTTGGAATTAAGCTAACAATAGCTAAAACAATAAGCTAAAACATGAAGCAAGTGAAGCTACTAAACAAGCACAAGGAGAGGAGGCTACCCCTTCATTTTTGGGACCTCAAAACAACATTTTTAGCCTCTGAAAAACTCTAAAATTCAATGGTAAAAAGCTCAAGAAAAGTTGATGAGAAGATGGGAAACACAAGGGCAAAGGCCTTAGAAGCAAGGTTCAAAGAAGGGCTATCAACCCCTCTACCTTAAATGGCCTTAAACCACAAGTTTCAGCCCAAAAACACAGGTAAGAAATAGCTTAAAAATAGCAAGAAAAGATGGAGAACAAGTGGTGTAGAGATGGTACAAAAACACTAGAAGGTATACCTCTTGAAGAGGAATGCTTCTTTGAGTTACAAACCACCAATTTCACACTCTCAATTGCCTCAAGAGCTTAAATTCAAGCTCAAATCACCTCAGCAAGAAGTTCTCTAGGTTTAGTTTAGAGTGTTTAG
The DNA here is from genome assembly GCA_030407325.1 of Camellia japonica. Taxonomy (NCBI): domain Eukaryota; kingdom Viridiplantae; phylum Streptophyta; class Magnoliopsida; order Ericales; family Theaceae; genus Camellia; species Camellia japonica. Next base: position 43,646,614 of record JAPPVO010000010.1, on the reverse strand, counting down.
GCAAAGGCTATGCAAGTTGTATGAGTGTGTGAGAGAGAGAGAGAGAGAGAGAGAGAGAGAGAGAGAGAGCTGTAGAGAAGGAGGAGTTTTTCGAAATTTTCTCTTCAAAAGTATTTTCTCACTTCTAAAATTTTCTAACCTTGAAAACAAGAGGGGAGATCCTCTATTTATAGAAAAACATCAAACTCCCTCAGAAATATCAATACATATACGTGTAGGCAAGTGCATGCATATGTGAAAACAGCTGGCACAGCTAACCAAAATATCTACCAAAACACATTTGTGGCCGTCAGGCCACTAATTTTGGCCAGCAGGCCACACACATGGCCGGTAGCCAAGATCAGTGGCTGGCAGCCAATAACAGTGGCTGACAGGCCAAAGAAAGGGGTCAGTAGGTCCCAAGGTTGTTAGGCTTGAAAAACTAGGGTTTTGGGTCCAAAACAAAGCAAGAGGTGTGTAAGGTTTTGAAGACTCAAAGCTGTGGCATTCTGCTGAGGACTTCAAGCATTTAACAAGCATGTACAAATTCATCATTGGGCGTGCAAGCGGTGGTGTCCAAGTCGAAAGGGCGGTCAAAAATGGGGTGTCTATAGTTTGGTTTGAGCCTTCTTTCTGTGTGAGACACAGCGGGGTTGTTTTATTTTGATTCGCATTTTCATTCAAACGTTGCGTTCTTGTTTAGATTGTAGTGTTGTTTCATTGCTTCATTCACATTCGAATGTTTCATTGCATTGTTTCATTGCATGATCATAAGTTATTTCCTGCATTTCATTTTGCATTTTGCCCTCGAGTTCAATCTTTGTATTTATGTTTTGATTTCTTGCCCAAGCTTTACAACCTCGTCAAATGGGTCATCTCTGGGCTTTGACATTCACTCACGTCACTTTATGACTTCGAGCTTTGTCAAAGAAGGGGCAACTATAGACACCTCATTTTTGACCGCCCACAAGACTCGAGCGCTTTGCCCGGTACAATTCAAGCTTGAGAGTGTGTTTGGACTTAGTTTGATTCACAAACAACGAGCTACCTTTGTTAAGAGGTATAAGCTTGTTCTTTTCTCTCTTGCTTTCATTTCTGTCATTTACTATCAAGTTCTTGTATTTTTATGTGGTTTTGATTCTCTTTCAAGTGTCTAAGCTTGGGTTTGGAGAGCTACCAAAGGGTAGAGAGAGTTAACACTCTTTCTTACACCTTTACCTATAGCTCAAACCCTTGCTTTTACACCCTTTTCTTTGCTGTTTAAATTGTTTTTCAGAGTTTAAAAGAGGCTAAAAATCAAACTTTGAGGTTTCAAAAGTAGAGGGGTTAGCCACCCCTCCTTGTTCTTATTTACTAGCCTTGTTGTCTCTCTTTGTTGTTTAGCTTTTTAGGCTCTTTTCATGCACTTTGAGCTACTGTTTTGCACCCATTAAGGGCTGTCTTAGGGTTGTCTTAGGTTGTTTAATTAGTTCATGCTTTGATTAGTTTGCTTGTTGTCTCATAAGTTTGCATACATAGCTTGTTGCATGTTGTTCTAAGATTTTCTTTAACTAATTTCTATGTTTAAGAGCCTCATTTTAATAATCAACTTACCATTCATTTCTTTCATTTGAGAGTTGTTTCAATCGGTTGACGGTTATTCAAAACATGAACTAGAGATCTATTCTTAATGGCTTAATCTCTATGGAGATTCATTGTCAACGGCATAGTCTCTTGTTCATGTTGAGAATCACTTCCCGTTTGACACATTTCTCACTTAGTGGACGTAATTTGTAGTGGACGTAACAATCATCTTTGACAAATGGGTTAAAGAATGGCAAAGACTAATGAATTTGGCATAAAAAGAACCAACCAACATAAAGAAAATGAAGTATCTGGCTTGGGTTCGGCCGGACGTTATGCCGAGTCCATTGTGTCAAGGGTTGTCTTACATCAATTCATGATGTTTTGATGAACCTTGAAGCGTCTATACCTCCCTCTTTGAGTTCACTCTATGATAGGAGGGAGGGATGGTTGTTATTTATTGCACTTACTGATCTTTGTCCAAATTGTATCCGAAATCATCAAGCAAACAAATTGCTTATTGATGGTTTTGGAAACAATTCCAACCTTCTCTTGAGGCTTTCCCATGACAGCGAAGTATGAGAGGGACAAACAGAGTTTAGAATAACTCTGTTTGCACTGTTTTCACTTCAGAACACAAAACATGATTTTGCATAAAATTACGGCACGACCAACCTTATTAGGCTCGGCCGGCCATCAATGTTTGGTCAGCAATGTGTTTTGCAGAAAACAGAGAGCAGTGGCTGAAGGTGAAACAAAGCAGACCTAGGCAGATAGAGCAATTCTTGGACGCTGTGCATGCAACCCTTGTGCATCCTTGCTTGCATCAATGTTATAAATTAATGCTCCGAGTATTGTTGTAATTAGTTATTATTATTGTTACAATTAGTCTTGTTGTAATTAGTATTGTTTATTTGTAATTGTTATAGCTAATTAACTTAGATAGCTAGTTCATTTCTCATTATTATCCTTGTTGTAATAAAGTAGCTAGTTAGTTAATTCTTTGCTTATTTATTCATTCGGTTTTGTAATAATTAGTTTAATTCGGACTTTCGGACTTTGATTCGCACCCTCTTGCACGAGGGTCGACATGTAATAAGTTGTATGTCTTCCAACCCTACGTCTTTCTCCCTTTCACTTACTTGCTTACGATGGTTAGTATAGAAGATCATTTTGTTTCAAATTAGCATTCTTATGCATTGCATCCATTGTCTTGCATGCATCCAAGGTTCGGCTCATCATACTAACCCAATATTGATGTTCAAATTCATAGCTTGAATACGAGTTTTATCGCATGTCTTGAATGGAATCATATGCCATGTTCATAGCCGAGCCAATAAATTACATAATGTGTGCGTTGCATTAGTCATATTGCATTAATTAGGAGCATGCATATTTTTCTAATTATTTTACTAGGTGAGCAATTTTAAGTTTTAGCATCTTGCGTTGAATGTTTGTGTTGCCATGCCAAGCATATTTCCATGAGGCTAATTGCTTAAATGATATACCTGTTTAAATGCCTATGAATGGAGGCTAATCGCCAAAATTGGGACAAATTGATTAATGTGCATACAAACTCACATTTTCAAGTGACGAGTATCAAAAAACCATTCAATTTTCAAATAAACATGAAATCAAAGTGTTCCAATCTTTGCAAATTAGTCTATACTTATGTGTGTCACATAGCAATATTAGTCTAATAAAACTAGAACAAAAGCATATCATGTAAATTAAAATTACATCATGATTAGTAGAGGCCGATCTTTGATCGGGCGAGTGGGGTGCTCAATTCATGACCTTCCCCTCTCATACCTAAGTTCCCGAGCTGAGACACTTTGGTGATGACAGATAAGTGGCCTTTGGCACGAGTCTCGGGTTTCCTAAATTTTCCAAAAATATTTAGGTGACGACTCTGAAATCTGGCAAAGCAATCTATTTTTGGCATTTGATTCAAACATTGATTTTCTAAAAGAATTGTCAGATTTGGACTCTTTTGTGTTTTCACTATTTCACATTGCACTTTGTGAAATCAGATTCAGAACCACGAGAGTCCGAACTGTGGGGCTAGTCATATCTGAAAGGAACACGAAAAGCAAGCCACAGTTAGATGTATCTAAAAATTTTAAAAAAAAGAAAAAAAACTACTTAGAATATTAAAAAAAATAGTAAAAATTAAAAAAATATGAAAAATAAAAAATTTAATTTTTCTGAAAAGTACATTCTAAAAATCCAAATCAAACAAGCTAAATGTTTTCCAAGAACCGAAACAGTTTTAGAATGTCAACATACCATAGCCATTCCAATTTATTTAAGTAAATAAATATATTTTTCGTGTGTTTGGTTCTAATACAGTTTTTGTATTATGTGCAATATGCATGCCAATTATTTATTATTTTAATTTCTAGGTTAATTGATTTTTAGTTTCCTACCATGATTTATATGGGCTTTTTTTTTTTTTTTTTTTTTCTGTATAATAGCATGCTCATGATTTCTAGTTTTCTAGTAATTTATTCACGTAATTTATTTTATGTGATTTAGGTATTATTGCATGAGTTACTAAGAATTGATTAGATAAAATAATAATTTTATTTCTTAAGATTGTTACTAATTTATTTGATTTGTTTGTTATTTGTTTTCTTTTGTATTAACTTTCTTTATAGGTTTACCTAAACTTGAAAAGAGAATATATAATACAAATGAAGAAAACAAATTGGTACTAGTAATTTGAATTTTTGGTTTGAACATGATTACCTTTGCATGAAACAAGGAATAAGATTGGACTTTTAGTTTTTTTGGGGACATAATTGTGAATTGAAATATTTTCTTTAATGTGAAGTTTTATTTCAGATTTAGTTTGGCAACCATTTCAATTTAATTCGATTAATTAAATTCTAGAAACAACGAAGTGTTGGAATTTATGTTTTGAGAGTTTAATGAGATTCGTCTCATCGAGAGCTTTCCAATGATATCAAGAAGGGGAACTTACGTGAAGGTCCTAATAGGTGTACTTATTATCCAATAGGTCCTGTGAGAATTAATGATATTTTTTTATCAAACATTATAAAAAATCGTCACTAAGTGTTATCAAATAAAGAATGTCTAACTCACACGGCTGCTGGAAAGTTTGGTGGTGTAGACACCCCATTTTTGATCGCCCTTAAAACTTGGGCGCCATTAATGCTTACTTGGTAATGAAAGGTGTGCAGTGCAAGGGTTGAATTTCTTCGGCAAGGAGAGCGTCAAATCCCAACCTTACACCCCATTTTTGGACCAAAATATTTTAGACCTTAAAACTCTCTCTTTCATAATATTTTTGAAACAAAGTTTCTACGATGTTCCGAGGCTCGCATTTTGTTAAATGTTGCGCTTTTCGGTAAACCGGGCAAGGACAAAGTAGAAATGAATGAAAGAGAGGCGAATTATTTGAAAAAAATGTTAAAACATCTTTTTTAGAGGTTTGGGGTTGAAGAAACTTGGAGGAGAGGGAAGAAATCAAGTTGGGGAAGAAGTTGGGCATGAACCGTTGAGACAGAGTCGAGCAACCCTCGCTAAATCAGCCCTTTCCATTTGTACACTTGGATTTCAGCTATGGGGCCACCACCATTGGAAAGAGGACTTCCGGGGCTTCATTTTTCACTCAAGAATCTCCTAAAGCCGAGGCCAAATAAGGGAGATATGGTTGGTTGAAGTTAGGTATCAATTCGGTTGGACCAAAACTGAGCAGCCTTTACTAAAAGAGGGATATCTCTTAGCACACATGGAATTTTGATGTTAGGCTGCCACCATTGGAAAGCTTACTTCTGGGGCTTCAATTTAGGAACAAGAATGACCTACAAAGGAGTCCAGACGAAGGAGATATATCTGTTTGAAGTCGGGCCTGGAAGCAGATTTTTGGTGGCCGACCAGCCACCACAAGTGGACGACCGGCCACTACTTCTGGCCGTCAGCCACTTGTGAAAAAAGCTCAAATTTTCCAGATCTTTACCTCTAGCTGTCTCCCATACTGCTCCAGATATTTATGAATTGATATTTTTGACCAAAGCTCTTGTATTTCTATATATAGAGGGCCATCTCTATTGTTTGCAAGGTTAGCAAATTTTGGGAGCCTCTCTCTCTAAAAATCCTCTCTCTACATATCTCTCTCTAGAATTCTCTCTCTCTTACTATTTTGTGCTTGAAAGTGGAAATTCTCTACACATTTGCATACAACCCCTTAACCAAATTGGACCACCTTGGGGCTGAGGCATCTTAGGACCTATTTTGGGCTATTGAAGGGTTATTTGAGCCAAGAAAGTGGCTGTTTAAGTGTTGTGCTTCAAAGGTATAAGTCTTACCTCTTTTAAGCTCTTTGCACATAGTTGTTTTGCCATCTTTTTGTGCTGTTTTGAGCCTAGTTTTCAACTGCAAAAAGTTCTGATTTTTGGGCCTAAACATGTTGGTTTAAAGCCATTTTGTGCTAAGGGGTTGTATCCCCCTTCTTGTTGCCTATTTGTATGTGCCTTTGCATAATCTCTTAGCATGTAAAAGTCAAAATTTTTGGGCCTTTAAACCACTGAAATTCAGAGTCATTTCAATGGTAAAAAGTGTGTTTTGAAATTCAAAAATGGAGGGGGTGGCCTCCCCTCATTCTCTCTCTCTTCCATGCCTAGTTAGCATTACAAGGTAGCATGTTTTTGTGGCTTGTGTTAGCTTATTTCAAGCATATTTTAGGCCTTATTTTGACATGTCTCAACTTTGCTTTTGGTTGGTTGGAGCACTCGTTGTTCGTTCTTTGCACTCGTAGTGCAATTATGCTTACTAGTCTAGCATGCCTAATGAGTTAGCCTATTATTCTAGCTTGTGTTAGCTAGACTCCAGCACATTTTAGCCACTGTTTTGACATGCTTTAAATCTGTTTTGGGTTTTTTAAGTCCTTTGAGGCTTGGTTTGCATGGCTATAGTGTAACGGTCTTCACTAGTCCATTGCTTTGAGGCCTTGAGCATGAAGTGTTTAAGTTATTTACATGTTATAGTCTCATCTTGCATGTAATTTCAGCACCATAACCTCTGTCATGTGCGCATGTATTTCACTCTTTCATTGCTTTTGAGAGTTGTGCTTTGAGCCTTGTTTGCGAGCTATCATATGCGCATGTTTTTCTTGCCTTTTATGTTTTAATCCTAGCATGTTTTGGCTACTGATTTGGCATGTTTAAGCTCTCTCAAGAGCTGGTTTGGTTATTTAAGCTTAATATTGCATGCCTCTAGTGTAATGCTCTTCACTAGTTTTGATGTTTTTGGCTTTTAACATGTTGTGCATGTATTGCTTGCGTGATTTAGTGTCTTGAGCATGCCATTTCAGCACTAAAAAAGTCTGCAACCTCCCTCATTTCTTCATTTTTCTATTTGTTTTGAGGGTTGGTTGACCTTATGATTGTGTTTAAGCTTGAGATAGAGCTTGTACTCAATGGCTTTAACTCTCTTTTGAGGGTTCCTCCTAACCAAAGGCATGATCTCTCTCATGTCTTAAATCATCCTTTGGTTGACCCCTCTCTAATTAGAGGACTCTCACATTGGACTTAATCGGTTAAAAGAATGGTATGGTAATGCTAAAATGAAAAACAAAATGAATCAAGTAAAACAAGACCAAGATAAGCATGTTGTGTGCATTGGATGTGTTCAATCGGACGTTATATTGAACACAAGGTCGATTGGTCCATTTCATACTCAAAGTGATGAAATGAGCCAATCTCCTTTGTCTCCGTTGCCTTTGATCATCCATGACATGGTAGTGGTCTTGAGTCTTATGTGTGCATTCATTAAGCTTCTACAAGCTTGGTTCTTTGGCCATCATGGACGAAAATGTTTGATTGGTGGCTTGAGAGCCAAGTGCCACACTCCTTTAAGCTTGAGAAATAATAAGGAGGGTGGCAGTACACACATTTCCTTGCAAGTGCATTGCTTTGCCTCTATTGCTCTCTGTTGCAGCAAAACTAGAAGCCTGGAAAAGTAGGTGGCCGACCGGCCACTTATACTAGCCGATCGACCAGTTAGGGTGGCCGGCAGCCACTTTTTGTGGCCAACTGGCCACCAATTCATTTTTATGCAAAGTGTTCCTGTTTTGAAGCAGAAACAATCTAGAATGTTGGTTCAGTGTTCAGAGATCACAACAAGTGCAAACAGAGGCATCCGATGGCAAGGCAATGGCATTTTCGGGAGGAAGCCAATTGAGCATACATGCCTCCCTCGCCCGCGAGGCCATTTAATTGTTTAGAATTATAGCTAATTCATACATGTGTTGTAAATTATTTAGCTTAATTCATTTTGTATCTTAATTAGCTTGCGTAGCTAGTTATTCAATTATGCATTGTAATAATTAATTAGCTAGAATAGTTAATTAGTTGGTTTGTAAGAATTAGCTTAGCTCAGTGTAGTTTAGCTTATTTATTCGGACCCTCCTTCGCGAGGGAATAATGTTGTAATAACCGTGTGTGTGTGTGTGCGTGTCTTCCAACCCCACCTCTTTCTCCCTTTTATTTAACCGCTTACGATAGTTAGTTTTAGGACACGTTTTGATTAGCATACCTTATGCTTTGCATGTTTGCATCATTGATTTTGTCTTGCATGCACCGGGCTCGGCGCAGCATTCAAACTGCATTGTATTTCAATACTTATTTGAATACATGTATCAAATTGTCACATTTATATGCCATCTTAGATAGTCGAGCCTATTAGTTGCATTATTGCATGTGTTGCATTAGGCATCTAGCATAGTTAGGATCATGCATATTTCTAACTAGCTTTTGTTTTGGCTCGGAGTACTTGGTGAGTCTTTACGCTTTAGCATACTTGCATGAGTGTGAGTGTTGCCATGATAACATGCTTACCATGAGGCTATGTGCTTACTTGATTAACTGCATGAATGCTTGTGAATGAAGGCTTTGTTGCTTGAATTGGAACAATTCGATGATTGTGAGTTTTAAGCCCACTTTGCGAAGTGGCAAATCATGTTTTAAGCCCATCGTGTTTGATGGCAAATCCGCGCTTTAGCCCACTTGCGAGTAGCGCTTTCAAACCATTTTCAAAAAGCAAACATGAATCGAAACGTTCTAATTCTCGCGACTTAGTCTATATTTGCTTGCTTGTGTGCGTCACATAAGTAAAGTTAGCTAATAACTGGATAAGAACACATGAGGTTTATAAAACAACATATCATGCTTAGTAGAGGCCGATCCTTTGATCGGGCGAGCGGGGGTGCTCATTTCAGGACTTTCCCCTCTCGTACCCAAGTTCCCGAACTGAGGCAACTTTGGTGATGACGGACACGTGGCCTTTGGCACGAGTCAGGGTTTCCCAAATTTCGCAAAATAAAACATTTAGGTGGCGACTCTGTAATCTGGCAAAGTAGTCCATTTTTGGCATTATTTGATTTAAAATATGATTTTCCAAAATGATTTGCCGGATTGGACTTTTTGGTGTTTATCAGTCTCATATTGCACTTTGTGAGATTAGATTCAGAACCGTGTCAGGAGTCCGAACTGCAGGAGACCAATTCGCGCCTCTCCGAAAGGGGGGCGCACGAAGAAAGTCGAGTCCACAGGTGGTTTTTTTTATCAAACGATAACATCATCCTTGACTCATAGATGATTTTAGTGTCATGTAGCAACTCTATCGGTGACATGTGGCAGCCCAATCAACAACGCCAACAAAGTTGCCATGTCATTAAAATTTTTTAAAAATTGTATTTTAGTTCCTAAATTTCAGGATAATTTCATTTTGACCCCAAAACTTTTTTTAAAATTACAGTTTGGCCCCTAAAATTTTTTGTATTTGCATTTTAACCCCTAAAGTTTACGATATTTGTAATTTGGCCCCTAAACTTCCTAGTGTTTGCCGTTTCACCCCTGGAGTTTATGGTATTTGTAGTTTAGTCCTTGAAAGCTTATGAAGTTACGATTTGACCTCTTAAAAAGTAGAGGAATGCGTTCTTGGCTAAATAGACTATTCCGGATGCAATTGTGAACTCTTTCTTTGTAGATTTGGACAATTTATAATTGTAACAGTTATATTTCATATCGTAATAGTTTTAATTTCTAATTTGTAATAGTTTCACCATAGTGAAAAGGAAGGGGAAGGAAAAAAGTTTATACACCTTCGGGTTTAGAGAAAATTTTTGGAATTAATTTTATTATTTCCAAAGTGTTTTGGTTTTCTGTAATAGAAACCAAAGTTTAGCCTTGGATAAAGAGTATTTTTTATTTATGTTCAGAAATGACAACTAAGATGGATTTGGTTTCTAACCTTTGGGGTTTGATAAAGTCTTTTGGTTTAATCTTTTTATTTCCTAAGTGTTCGAAAACCAATGTTTGAGAAAGTCTTTGGTTATAATCTGATTATTTCCAAAGTGTTTTTCAGAAAAGAAACAAAATTTTAGCATTAGCTAAAATATTTTTGATTTTTTATTCAGAAATAATGGGTTCAGTTTCGAGAGTACTGTTTAACTTTTATGAGTGGTGTAATTCTGGTAGCAATTTTTATTTTTTTCAGAATTGGTTTTTTTAACCTGGTTTATCCACTAGAAACTTAATTCTGAATTTGTTTCCCATTAACAATGAGTCAACAAGCTCTTGAAAGTTTTATTTAAGGTTAATTATGTTTTAAGTGGGACCGTTGTGATCCCTCCAGTCTTCCTGGAAACTTTCTTGACCTTGTTCGATTATGAAGTTAGTGGTGAGATTAGTTTTGAATTAAATTTCATTTTTTTTGCGATTTCCTAATGTTAATTTGGTTTTTGGAGAACTAGAATAGTTGAAATTCTATTGTGGTCTTCAGAAATGGCTTCAAGAGATGACAATAGAAAATGCTGTTCCACCTGATAACCTTAAGCCTTGCGATCTTCTTAAAGGAAGATCAAGAAAAATCAAGTGTGATTAAAGGAAATCATAAGATTGCATGATAATATCTCTAAATTAATCAGAGGCAATTAGTATGTTATCTTTGTGTCAATTATAGCATGTGTGATTGCTATTTAACTTTTTTAAAAAGCAAAGATGAGACAACCTGTTAAGTTGTATGAATAAATTTTTTGAATTTTTAAATTCCAAATATATTCTTAAAATTAGTGGCTTCTAGTAAGTGTAAGATCACTGATCACAGAGATAGGAAACTGGTGGTTCCTAGGAAGTATTAGACCACTGGCTACATAGTTATGAGATTGTGGTTCCTAGTAGTAAATAGATTGATTACATGTTAAGACATATTGGTTCCCAGTAGTGGAGAGGCTACTGATCATATGTCAAGACATGATGATTCATAGTAATGAAAAAGTCTACTGATCCTATGTCAGGACGTTGTAATTCCTAGCAGTGAAGTGACTATTGATCACATGTTAGGACATTGTGATTCCTAATAGTGAAAAGTCTACTAACCACGTGCTGAGAAATTAGTGATTCCTAGTGATAAGACTACTGGCCATGTTATGAAGTTTCGAATAGCAGACTATTGAACATTGGACTTGTATTTCCTAATAGTAAGGCTATTGGCTTCAGAGTGACAGGCTATGGGCTTCAGAGTGATAGGTTGGACCAAATATGTTTTGGTGCCTTGAATTCGGAAAAGACCTAATTCGGTTGATGATGGTCTGGGAATGTGATTTTTACGATATGATTTTGAGAGTTTCATAATTATTGACACAAGGAATTTTTTAAAGACCCTTATAGCTTGCTTTTCGTGCTCCTTTCAGATACGACTAGCCTTTCAGTTCGGACTCCCGTGGTTCTGAATCTGATTTCACAAGTGCAATGTGAAACAGTGAAAACACAAAGAGTCCAAAATCTAGTAATTCTTTTGAAAAATCGATTGAAATAAAAAATGCTAAAAATGGACGGCATTACCGGATTTCAGAGTCGCTACCTAAATATTTTTGAAAAATTTAGGAAACCCGTGACTCGTGCCAAAGGCCACTTATCCGTCATCACCAAAGTGTCTCGGCTTGGGAACTTAGGTACGAAAGGGGAAGGTCATGAATTGAGCACCCCACTCGCCCGATCAAAGATCGGCCTCTACTAATCATGATGTGATTCTTATTTACATTATATGCTTTTGTTCCGATTATTAGACTAACATTACTATGAGTTGCACACAAGTATAGACTAATTTGCAAAAGTTGGAATACTTTGATTTCATGTTTGTTTGAAAATTGTTTTTGATACTCGCCACTTGAAAAAAATGAGCTTGTATGTACATTTATCAATTTATCCAAATTTTTGCAATTTGCCTTCATCCACAAGCATTCGAACAAGTATATCACTTAAGCACTTAGCCTCATGGAAAGCATGCCCAATATGGCAACATAAACACAAGATGCAATATGCTAAAGCAAGAAATGCTCACATAGTACTCCACGACAAGCCAAATAGAGAAGAATGATTAGAAAACATGCATGTTCCTAAACCATACAACGTGACTAATGCAACGTATACATTTATGCCACTTTTATAAGCTCGGCTATGAGCATGGTATATGATCCAATTCCAAGACATGTGATAAATCACATATTCAAACAATGAAAATGAAATTTACATTGGTTAGTATGATGAGCCGAACCCAAATGCATGTGAGACAAGTGTATGCGAACATGAGAAATGCTAAGAAACATGATGCTCCACACTACTATTATAAGCGGGTAAATAAAAGGGAGAAAGAAATGGGGGTTGGAAGACATACACGTTATTACAATTTTGCCCTTATGCAAGAGGGTCTGAATGAATGTCCAAGTGTCCGGATTAAACTAACTATTACAAAACCAAATGAATGAGTAAACAACTAATTAGCTAAGTTCTTACAACAAAACTAATAATAAGAAATAAGCTAGCTACTTAATTTATTACAACAAGGGTACACAATAAAACTAACTATCTAAGTTACTCAACAATAAACATTCATAATTATTACAATAATGCTAATTATATTTAATTACAATGATAATGAGAGCATTAATTTACAACATTTGATACAACTAAAAAGCATAAGGATGGTATGCATGCGACAGTTTTCAGAAGCAACTCTGTCTACCTTCCTTGGAATTTGCCCTATTTCAACTTTAGCCACTGCCCTTTGTTTTCTGCAAAACACTCTTTTTACCAAACATTGGGGCTCGACCGGTCCCCAATGAAGCCCGGCCTGGCCCAAATAGGGCCGGTCGTGCCCTAATTTCATGCAAAACTCTGTTTTTGTATTCTTAGGTGAAAACAGTACAGACAGAATTTTTTGAGCTCTGTTTGTCCCTCTTACACTTTTCTATCATGGAAAGCCTCAAGAGAAGGATGGAGTCACTTCCAAAACCATCAATGAGCAAGTTGCTTGCTTGATGATTTTGGCCACGATTTGGACAAAAATCAATTAATGTAATGAATCAACACCAAACCCTCCCCTTTATCATGGAGTGAGCTTAAAGGGGGAAGTAAAGACGCTTCAAAGGTCGTCAAAATATCATGAATTGATGTGTGACGACTCTTGACACAATAAACTCGGCATAACATCTAGCCGAGCCCAAGCAATATAACTGATGTTCTTTATGTTGGTTGGTTCATTTTAAACCAAATTCATTAGTCTTTGCCATTCTTTAATCCATTTGTCCAAGGTGATGATTACGTCCACTAAATGAGAAGCATGTCAAATGGGAAGTGATTCTCAATATGAAAGAGAAACCATGCCGTTGACAATGAACCTCCGTAGAGATGAAGTCATTAAGCATAGATCTCTAGTTCATGTTTTGAATAACCATCAACCGGTTGAAACAACTCTCAAACAAAAGAAATGGACGGTAAGTTGCTTATTAAAATAAGGCTCTTAACATGGAAATCAATTAAAGAAAAGCTAAGAACAACATGCAACAAGCTATATATGAGAACTTATGATACAACAAACGATCTAATCAAAGTTTGAACCAATTAAACAACCTAGGACAACCCTAAAATAGCCCCTAATAGGTGAAAAATAGTGGCTCAAAGTGCATGAAAAGAGCCCAAAAAGCTAAACAACAAGCAAAGAAAATAAGGCTAGTAAGCAAGAACAAGAAGGGATGGCTAACCCCTCAACCTTTGAAACCTCATTTTTAGCCTCTTTTAAACTCTGAAAATCAATTTGGAAAACAAAGAAAAGGGTGTAAAACAAGGGGTTGAGCTATAGGTGAAAGTGCAAGAAAGAGTGTTAACTCTCTCTACCCTTGGGTAGCTATCTAAATCCAAGCTTAGACAGTTGAAATAGGCTCAAGACAATATAAAAACACAAGAAATAGATAGCAAGAGACAACAAAGAGAGCAAGAGAAGAGGTAGTAAGCTTATACCTCTCAAAGAAGGTAAGCCCTTGTTTGTAACACAAACTTGATTCAAGAACACTCTCAAGCTTGAATTGTGATTCACAAAGCTCAACCAAGGTTCTAAGGTTATGATCTAAGGTGATGTATGGTGTATGGATATTGATCAAGAGAGATAGGTTAGCTCAAAGGTGACTTGTATAGAAAGAAGGAGCTCTCTTTTGTGTGTATATGTTCTTTTGAAAATTTTCAGCCCTCAAAACAGAGGTATGACCTCGTTTTTATAGAATTTGAGCAAAACAAGTCAAAAATATCTTCAAAAAAAGACAGCTGGCGGGCTCTCGCCCAGAAAAATGTGTATCGCCATCGAGGCACGGCTGGGCCCTAATGTGCTGCCCCACTCCCCTCTTTCAAACCTAGTATAAGGTGGCATAATGGTAAAAAATGAACCTCTGTGGTAAGAATAAGACAAGTAGGAAAGTTTTGGGATTATTTTGGGGCTCGACTTTGGATTCCCTCATCGAGAACTTGAATTACATAATGCAATTTTCATCATCGAGTGCGTTGGACCAAGCGCCTAAGTTTTACGGGTGGTCAAAAATGAGGTGTCTACAGTTGCTCCTCTTTGATAGAGCTCGAAGTCATAAAATGACGTGAGTGAATGTCAAAGCCCCAAGGCAACCCATTTGACGCAACCGTAAGACTTGGGTAAGAAAATAAACCAAAATGCAAATACCAAAGGTTGAACTCGAAGGTTGCATACCCTTTTGCAAAGAATCAAACCTGCGTAGTTCAAGGGAAAAATGTAAAATGATATGCAGCAATCATAACTTATGATCATGCAATGAAACACTCACATATATGTTAACAAGCAATGAAACAATACAACAAGCAATAACAGGAATACAACACTTGAACAAAAGCATAAATTCAAGCAAAACAAACTGAGCTATGTCTCACACGGAAAGAAATGAATAAATAAACACATCTCACGTGAGAGGGCAAAGAGAGTACGAACCAAACTACATCTCACATAGAGAGGATATAAGAAAATGCAAACCTAACCACGCCTTATGTAGGAAGAGTGAAAAAGATACAAGCCAGACGTCACAGGTAGAGAGGGCAAAAAGCTCCAAGTCAAACTATGTCTCACACAGAAAGGGTGGAGGGTGGTGTGAACCCAGTAATTGAGATCCTAACACGTCTCACTCGAAAAAAGAAAAAGTAGTGTAAACAAATAGACGCACCTGCCATTCTAAACTAAGGTGAACAATCCTCACACGTCGCACACGAGAGGAGGAAAGGTGGTGTGAACAAATAGGCACACCTATTGTTTTTAACCGATGTAAACAATCCTCACGCGTCACATGCAAGAGAAGGAAAGGTGGTGTGAACAAATAGGTGCACTTGTTGTTTTTAACCGAGGCAAACAATCCTCACGTGTCGCACACTAAAGGACGAAAGGTGGTGTTAACAAATAGGCGCACATGTTGTTTTTAACCGAGGTAAACAATCCTCACGCATCGCACGTGAGAAGAGGAAGGTGGTATGAACAAACATGCGCACCTGTTGTTTTTAACTGAGGTAAACAATCCGCAAGCGTCGCATGCGAGAGGAGAAAAGGTGGTGTGAACAAATAGGCGCACCTATTGTTTTTATCTGAGGTAAACAATCCTCACATGTCGCACGCGAGAGGAGGAAAGGTGGTGTGAACAAACAGACGCACTTGTTGTTTTTAACTGAGGTAAACAATCCTCACGCATCGCACGCAAGAGGAGGAAAGGTGGTGTGAACAAACAAGCACACCTGTTGTTTTTAACCAAGGTAAACAATTCTCACGCATCACACGCAAGAGGAGGAGAGGTGGTGTGAACAAACAGGCGCACCTGTTGTTTTTAACCGAGGGAACAATCCTAACGCATCGCACACAAGAGAAGGAAAGGTGGTGTGAACAAACAGGCGCACCTGTTGTTTTTAATCGAGGTAAACAATCCTCACACCTTGCATGTGATATGAGAAAAGGTGGTGTGAACAAACAGGCACACATGTTGTTTTTAACCGAGGTAAACAATCCTCACGCGTCACATGCGAGAGGAGGAAAGGTGGTGTAAACAAACAGACACACATGTTTTTTTAACCGAGGTAAACAATCCTTATGTGTCACACGCGAGAGGAGGAGAGGTGGTGTGAACAAACAGGCGCACCTATTGTTTTTAACCGAGAGAACAATCCTAATGCGTCGCATGCAAAAGGAAGAAAGGTGGTGTGAACAAACAGGCACACCTGTTATTTTTAACCGAGGTAAACAATCCTTACGTGTCACATGCGAGAGGAGAAAATGCGGTGTGAACGAATAAGCGCACCTGTTGTTTTTAACCGAGGGAACAATCCTAACGCATCACACGTGAGAAAAGGAAAGGTGGTGTGAACAAACAGGCGCACCTGTTATTTTTAACCGAGGTAAACAATCCTCACGCATCGCACGTGAGAGGAGGAAATGTGGTATGAACAAATAAGCGTACCTGTTGTTTTTAACAGAGGTAAACAATCCTCATGCATCGCATGCGAGAGGAGGAAAGGTGGTGTGAACAAATAGGCACACCTGTTGTTTTTAACTGAGGTAAACAATCCTAACACGTCGCACGCGATAGGAGGAGAGGTTGGATCAATAAAAGGGGCAAACAATTCAACGCTTGACACAGCGAGATTGGAAGGCCTCAGAAAGTAAAGTTCACTGAGATAGTCCAACTCAGGGTGCAAAATTGAAACGCGAACCAAGGTACAAAACGTAAACACGAAGTTAGGTACAAAACATAAACACTAATTTAACGAAGCTTTCAAATGTGAATTTTAACAAACTAATCGAAGATATAAAATCACAATAATCAAAATGATGCTTGAATTAACAAGTTTATGTAAACAAAACAACACAAAAAGAACAAATCTCTCTCCTTTTCTATTTTTCCTCCTCTCAATTTTGCTTTGTTTGTTTGTTTTTTTTCTCCTTCTTTTTACTGTTTTTTTCTTTTCCTCTTTTCTTTTTGCTTTTGCTTTTCTTTAAGTTTCTCCTCTCTTGTTTTTTTTCTTTTCACTCTTCAAATCCAGAGCAAGGCCTAATATTGAAACAAACAAAGAAAACAACAAAACAAAAAAAAACACAAAAAAAAAAAAAAAAAACTGGGTTGCATTTGGGGCCGGTCGGGCTCCAATGGAGCCAGCTGGGTCACGATAGCGACCAAGGGCAGTTCAGGTAAATTACACTCCCCGTTTGATTTAAACACAAATCAACCCTCATTTCACACACACACCCAAGGCTGAAACTCTCTCTTCCCTCTCTCTAACCTCCCACTCTCTCTAGATTTTCCCTCTCCTTGAGTTACCCAACAACCCTTGCAAAAATTTACCTTAATCCTCTTTCAAATCTCTACATTTTGAACTGAACAAAATTTGATTTGGTGGAGTTTGAGTTTTTCTCTTGGTTTCTCTCATATTTACCCACACTATTCCTCTACCTCCTTGATTCTTCACTCTCTTTTCCATTTTTTTTTTCCTAGGGTCTAAAATTTTGGAGGTTTTTTGAATTTTCACTCAATCTCACTTACCCCCTCACTTTTTTTTTTTTTTTTTTTTTTTTTTTTTGTGTTTGCACATTTTCTCATTTTCTCTCATACATCCCCATAGCTAGTGATGAGGTTTCCATTCCTGACCCCGTTGTGGTATTGGTGTTGTCCTAAGTGTAGATATAGAGGCCGAGGACGCTCCCGTATTGCCTCCCTTTGCCAATAGGCCATTAGACTCGGCCACCTACTGACAATGTACACATGCTCTAACCTCAGGTGGTATCTTGAGATTCGAGGGCCTCATCCCAGGGATAGATGAGGATATTTTGCTGCGACAGGCAGTGGAGCACTTGTCTGTCGATGCCTCTATAGTAAGTAATCTTTCCTTTGTTTTGCACATATGTTGAATCTCATAAGCAAACTACTCGTCCGTCAATGTTGTACACGTATTGATAACAGTCCCCATTTGCAGGTGATAACCAGGAGGATTGGTGGTTGTCCACATTCGGTCCTCGGCACTGGTATGAGAGGCTTCCCGTAGAGGTCCGCACACGGGTTGATGCTACAGGCTTCGAGCCTTTCTATTCGAGGCTCATACAAATGAGGGCTGAGCCACTGCTCTACGGAGACTTGGTAGAGAGTTGGGGTTGGCGGCCCGATCCCATTTGATCCCAATATGACGCAATGGAGAGCCTTACAGCGCCAGCTCCTCGGGGAGATCCCAGACACCACCAGCCACGGGATGGTGAGGTACAGTTGGTTCTTTGATCACTTCTCCGACTTTCAACCAACTACTCCAAATGAAGTCGCCTAGTACACCCGCGGCTTCCTTTTATACCTCCTCGGTACTACCCTATTTGCGAACAGGGAAAATACCGTGGGGTTATATCTCCTGGGAGCACTGGTGCACCTACCACAGGTGGTAGAGTATGACTGGGGTGGTGCTGGCTTAGCCATCTTGTACTACTACATAAGCTCTGTATCCCGCCGAAAGGCAGATACACTTGGCAACTACTGGAGGGTTTGGGAGGTACACCTCATACTCACTTTCTGTTCAGCTTTGCATTCTGTTCAACTTTGCATTTTATTTTCTGTTCATTTGCTCATTTACTCTATCCATGTCTTTCTACTTACAACTATGGGTTTACACGTATTTCACCTCCCTGGCTCTGGTCCCAGTGAGGCCGATCGAGTTGTCAGTACCCCGCTCCCGGTACTACAACTCCCAATTTGAGCGATACTGCCGCATAGACCAAGACTTCCCTTACTTTCGCTGTTTCTTTGATATGATCATTGCGGATCAGGTAACAAAATATTAACCTTTAACTTTTACATACTGTGTGCTTACTACACTATTTCCCATACTACACTGTTTCCATACTATACTATTTCCATACTATTGTTTCCACACTAGACTGTTTCCATACTGCATTGTTTCCATATTGCACTATTTCCATATAGCACTATATGGTCATTTTCATACTGTTGCTTCTTATACTGCTTAGATCTTTGACATCTAACATTTGCTTCCACAGGTTGACTGGCACCCTTGGGCGGGTATCCCTCAGGCAGCGAGGGTGACCTATTTTGCCGCATGGCATGCCTCTACTATGAGGATTTTGTTCGAGGGTCCCTTTGGCCGAGCTTATTACATGGGGGAGAGGTTCATCTGCCAGACACGAGGCATAGCGGATCTTGACATTCCACATCCTCCTCCTCCCAGCATTAGGGTAGTCGATGATCTTCGTGACGGACCCCAAGTTGACTTCCTTATGTTGAGAGAGGATGGTGACTGGTACCACGAGCCTGGCGACTTCACTGCCTTCTTATGTACTTGAGTGATGGCGCCTCTTACCCTGGGCGTGGTCCGTGCTATTCCTGAGGTTGCTGCTGTACCACCGGAGGAGTTCCCGCTATAGCTCCCGTCCCTGGGCTTCCTGTGATTCCTACTGAGGTCGTGTACATATGACCGGATAGAGTGATTGAGTAGATTCCTCTTGAGCATATCAAGGAGAGAGATCGTAGGCTGGTGCTTGCTCCCGACATTGAGCAGGTACACACTTCTTTACACTTCTGCCCACTACACTTTCTCATTTCTTCTTACTGCATTCTGTTATTTTTGTCTACTGTGCACTGTTATGTGGTTCTCAATTCCAATGCTCTCCCTCTTGCGGCATATGCTAGCGACTTTCTTCGGACGATTGATCAACTACTTTTCATGGTATGGAGGAGGCAGACTGTTCTAGTGACCCATGGGATCGAGGTATACTTTGCCCTTAGTTTATAGTCATTACAATCTTGCTCACAACTCTGTTGATCTCTTTTGATAGCTGTACTTTCTCTCTTTTTTTTTTTTTTTTTTTTTTTTCCATTTCATTGCTTGAGCCAGCACCAGTTGCACCTGCA
Organism: Camellia japonica; assembly: GCA_030407325.1. NCBI lineage: Eukaryota > Viridiplantae > Streptophyta > Magnoliopsida > Ericales > Theaceae > Camellia > Camellia japonica. Next base: position 43,626,813 of record JAPPVO010000010.1, on the reverse strand, counting down.
AGACCTCCTCCAGCTAGGAGACGAAGACGGAGACGGGGCTCAGTGAGGGGTAGGGGAGGAGCTGATCGGGGAAGAGGCAGAGTGAGACAACGCTCACCTCCTGAGGAGTCTTTCGAGGATTACACGACCTCCGAGGAGGAAAGGGAGGTGGTCGACATATATTCTAGCAGTCCCAGTGATGACAGTGACACAACTCCTCCGCAGCCGAGGAGGAAGAGAGCGATGATGGGTTATTATTTTTTTTCTTTTGCTTTGTAATTAGGAACTATAGCTTCAGATAGACCTACGTATTTTGTTTTTGAAGACTTTTCTTTTGTTTTTGGTCTTTGTAAATAATGATCAAGGTTGGACCCACTAGTTTATAAAAAGACAGATTTTTACAGTAATCTTCTCGCTTGATATGTGTTGAATGAATGGCACTTGCATGATACTCTTGTACAAGACTGTTAACAACTGTGAATACTTGTTCTTGCTTTGATTCTTGAATCGGATAATAACTTACAACCGGTTAAAATATAAAATACAACTCAATAACACGAAAACAAAATGAGAACAACTCGAAAAATACTAAAAAACACTTGGTATAAATAAAACAGGATTCAAAATACAGCCATAGTACATCGAAGTAAAGGCCAGCACTCTTCTGTAACTGTACTAACCTAGGCCAACATTTAAACCCGGCCAGGCCCAAAAATGAGGTCGGTCAGTGTTGTCCAGCTGTCATGCACTGCGCCTTCTCAAAGTCTATAAAAGGTGCTCCGAAGCTGTTTTCCTGGCAGAACAGCAAGTCCTTGGCATTTTGGTCTCAAGATGGAGACTCTTCTCAACAATAGGCTCCGAGACTAGATAGCCACTTTGGACAGCTCGAAAAAGGTGAACTTTCGTAGTTTTGGCCTAAATGCTTTTTTCCCTCTAAGTCGTACTTTACTTTGTTTTCCATTCCTCTATGCCGCTACTCGATGCTGGAACCCGATCACATATGTGTTTTGCTTTGGATCACAGGAGATGTGTCCGACGATCGAAGAATTTCAAGCATTGATGGAATCCCGGTGCAACAAAGAAATTACGCCTCAGCCTCATTTTGGCCATCCCCAAGCTTTGGGACAGATGTGTGGGTTTTCAATACATAAGGCTCGGTCTTTGGCCCATGATGTGTAGCTAGACATCCTTGACTTAGTTAATCGATTTTTCGTTATTGGAAATAGGGACGACCTTCTCTAGTGAGGTTATTGGCAACATGCTCTCTGTTTATGTTTGCTTGCGCAATTCCTCCTTGCCCCTAGTTTCGGTAGAGCCAACGTTTGGTTGATCGAAGTGGCCCAATGTTTGAAAGAGGGTAAAAGTTACATGGATCTAGCCCTGGCCGAACCTTTGATGGGTTTGGATGCCTTTCATCGACGAGAGACTACCCGCTTTGCAGGGAGTCCGTTACTTCTTCAGGTATTGCCTCCCACCCTGCTAATTTATAATTCTCACATCACTCGACACTCAATCTCTGTTTTTCTCTCAAAACCTCTTCCTTACTTTTCCCTCATCGTACACCTCTATATTCTTTAATCTCTCTTATTTTTCATCCCTCTCCAGGTATGGCTTATGGATAAACTGCAAGTAGTGGACCCTTGCCCCAAGTACTCGGCCAGAGCTTACTTCTTTCTCTAACAGCTAGTGGATTTCCCTTCAGAAGGGTTGTGGTGTGACTGGATGTGCAGCAGATTTGCAGCTGACATAACTTGGCGTTGCCCCTGGCTTACTTTGACTGAGATGAGCTACAGCATGTCCCGTCAGCTGGGTATGCAGTTGATTGGCCTCATACACTACGTGTTCTATTTCTCTTTCCAGTTCAGACGCCAGTTTGGACATGAGCAGACACGTCCAGATGAGGAGGTGAAATACCCAACTTTATTTCCCATTCGTGGTTCACACCTACCTCCATACCTCATTGCTTGGAGGACGAGGGAGCTTTTGGCCCCTACCCCTAGCTTTAGTTACGCCTTTTTTGGTGAGTGTTTAGCTTGGCTTGAGGACGAAGAACAAGTTGGGCCATCTTTAGTTGCAGAAACGTCCACGAGTGCAAGCAAAAGACATAGAGCTACCTGACTTGGTTGTGCCCGTTGTTTTACTACTTTGATCTTTCTTTTCAAGTTTTATGATGTAAAAGTAACTTTGATCTAAATCAGAGAGTTAAAGAATGTACTTGTGTTGAAATCAATAAAATTAAAGTTGCAAGTACTAAATATTTCTTTTCGGTCCCAAAAATGGTCCAAGTTGTAAAAGGATAAAATTTTGAGAAAAATCAGCTTTTATTAAAACTTTTCAAAACCATCTCCAAAAATGGTCGTTACCTAACACACTCAAAACCCATCCTCAAGATGTACAACTCCGAATCAACAAATCACGACTACCTATAACTGCATCCATATACCAGCCCTCCAACATAAAGATCACACAATTGAGTTAACTGATAATAGAGAAAGATGACCTTGTCAAATATGAATGAATAAGACAGTTGAATTGGAGATGGTTACGGCCAAACTTTGGCATGAAGTTGCCTACATATCCCAAAAATGGAAATAAGGCCTTACGTAGTTCGGTTCAGGTTCACTCGAGTATTAACTATCTCCTTTTGCGCTCTAACTTTTGCCAAAGTCACCCTTCAGGGTTTTCAACCTTGCGAGCTCAGTTTTTCTTTATTTCTAATTTTTCATGCTCTAACTTTTGCCTAGGTCGCCCTTTCGGGTTTTCAGCCTAGCGAGCCTCTCAGGGGTAATATTTCTTCAACTTGTCCATATTGATCGGTTATGAGAACTCCAAGCCATCTAGGTCCATGAGAATAATTGCCCCTCCTAACCAGATTGACTTGATGATATAAGGACTAGTCCAATTGGGTCTGACCTTGCCCCTAGGGTCATGAATGGGAGCGCAGTTGTCTTTCAGTACCATGTCTCCCTCCTTGAGATTCCTGGACCTAACTTTTTTGTTAAAAGCCCTGGCAATTCGGCGTTGTTAGCCCTGGACATGATACAATGCCCTTAGTCTTCTCTCATCAGACAACATTAATTCCTCGAACCTACTCTGCTGCCAATCCACCTCTGCTATCCGACACTCGGCCATAACCCAAAGTAGCGATTCTGGTTTTAACCCGTTACCTATTGCATTTTAGACTAGGGTTGGTGTGGTTTAAATAGTTATTCTTATTTGTTTCCTTTGTCTTCCTTTTTATTTTGGTTATCGAGTTGTTGTTGTGTGTTTGGGACAGGTTGGTTGCTTCTTTTTCCAAGCTTTTGTTGCCCAGATTTTAGCTCCTCCGCTCGAGCGGGAATTCTTGCGCTCGAGCAGGCTTCACAACATTTCTCCTCCGCTCGAATGGCCATTCTCGCGCTCGAGCAGGATTCGTCAACCTTTAGTATATTTCGCAGTTCTGAAAATACTGGGAAAGTGCATCGAACGCTCGAGCATCCAGTCTCACGCTCGAGCGGGGACCTTCGTTTGCAAAACTTCTGGAATTGTGCATTCCACGTTCGAGAGCCACTTTTCATGCACGAGCGGAACCTTGTGTCTGACGCTCGAGTGAGGCTTTCCATGCTTGAGCGGACTGCGTGTATTTCAGTTCGAGAAGATGACATTTTGAATCACTTTTTCTTTTCTCTCTCTCTCTCTAAAACTTTCCAAAAAGCTTGTTCTTGAGCTTCTCTCTCTACAATTCACCTTTTCTATTAGATTTCATCTAGATCCATTGAGATTTCCACCCTAGTGCCTTTGAGAAAAAAGTAGAGCTCGTCAAGATCTTCATTTTCAACCGAATAGAAGTGGATTTCAGCGTTCTTGGTGTTTCACTCTTGCTTGGCTCGTCTTCTGTTTTGAGGTAGGGATCTTTCTACACCTTCATATGATATTTAGCTTAGTTATCTGTCACTTGTATAACAATGGTGTGTTTTGGGGATGTAGTAAACAAACCTAGGGTTTGGGCACAAAATGGAAAGAGGGGTTTTGGGTGAAGATGGAATAAATGCTTGTGGGGTTTGATAATAATGTTGTGTTATATCTAATTTGATGATTTTGGCACCTGTTTAATATTTGGAAAAAATGGGGAAATTGCCCCAATTAGGTCAAACTATTTATTTGTATAAATAATTGAAATTAACGTTCAAAATGTGAAATTGAGAGGGCCTTGATATAAATGGTGGAATTGGTTATGTATTAACTCATTCTTTTGGAAGTTTTGAATAAACTATCTGTTGAGATTGAATATTTGTCTAGAGATAACTGTATTGGGCTATCGGTGGAGGATAGCTTTGATTGTTGTAGAAATTGCATGTGGATTAGGTGAATTGAAACTAATCTTCTGATGATTGTTATTGAATATGACCGTGTTTATATACATCGTATATGTATGTTTGTTTTGGAAGTGGAAAGGGGATGTGCTTCATGTTTGATCATATGTTTAAATATGTATGGATGTTTGTTTGGGAGGATAAAGGGGATGGACTCCATTATAATTAAGTTGGCCAGAGTGTCGTGGGTGAAAGTCCCGAAATTATACATGGGTGCCTAGCCCACGGACGAAATATCCGTAAAATGGCAATTGTAGTGCATGTATAGTTTACATGTACATGGGTCTCGTTTGACGGCTGCCCGCGGACGAAATGTCTGTGAAATGGAAGTTTGAAGTGTTTGTACATATGTGTTGTGTGATTTGAAAAGTATTGAGTTGTAGCCTCAGTTCGGTTGTTCAGAAATAATGAAATTGACTCATGACTTGAGAAAGATAGGTAATTGAAATGTGAATTGAAAGTAAGTGGATTAAGACTTGAAGTTGATATCTTATGAGTATAAAGTTGTGAAAAGTTTTAATCACATGCATTGTTTATGCACTTGTACATATACCTTTGCTAAGTTTCATATACTGTGCTAGATGATTTCTAGTGGGTTATGGCTCACCCTATTTGAGAATAACATTTTCAGGTGTTGGTGACTTACCTCTACCAAGGCAATAGCTTGGAGGGACATTTTGGGAGCAAGAGCTTCTTTATTTGAATTGTATATTTTGTAAAGCCTAGGGCTAAATGTGCATGAGCTAATCTTCTTTTGTGCAACCAAGTCAAGGCTTGGAAAGATGTAAGCCAATAGGGCATTTAATTATGTTAAACTCTTGTATTATTAACTTCATGTAATGAAAAGACTATTTACTTTGATTTGTGCTATCATTTATATATATGTTTGTGGATATATTTATGTTATTATTTTAAGGACGTTACACACAGCGATGACACTTCAATTTCAATTGGCAAAACAGCCTCCATCCCATAGACGAGAGAATAGGGGGTTGCCCCTGTAGATGTTTGGATTGAGGTTCTGTAGCCCCAGAGTGCAAATGACAGTGTATTCGGCCAGTCCTTATAAGTCTCAATCATTTTTCGTAGGATATTCTTGACATTTTTGTTCGCGGTCTCAACAGCTCCATTGGTCTGCAGTCGGTATGTTGATGACTTGTGGAAAGCCACGTTATATTTCTCAAGCAGATCTAGCACCTCTTTTTTGAAATGCGAGCCATTATCGGAAATGATCTCATTCGGAACCCCATATCGGCAGATGATATTGTTCTTAATGAACTTAGCCACATTTGATGCTTTCAACATAGAATAGGTCTGGGCCTCCACCCATTTAGTAAAGTAGTTGATTGCTATCAGAATGAACTCATGCCCATTTGATCCCTTTGGTGTGACTACACTGATAACGTCAATTCCCCAGACTTAGAAAGTCCATGGTGAAGTCATATTGTAGAGCTTAGACGATGGTATGTTCATACGATTGGCCTGAATTTGGCATTTGTGGCATCGTCAAACAAAACCAATACAATCCTCTTCCATGGTTAACCAGTAGTAGCCTTGTCTAAGGATTTTCCAGGCCAACATCATACTGTTTATGTGGGCTCCGTACTCTCCCCCGTGAATGGCCTCCATAAGATGTTTTGCTTCTTCTTCTTCAACACATAACTTATGCATTCCTCGATGGCCTCTTTTGTATAATTTGTCTCCGCAGATGATAAATTGGATGACCAGACGCCGTATTCCCCACTTATCTTTAGCATTTGCCCTTGGTAGATACATCTCATTTTCCAGAAAGTTCCAAATATCGTAATACCAGGGGTTTTTGTCTTGCGCTTCATCTATGGCGGCGACGATCTGGTAAGCAGGTGTATACTTCTGCTCAATAATGATTGGACGCATCTTCACTCCTAGCAAGATATCTACCATAGAAGATAGAGTTGCGAATGCATCAGCGAACTGGTTGCTCTCTCTCAACAAATGTGTAAACGTCAGTTTTTCAAACCTAGGAATCAACATATCCAAGGCCTGATAATACATCGTCATGTTCTCTTCTTTGACCTTTCAGTCCCCGTTAGCTTGAGAGACAACCAAATTCGAATCTCCGATGACGTCCAACCTTTTTGCCCCTTGTTCTAGGGTAGCTTCCAAACTAGCAATGCACGCCTCATATTCTGCTTCATTGTTGGACACTCTGAACCGGAGTTTGAACGCTAAGGGTATATGGGAATCATCGGGTGTTATGAGCAACACACTTATCCCATAACTGTACTGGTTAGCCACCCCGTCAAAGTACATCGTCCACGTTTCCTCTTCTATATACAGAATGTCTTCATCTGGGAACAGGTATTCTAGTACTCCATCTCCTTCTACCGAATGATCCGTTAGGAATTCTACTACAGCTCTCCCTTTAACTGACTGGCGTGTAACATATTTGAGATCAAATTTGGAGAGAAGAAGCAACCAATGAGTTACCCTACCTGTAAGCGCTGTTTTCTCGAAGAGATATTTAATGGGATCTAATCTTGAAACCAGGATTACGAAATGAGCTAACAAGTAGTGTCTCAACTTTCTGATAGCCCATACCAAGGCTAAGCAAGCCTTTTCAAGGGGAGTGTAGTAGGTCTCGTAATCTAGCATCTTTTTGCTCAAGTAGTAGATGGCCTTCTCCACTTTAGCTTCAGATTCTTGAGCTAGCATGCACTCCATAGTTGAATTTGTCACTAATAGGTACAAGATCAATGGTTTCCCTGGTTCTAGTGGTGATAACGCAGGCAGATTTTGCAAATACTGCTTGACCTGCTAAAAAACAAACTGTCAGTGATCGTCCTATTGAAATTTATTTCCTTTCTTCAGTAGACCAAATAGTGGTTCACAAGTCAAGGTTAATTTAGAAATAAACCATCTTATGAATTGCACTTTACCCAGAAAGTCGCGCCCCTCCTTTTCAGTCATCGGTGGTGGCATTTCTAAGATGGCCTTGATTTTGGAAGGATCTACTTGAATTCCCCTCTGTGTGATTATACTCACTGATCCGTTGAAAGAATTTCTCCAGTGCGGTGTAGTGACCTTTTTGCTCTTTGGACTTGACAATCATGTCATCTACATACACCTTAACCTCTTTGTGGATCATATTATGTAGAATGGTGGTTGCGGCCCTCTGGTAGGTAGCCCCAGCATTCTTCAACCCAAATGGCATGACTCGGTAGCAATAGGTGCCCCACGGAGTAGTGAAAGCAGTCTTTTCCCTATCCTTGGGTGCCATCAGAATCTGGTTATACCCGAAAAACCCATCCATGAAGGATAACAGCGCGTGGCCGGTGGTGAAGTCTACTAACTCGTCTATATGTGGCAAAGGGAAGTCATTCTTTAGACTGGCCTTATTCAGATCCCTCAAGTCGACACAAACTCTAATTCTGCCATCCTTCTTTGAAACTGGAACAATATTGGCCAACCACGTCGGATACTCAGATACAAGCAAGAACCCTTGATCTTGAAAGCCCAATCTGACCAAACTCTACGTAGCTTCTGCTTAATTAGTCGGACCTCAAGGTCAAGAGGGATCCGGTGTTGTACAATCTCACGATCGATTCCAAGCATGTCTTCGTAGGACCACACGAAAACATCTTTGAAATTTTTTAATAAAGCGATTAAACGCTTGCGCTCTTCCGAAGACAATGTGGACTCGATCTGGACCAAGCGAGGATCCTCCTCAGTACCCACATTAATTGATATGATTTCATCTATACAGGCCTTAACACACCTCTCCTCCTCATGATCAACCAAAATTTTCAAAACCCGAGGAATTTCTTCCTCTTTGTTTAAGTTCAAATTTTGAAAATCAAGATCATTACAACAAACCAAAGGCACAGAAAAGTAGGTAAATTTCACAACATTCTCATTCAAAAGGTTTGAATCCTCAATTACAGTGGACTCAAAAGAAAAGCTGAAAGACGACCTGGATAGGACCATGGTATACGGGTTACCACTCCCGGAAGTACCAGACTCAGACGAACTCAAATCTGACTTCGATTTCACAGACTCAGTGGAATCAGATCCGAACTCACTATCCAATCCAGAACTGCTGATGACGCCTTGCTCAAACTTCCAAACCAGGAGTGGAGCCTCAAATGCATCCACGATAAGATTAATGAAATCTGCTGCTGGTATATCACCGATCATTGAGATAGTAAAACTATCCCCCAAGTCGATGGACTCAGCTCTAGTAGTAGAACTTGCCAGGAGGTCAGCCAGTGCTTTTCCCAATAGTTCTTCTTCTTCAATGCCCAGGCTTGCAGTCCTGCTTTGATCTGTGTGGATGCTCAGGTCTGCCTGCCCATCCTCCTCTTCTGGTAACTGACGCTCGAAGAAGATCTCGAACCCCAGACACATTGTCTTTATTTCCTTGTCAAACTAGGGCTCTGGGAATCCACTGAAAGGGAAGTCTACCCCTTAGTGGACAAAACATCCGTTTAAGGTTCCCCGTATTGGTTTGTGGACTAACTCGTACTGCCTTCCAGTCTTCTTCGCTTTCAGTCTTCCTTGCAACTCCTTCCCCTTTCTTTGCCAATCTGCAGCGTTAGGTTTGTATCCCAGCCCAAAAACGTGAGGGTTGTGACTCACCTCTTGGCAACGGTACCTCCCTACCCACTACTTCTATCCAATCCTGATCCAGGAATATGCCCCTATTTGTTCATCATGTAGATGGACTGAGCACTTACATAATTCCCATCATCCTCCGCCATGATGGTTTGGACCAGCCAGTCCTCTGCCAAAGAGAAGCCAGAAAGGAACACGTCCTGCTCTCCATGTATGATTTCCAATAATGGCGCAGTAGTTCCCTGGGGAGGATGGATCGCAGACTTGCCGTATACAGTAGCAATCCCGTCTTTGAAGGGGTAAATTGCCAACTAATGGACCGTCGACGACACCACTTTCATCTGATGAGCCAAGACCTTCCCAGTAGTAGATTGAACGTGGCCGGTACATCCATTACATGGAATTCCACCTCGTGTTCGGACGGGCCGATCAACACTTGGCTTTTGAATGTCCCCATAAAATCCAGGCTTGTATTTTCATAAGCCCGAACGACCTGAGTCGTAGGTGTAAAGTCAGCCGGCCTCAAACCGATAGCATAGGCAGTCCTCACTGGACATACATTGATTACCGATCCGGTATCTACTAACACCTCCGGAATCCACTTTTTTGACTTTATAGGGTTACATATAAGGGTCGGTTGTGGTTGGCACTCTTAGGTGGTAACTCCTTATTTGTAAAAGATATCACCGGCGTAACGTCCCCATATGTAACCAACGATACCAATTGGTCGGTAGTGGTGTCGATAGGTAGTTTGGTCCGATTCATTACCTTTAACAGTGCTTGCCTATGCTCGTGAGAAGCCATTATCAGCCCCCAGATTGATATGTCCGCCTAAATCTTCTTGAGTTGTTACAAGACCAGGTTTTTTTCAGCATCCTTTTCTTTTGATCTCTCAATCTCTTTGTTGGAAGACTCCGGCTGATATAAGGCCGCGGGTTTGAAGTACCAACCACTCTGGGGCATGTGATTAATCTCATCAGTATACTAGGTGTCATCAAGGGTATCATCCTTCCAACCTTCGTTGGTATATGCATGACTTAAGTCGCTGTCTTCCCACCACTCTCTTGCAGCCACGGTCGGGCCATTATCTGGTTCTATCCGAAGCATGTTCACATTACACTCCCCGTCATCATACCATTCGTCCTCCACCACAATTTTGGTTTCTACATCCCGATATTTTTGGAGCTTCCTTAACATCATTTTCCGGTCACTGGGCTCCCATTCGACCTTTTTGGTAGCTTGGACATCACCCACTGTTGTCTCAAGTTCTTCTTTCCCTTTCACTTTTCCTTACTTCAGAGTTATCTTTGTATAGGTCTCTTCTATCCTTTCCCTTTGAAATTGTTCCAATGCCCATTCTCTCTTAGTCAAAGGTGCAGCCTCAGCCCTGCCACTAGCACCAATTTCCTCTTCTTTCCCAGTCTCTCCTATCTGTTTCTCAACATCTGACTCCTCCTCACTTAACCACCCATTGCTTGTTTCCGGCTGGCTTGGATCCTACCATCCCAGTTGTACACTGCTTGTATCCTCTTCTTCAAAGAAGTAGAGGTTGTCTAGATCCTTTTCCAGCTCGACTAGGTTTTCTTCTCGTTCAGCCAAGTCATTTAGGCCCTGTTCCAGCCAATCATTCTGATTCTACCCTAGCTGGTCCTCTCTAATGGCGTTAATGCTGAGGAAGTCCAACAATATGACTATTGGCTTTGGCTGATCGATGGCCACGATATATAAACTGGGGTCGTACTCCTCTACAAGTGAGGCCCCTTTCTCTATGACTTAGGCATCAAGCAAACCCTTCTCTAGTGCACTCTCTTTCTTCTCCATTTCTAATGCCACGGGTTCGGGTTGGGTTTATGGTGTTAAATCCAACATGCACATATCCGTGCCTTCTGGAATAATCACCTCTAGCTTGGGTAGATGGGATAGAGTAATGTATACACTGGGGTTAAAGGAAGGCGGTAGTGTATGTATTTGGTTAATGTTTTTGGGTGGGGTGACTTGATTATATAGATGAAGCAGATTGGTGGTTACGTTCGGTTTGGCAGGTGGAGCAATGACTTTGTTGTTAATGAGATCCTGGATCTCATGATGTAAGCGATAACACAGGTCTGTGGGGTGGCCGTGTTGCTGGTGGAAGATGCAATACTAGGTAGGGTCATGTTTGGGTAGTAATAGGTCAGGAAGGGGTTGCGGATCAAGGGGCTTGAGATACCCCCTTTCCATAACATTTTGAGGGCGTGGGCTAGGCTCATATGGAGAGGGGTAAAGATTCTTCGATTTTGGGGTGGGCCGGTATTTTGTGAAGGTTGTGAAGTTGTGGTAGTAGCAAAGGGATCAGCCATCTTGGCTGTTGTGACAACAGTAATGACATCTGTAGGCCGTAAAATAGTGCTACTGCTAGCATTGGTGCTCCGGGAGAATGGCCTTCTGGCAGGTTCAGTAGTTCTATAGATGATACCCTTCATGAATGCACTCTCAATCTGGACCCTTAACTCATGTAGGGAAGCAAATACGGACAGCGGTGCCACTATTATTCTCTGTAGCATATCTGGCTCAAGGTTTTGGACTACCAGTCGGACCTGCTTTCTTTCAGAAGGTCTATTTGTCATTCTTGCTGCTTTTGGCCTCCATTTGGCAACAAAGTCAATGAATGATTCTTTGGAGTTTTGGATAACGGCCTCCAGTTCACTGATAGTTACCTCTATCTGAGTGTTATAAGAGTATTGGTTGACAAACGCCTTGGATAACTCCTCCCAATTCCGCTTTGTAGAGTCCTCCAACTTAGCGTACCAGATGCGCGCCACATCAGACAAGGTTCTCTCAAACAGTGATAGTTTTTGAGCCTGAGACAAGCCCATTGGCCTTAGCACATTTGAAAACAAGCAAACGTGCACAATTGGATCCCCACTTCCATCGAATCTATCGATGTGGGGCATCTTAAATTTCTCTGGTAATCTGACCGAAGCCTCGGTGCACCCGTCTTCAACATCTGGAATGGAATTGAAGCCTTGGAATTTTTTTAATGCTTTCTTCAATCTAGCAATCTTGACCAGGGCCGGATCAATTTCATTGATATCAAAAGGAAAGATTCCTGTGGGGGGTTGAACCGGAAGCCTACAAGCTAGAGCTGGGGGAAACATTTCCTGAGGATTTGGGATTTGGGGATTTTCTACTGGTGGAGGTGGATTTCGGGTTTGGCTGAGCAGTCGGGATTGGATGCACGGTTGATGAGGATGCCCCAGATGTACGTCGTAGATTAGCGATGACTTTGTCATGTGCAACCATCCTTTGGTTTACGATATCCATAGTTCTTTAGAAAGTTGGCATCATGGCAGCAAATTCTTCCGTGTTCTATGCCATTGCTGGTCTAGATGAGTTAGATGCTGGTGAATTATTTGAGTGAGAACGAGTAGGTGTTGGCTGAATGCTTTGTACTGGTGTTGCTGACTGTCTGTTCCTTCTTCGTCGAGTAACTGGCAGAAGTGAGACTAGCACAGGTTGGCCACTAACAAGATCTTGAGCCTTGCAAAACCTGCCAAAGCAAGTCCACGCAACTTGGGGAATATCGAGTCTTTTTGAAGCTATGATGGTAAACTACCTAGCAAAAGAAAAGAAAAACCATTGATCAAAAACGGATGACACTTCAGCCTAATTCACAGCAGATAAAACATAACTGAAGAACCCCAATCCCCACTGAACTCTGTTCTCAAACTCATACTGATATGAACCATCATGTACAGTCAAAAGCACATACCAAGTAAAAGAACCAAAACACCCCTATGAGGGGGGTAGGGTTACCCTGTCCTAGATTTTTGACATGCTCTAGGCTGCATTACTTCAATCAATGAGTCTTACAATATCTTGCATATGAGTTGCATCCTGTCATAATTTGAAATAGTCATTATAGCTTCACTATATGCAACTAGGTCAAATGGTCAAAAGGGTACCTTGGTAAGATTACCTAATATACCTCTCACACCTAACACCGAGAAGTGAAAGAAGGATCAAGTGGTACAACAGTAATCCAGATCCAAGGGTTGTGTTTCCAACATGGCAAAGCCCATGACCGGTCAGCCTTTTAGCAAGCCTTTTGGGCAAGCCTCCGGCAAACCATCCAAGAATAGCAAATGGAAAACACAATGACTTAAAGAAACCATGCAAATGCAATGCAAAGAACATACAAGTGTAGATAAAATTTGACATCATGAATTTCAACTCAAGTTCTCCAAGTCCCTAGCAGAGTCGCCAGAAACTATAGTTTGCTTTTCGTGCTCCTTTCAGATATGACTAGCCCTACAGTTTGGACTCCCGTGGTTCTGAATCTAGTTTCATAAATGCAATGTGAAACAATGAAAATACAAAAAGAGTCCAAATCCGGCAATTGTTTTGGAAAATCGATTTGAATCAAAAACGCCAAAAATGGACTGCATTACCAGATTTTAGAGTCGCCACCTAAATATTTTTGAAAAATTTAGCAAACCTGTGACTCGTGCCAAAGGCCACTTATCCGTCATTACCAAAGTGTCTCAGCTCAGGAACTTAGGCACGAGAGGGGAAAGTCATGAATTGAGCACCCCATTCGCCCAATCAAAGATCGACCTTTACTAATCATGACATGATTCTTATTTACATTATATGCTCTTATTCCGATTATTAGACTAGCATTACTATGTGTTGCACACAAGTATAGACTAATTTGCAAAAGTTGGAATGCTTTGATTTCATATTTGTTTGAAAATTCTTTTTGATACTCGTCACTTGAAAAAAAATGAGCTTGTATATACATTTATCAATTTATCCCAATTTTCGCAATTTGCCTTCATCCACAGACATTCAAACAAGTATATCATTTAAGCACTTAGCCTCATGGAAAGCATGTTTGATATGGCAACGTAAATATACGAGCGATGCAATATACTAAAGCAAGAAATGCTCACCTAGTACTCCAAGGCAAGCCAAATAGAGAAGAATGATTAGAAAACATGCATGTTCCTAAACCATACAACGTGACTAACGCAACGCATACATTTATGCCACTTTTATAGGCTCGGTTATGAGCATGGTATATGATCCAATTCCAAGACATGTGATAAATCACGTATGCAAACAATAAAAATGAAATTGACATTGGTTAGTATGATGAGCTGAACCTAAATGCATGTGAGATGAGTGTATGCGAACATGAGAAATGCTAAGAAACATGATGCTCTACACTACCATTATAAGCGGGTAAATAAAAGAGAGAAATAAATGGGGGTTGGAAGAGATACACATTATTACAATTTTGCCCTCATGCAAGAGGGTCTGAATGAATATCCAAGTGTTCGGATTAAACTAACTATTACAAAACCAAATGAATGAGTAAACAAATAATTAGCTAAGCTATTACAACAAGACTAATAATAAGAAATAAGCTAGCTACTTAATTTATTGCAATAAGGGTACACAATAAAACTAACTATCTAAGTTACTCAACAATAAGCTTTCATAATCATTACAATAATACTAATTATATTTAATTACAATGATAGTGAGAGCATTAAGTTACAACATTTGATAGAACTAAAAAGCATAAGGATGGCATGCATGTGACGGTTTTCAGAAGCAACTCTATCTGCTTTCCTTGGAATTTGCCCTGTTTCACCTTCAGCCACTACCCTCTACTTTCTACAAAACACTTTGTTTACCAAACATTGGGGCCCGGCCTTCTCCCAATGAAGCCCAGCCGAGACCAAATAGGTCCAATCGTGCCCTAATTTCATGCAAAACTCTATTTTTGTGTTCTGAGGTGAAAACAGTATAGACATAATTTTTTGAGCTCTGTTTGTCTCTCTTACACTTCTCTATCATGGAAAGCCTCAAGAGAAGGATGGAGTCGTTTCCAAAACCATCAATGAGCAAGTTGCTTGCTTGATGATTTTGGCCACGATTTGGACAAAAATCAATGAATGCAATAAATCAATACCAACCCCTCCCCTTTATCATGGAGTGAGCTCAAAGGGGGAAGTAAAGATGCTTCAAGGGTCATCAAAACACCATGAATTGACGTGTGACGACTCTTGACACAATAGACTCAGCATAACGTCCAGCCGAACCCAAGCAATATAACTCAGGTTCTTTATGTTGGTTGGTTCATTTTAAGCCAAATTCATTAGTCTTAGCCATTCTTTAATCCATTTGTCCAAGGTAATGATTACGTCCACTAAATAAGAAGCATGTCAAACGGGAAGTGATTCTCAACATGAAAGAGAGACCATGCCGTTGATGATGAACCTCCGTAGAGATTAAGCCATTAAGCATAGATCTCTAGCTCATGTTTTGAATAACCATCAACCGGTTGAAACAACTCTCAAACGAAAGAAATGGGCGATAAGTTGCTTATTAAAATGAGGTTCTGAACATGGAAATCAATTAAAGAAAAGCTAAGAACAACATGCAACAAGCTATCTATGAGAACTTATGATACAACAAACGAACTAATCAAAGCTTGATCCAATTAAATAACCTAGGATAGCTCTAAAACAGCCCATAATAGGTGAAAAATAGTGGCTCAAAGTGCATGAAAAGAGCCCAAAAAGCTAAACAACAAGCAAAGAAAATAAGGCTAGTAAGCAAAAACAAGGAGGGGTGACTAACCCCTCCACCTTTGAAACCTCAAAGCATGATTTTTAGCCTCTTTTAAACTCTAAAAATCAATTTGGAAGGCAAAGAATAGGTAAAAGTACAAGAAAGAGTGTTTACTCTCTCTATCCTTTGGTAGCTATCCAAACCCAAGCTTAGACACTTGAAATAGGCTCAAGACAATATAAAAATACAAGAAATAGATAGCAAGAGACAACAAAGAGAGCAAGAGAAGAGGTAGTAAGCTTATACCTCTCAAAGAAGGTAAGCTCTTGTTTGAAACACAAACTTGATTCAAACACACTCTCAAGCTTGAATTGTAATTCACAAAGCTCAACTAAGGTTCTAAGGTAATGATCTAAGGCGATGTATGGTGTATGGATATTGATCAAGAGAGATAGGTTGGCTCAAAGGTGACTTGTATAAGAAGAATGAGCTCTCTCTTATGTGTATATGTTCTTTTGAAATTTTTTAGCCCTCAAGACAGAGGTATAACCTCATTTTTATAGAATTTGAGCAAAACAAGTCAAAAATATCTTCAAAAAAGATAGTTGGCGGCTCTCACCTAGAACAGTGTGTATTGACATCGAGGCACAGCCGGGCCCTAATGTGCTGCTTCACTCCCCTATTTCAAACCCAATATAAGGTGGCACAATGGTCAAAAGTGAACCACTGAGGTAAGAATGAGACAAGGAGGAATGTTTTGGGATTATTTCGGGGCTCGACTTTAGATTCCCTCGCCGAGAACTCGAATTACACAATGTAGTTTTCATCATCGAGTGCGTTGGACCAAGTGCCTAAGTCTTACGGGTGGTCAAAAATAGGGTGTCTATAACCCTGTATGAATTTTTGTAGAGGCTAAGAGCCTTCATATAAATTCTACAAATGTGGGGGTGTCATGTAAAAGGTGACAATACCTAAACCGAAGCGGGTAGGATAGGCCTAAAAATCTGTTGACTTTGTATTCAACGATTATGCACAATATAGTAATGCATATCGATTTTCTTGTGGACAAATCTAATATTCAAATTTACAGAAGAATACCATCATGGAATTGAGGAAGCGATTTTCATGAGGAAAGAGATGCGGCTAGAAGATGTTAAAAGGCTAGGACTTTAAAGGTCTTCTATCTAAATCTTCTTAAACCTATATGGTGGGTAGTGAGGCTAAAAGTTTCTTTGAAGCAATGATTTCTCTAAAAAGAAATTATTAATTTAGCTTTATTTTTCATAGGTAATAAGCCTTGGGATGCAAGTGAATGAAAGCCGATGAGATAGGCTTGTTATCAAAGGATACCGGTAAAGAGAAAGCATAGATTACTTTGATACGTGATCACCAGTTATAGTGAGTGTGATCGCAATTGTACGAAGTTTGGAGATACATCAAGATGGATGTTCAAATAGCTTTCTTATTGCAGACAGCCCATTTTGACCACCCTTAAGACTTGGGCGCTTCATTCCGAACACTCAATGATGAAAAGCTATGTTGTGTAATCTTTTGAATTTTTAGCAAAAGAATTTAGTTTTGAGCTTCAAAACCTAAACCTTGCACCTCCTTTGGACCAAAACCTCATTTTTCTAGCCTAACCAGTTAGAGAACTACTGGCCAACAGATGGCCTACATGCCATTTTCATTGGGCCAGCTGTACATCCTCATGGCCGATCGGCCATGTTCAGCGTAGTAGATATTTTGACAGTTATAGCTGCTCCCATGCACATGCTTTGGAGTAGCTGTCTTTGTTATAGATATTTTTGATGAGAGAATCTGTTTTTCTATAAATACAACACCCCCCCTCCCCTCTCATGGTTTGGGGTTAGAAAATATCTCCAAGTGCCTATAGCTTGTCCAACACACCTCTCTCTTCTCTTGCAATATACATAAACAATAGATACATCATACAAGCTTGAAATTGAAGCTTTTGCTGAGATTCTTGAATACAATTTCAGCTCCTTAAGAGTGTCTAGTTTGTCGTTTGTGAACTAAGAAGCTTTTCCTCTTTTTCAAGAGGTGATCTTTGAACTTTTTCACCATCTTTTCTCTCCATTTTTTTTGTCTTTCATACTAATTTTAAAGTTGTTTTTAATCTTAAAATGTAATTAAAACTTTGTTAAAGTGAGTGAGCTAGCCACCTTTCCATTGGCTAGGTCACTAGTTGTGTACCTCTTTGTTTTCTTTCATTTTTTTTTTTTTACTTTCTTTTCACTTCATTTGGCTAAATTTCAATAACTTTGTAACACTATTTTTAGGGGTTTTTTTGTGTGATATGACTTGAATATGGGCTTATAAAAGGGTCCTAGTCCTTCCCGCTACATGTGCTCTTACTTCCTATGCTTTAAATATCGTATTTGTGTTGTTGTAAGTCCTCTCGAATTTGGTATGTTTAGGATATAACGGCCAATCCGTAGAGTTGATCATTTTTACCTTGTTATAGCTTAACTTGGAACCTTGTGGTCATGGGAGGATTAGAGCTTAGGCTTAGCCACCCCACCACAAGTTTGCTTATCTAGTGTAAACTTCTTGCTTTCATGTTATTATTGTCCACCTTGAAGCTAGGTAGTAGCTTCCATGTTCAAAGTGTTGAAAACTCTCTAATCGATCATTTTCAAAACATGGAAATGGATGTCTCATCCTTATTCCATGAAAAGGAGGAGTTGTCAACAACTTTGATAAGTTGTGTGTTTAAGCTTTGATAGATAGCTCATCTTTTGTTGTTTTTCCTTATTTGCTTTGTTACTCCTACAGAGCTCTTGCTTGAGAAGTGTTAAAAACTCTCTTCTAATTCCACTTTGAAGCATGGAAATGGATGTTTCATCCTCATTCCATAAGTAGGGAGATGAGTTCACAACACTTTTTGAGTTATTACTTTTGTTCATTTTGGTTGCTCTATGATCATCACGTACTATCTTGTGACTTAATGAGTTGTGAGTTAAGCATGTCTACCTCTTCCTTGAATAAATTTCATGATAGGAAGGAGGTAAGGAGAATAGCTTTGTTTTGTGTTTAGCCAAGTCTTTTCCTTTTGCTTTAAAAGATCATCATGCAACAAATTTGCAATGGTTGATGATTTGGGAAGCAAACCTACTCCCTCCTTGAAAATCCTCATGACAGGAAGGAGCAAAAAGGATGAACAACTTTTGGAAACCCTCTGTCTTGCTCTATTCTAGTTCTACTACAGCAAGGTATTCTCCAGAAACAATGGCCAGCCGACCATTATTCTGTATGGCCGGCCACTTGATCAGGCTGGCCGGCCAGGAATGTTGTATAGTAGTGCTATTTTCTAGCAAAACATAGTAGATTTTTTAAAACAAAATAGAACTATTTTCTGACTGTAAACAGAACAGCTTCTAGTAGCAAACAGAGAGGTTTCTGGAGGATGTTCTCACTTGTGCGCATGTGACTCGCCGCTCATTCAAGTCCATTAGATTGGCTTCGAGATTCATATTTTGTTTCATTCAGACTTGTAATAATTAATTAAGTAGTTTATTCATTTGTGTTGTAATAATTAGTTGATTAGGACATTCAGACCTTCTTGTGCGATGGAAAATTTGTAATATTTATGTGTCTTCCAATCCCCATTTCTTTCTCCCTTTTACTTACATGCTTACCTATAGACACCCCATTTTTGACTGCCCGTAAGACTTGGGCGCGCTTTATTCCAAACACCCGATAATGAAAGTTACACTATGTAATCTTTTAAGTTTTCAACAAAGAATTTTGGATTCAAGCTTTGATCCCAAACCTTACATCCCATTTTGACCAAAACTATTTTAGACCTTAAAACCCTCTTTTCAAAATATTTTTTCAAATGTTTCTACGATATTCCAAGGCTCGCATTTCGAAAAGTAAATCGAGTAAGGACAAAGTGGAAATAAATGGAAGGGAGATGAACTCTTTGAAAAATCTTTAAAAAAAACATCTTATTTATAGGTTTGGAGTTGAAGGAAATAGGAGGGGATGTAAGAAAACTAGTCTAGGACAAGGTTAGGCATCAAACCATTAAGAAATAAATGAATAGCCGTCACTAAATTAGGCATATCTCTTTGTACACTTAGAATTTATATGTGAGGCCACCACCATTCGAAAGTAGACTTCTAGGGCTTCAATTTAGGCTTAAGAATCACCTAAAAATGAGTCCGGGTGAGGGAGCTATACCCTTTTGAAGTCGGGCCTGAAATGCGGATTTTTGGACCCGGATGAGTTTGTTTAGATCCAGCCGTGGCTTGTTTAGACCCGGCCGGGTTTTAATGAAAACTTGTCCAAGGTGCCTTTTTAGACCTGACCTTGCATTATTTGGTCCGGTCTTGGGTTTTTTGGGCCCGGCTGAGTGTTTTTGGGCCCGACCGGGTCTCATTAGCGAGAAACAGGACAGCTGGCGGGAATTCGCCAGCTGTTGTTTTTTGAAGATATTTTTGACCAATTTGGCTCAAACTCTATAAATTCAACCTCTCCCCTCAGAATTAGGGGTTAGCAAATTTTCAAAAAGCTTTGTAGAGCTAAAGAGACCTCCCTCCATCTTCAACACCTTTCGTCACCTTCAAACCTTCTTTAACTATACATGCACAATACATACAACATTAGAGCTTGTTCTTGAAGTTTTTTGTTGAAGTTTCAAACCATATTTCATAAAATTGAGGGGGTTTGGAATCAAGTTTGATCAACAATCAAAGCTTGCTCTCTTTAAGAGGTATAAGCTTGTCACCTTTTTCCTTACTTTCATTTCAATCTTTTTCTTGTGTTTTCCTACTATTTTGGATCCATTCCAAGTGTTGGAACTTAAGGTTGAAGACCTACCAAAGGTACAGAGGCTTAACACCCTTTCTTGCACCTTATCCCATAGCTCATACCCTTTGTTTTTGCATTCTTTTCTTTGATTTTCATACTGATTTTCAGAGCTTAAAAAGGCTGGATAACATGGTTTAGATGTCCCAAAAGTGGAGGGGTTAGCCACCCCTCCTTAATCTTGCTTACTAGTTTTGTATCTCTTTGTTTTTGCCTATCTTTTGTGCTCTTTTAGCATGGTTTTAGCCACTGTTTTTGGACTGTTTTGGGCTGGAATATGTGATTTAAAATTGCAAAAAGTGGAAGGGTTAATCACCCCTCCTTAGGCTTTGTTCCATAACTTTTTCTCTACTCTTTTTACTTACTTTGTCTTGTTTTTGCCACTGTTTTTCTTGGTATTAACGGGTTGTTTAATTCATTTAAATAGTTTATGCTTTGAATATCACATTTGTTGTGTTTTAAGTCCTTATGACTTCGGTTGTTTAGGCCTTAGACACCTAGTCATTTGAGTTGATAGCTTTCTTACCTAATTTTCATACAAAGAGTCCCACTTGTTTAATAGTCAACTTTGCATAATCATCTTTGCACTCTCCCTCATTTCTTGGTTTTCTCTTTGTTTGTAAGAGTTCTTTCAAATGAGTGTTGCTTAAGCTTGAGAAAAAGACCTTCCATTCTAAATGGTTTAATCTCTTCGGAGATTCATTATTAGGACATTACATCTCTCTCACACCAAAAACAACTTCTTGTTTGACACCTCTCTTCATTAGTGGACTTAATTCTCATTTTCGGGCAAAATGATTAAAGAATGGAATGGAAAGGTAAGTCAAAAAGGACTAATAAAAGTGGCTTAAAATCAATGAAACTAACATAAAGAAGATGAATAAAATTGGTTGGATTCGGCCGGATGTTATGCCGAGTCCATCGCGTCAAGAGTCGTCATATATTCATTCATGGTATTTTGACGAATTTTAGGGCATGTCTACCTCCCTCTTTGAGCCTTTATGATAAGAGAGAGGGGTGGTCATCTTTCATTACATTTATTAATTTTTTGTCCAAACGTATTTGAAATCATCAAGCCATCAACTTGCGCTTATTGATGATTTTGGAACCAAATCCGTTCTTCTCTTGAAGTTCCTTATGATAGAGAAGAGTAGAAGGGACAAACATGATTTCAAACTGCTCTATCTGCAGTATTTTCATCTCAGAGCACAAAAATGTGTTTTTGCAAGAAAATAGGGCACATCCGGCCTTGTTAGGAGCTGGCCGGGCCTCATTAGGGGCTGGCCGGGCTCCAATGTTTGGTAAACAGAGCATTTTGACAGAAACAGAGGACAGTGACTGATGATGAAACAAAGCAGTGGCACAAAAGGCAGATAGAGCAGTTTCTGAAAACCATCTTTATTGACGTGCATGCTATCCTTGTGAATTTTTTTATATACTTTAATGTTGTATTATTCTTGTTATAGTTATTGTTGTAATTATTATTGTTGTTTATTATATTGATTGTGATTGTTATCATAATATTCTTGTTGTAATAACTTAGATAGTGAGTTAGTTTATTTATTATTCATTAGAATTATTAATAGTTAGTTTAATTCAGACACTTGGACAGTCGGACCCTCTTGCGCGAGGGCCAAATATGTAATAAGTTGTGTATGTCTTCTAACCCCTATTTCTTTCTCCCTTTTATTTACTCGCTTATAATTGTAGCATAATATTTACTTAGCATTTTCCCTGATTTGCATACATTCGTCTTGCATGCATTAAGGTTCGGCTCATCATACTAATCAATGTCAATTTCAAATTCATTACTTGAATGTGATTTATCGCATGCCTTGAATTGACTCACATACCATGTTAAATAAATCGAACCTAATAATTGCATTTCGTGTGCGTTGCATTAGTCATATTGCACTGTTTAGGAGCATGCATTTTTCTTTTCTAATTATTTTGCTTTATTTGGCTTGCCTCGGAGTACTAGTGAGCATTTTTTGCTTTAGCATATTGCATTGTGTGTTTGTGTTGCCACATTGAGCATGCTTTCCATGAGGCAAAATGCTTAAATGATATTCATGTTTGAATAACGGTGGATGAAGGCCTTTTACTTAACTTGGAATAATTTAATTAAATATCAATACGAGCTCACTTTTTCAAGTGACATGTATTCAAAACTCTTTTTCAAAACAAATATAAAATCAATACATTCCAAATTTTGTGACTTGGTCTATACTTGTGTGCATCACTTAGTAAAATTAGCCTAATAACCAGAACAAGAGCATATAATGTAAATAAAAATCACATCATAATTAGTAGAGGCTAATCTTTGATTGGGTGAATGGGGTGCTCAATTAATGACATTCCCCTCTCATACCTAAGTTCCCGAGTCGAGAGACTTTGGTGATGACGGACTAATGGCCTTTTAGCACAAGTCACAGTGTAGCTCAGCTTTTTCACGCCCCCTTTCGGAAACTCAAAAGAAGCCCTACAATTTGGACTCCCGTGGTTCTAAATCTAATCTCGCAAGTGCAATGTGAAATTGATAAACACCAAAGAGTCCAAATCCGGCAAATCTTTTTGGAAAATTGATTTTAGGATAAAAAATGTCAAAATTGGATTGCTTTGCCAGATACAGAGTCGCTACTTTATTTTTGGAGAAATTTAGGAAACCCATGACTCATGCCAAAGGCCACGTGTCCGTCATCACCAAAGTTGTCTCGGCTCGGGAACTTAGGTACAAAAAGGAAATGTCATGAATTGAGCACCCCCTGCTCGCCCGATAAAAGATCGACCTCTACTAATCATGATATGATCTTTATGTACATTATGCGTTCTTATTCCGGTTTATTAGGCTAGCATTACTATGTGATGCGCACAAGTAAGTATAGACAAGTTTGCCCAAATTGGAACAATTCAATTTCATGTTTGTTTTGCGAAAAGGGTTTGAATTTGCCACCTCAAGTGGGCTTAAAGTTTGCGAATTTGCCACCAAACATAATGGGCTTAAAACTGATTTGCCACTCAACAAAGTGAGCTTAAAACGCACATTTATTGAATCGTTCCAATTCAAACAACAAGCCTTCATCCACAGCCATTCAAGTAGTTTATCAAATAAGCATTTAGCCTCATGGTAAGCATGCTAGACATAACAATCACTTACGCTCATGCAAGTATGCTAAAGTACTAAAAACTCACCTAGTACTCCAAGCTAAGAAAATATAAGTTAGAGAAATATGCATGATTCCTAACTATAAAAGATGTCTAATGCAACACATGCAATATGCAATTTAGGAGGCTCGGCTACTAATATAGCATATGGATTAATCCAAGACATGCGGTCTACGCACGTATTCAAAGAAGGTCTTGAAATGACAATGTAGTTTGAATGATGTGCCGAGCCTCGGTGCATGCAATACAAGATGAATGGATGCAAGCATAAGGTATGCTAATTTGAAACATGTCCCTAATCTAACCAACAAAAGCGATTAAATAAAAGGGAGAAAGACGTAGGGTTAGAAGACATACATATTATTACATTTTGCTCTCCCGAAGGAGAGTTCGAATGAATAAATTAAACTAATTAGCAACTAATTAAGGCTTAGGTAATTAAGCTAATTAGGCTAATTAGACTAATTATTACAAACCAAAATGAAATAAATAGCTAAACTAATTAACTAATTATTACAACAATTGAATGAACTAATTAGTAAGCTAACTAATTAATTTACAACACAAGTGTAAGCGAAATAAACAATTAAAGCCTATAACTACACTGCCATTACTCCGCTTTGGGAAATGAAAGATGCACATGCTCGGATACCACCTGAAAAGACCTCTGTTTTGCTCTCAAAAGTTTCTGTTTGCGGAGTTTGAACATTTCCAGAACCATTCTGCTCCATCTGACCAAAATTATACTGAGGTTTGCATCAGTGGCCAGCCGGCCACTGGTAAACACTACCGGCCATGAAGGTGGCCTGCCAGCCATCTATAGTGCACTGCCGGCCATGGATGGTGGCCTGTCGGCCATTGATGCACTGGATCACCACGCTGTAACAGAGTACAAATAGAGCAAAAAGAGGGTTTTTCCAAGGATTGTCTGCCTAATTCACCCCTCCTTTTCATGTATAAATCCAAGGAATTGTGAACTTAAGCCACAAACCACCAATCCAAGCAATTTCATTGCATGATGGCTTGTGATTCAAGATGTGCAAGCTCAATAAATGCAAAACAAGACACTCAAGAACCATCACCCTATCTTTCATGATTAAGGGCAATGGGGACCGAGGAAACTTGAGACATTTCATCACTTTGAGTATGAAATGTCCAAATTTTCCTTATGTTCAATTAACGTCTGATTGAACACACAACACACAAGTTATTATCTTGCTCAATTTTAGTCCCGAGTTGTTAGTTACTCTTTTTAACTTACCAACCATTTTTTATTTCAATTAAGTCCAAAAGGTGAGTTAGAGTCCTCTAATGGAAAGAAGGCTCAAAACACAAGTTGCTTTGGGTATGAAAGAAGTCTCATACCGTTGGTAATGGACCCCTAAAGGGATTAAACCATTAAGTATGAAACCTCAATTCCACACTTAGGCAAACAAATGACTTGAAACAACTTTCAAAGCAAAAAGAAAAACCAAGAAAGGAGAGAGGTTGCAGAGGTTATTAGTGCTGAAATGAAGTGCAAAACAACACCAAATCATGCAATCAACTTAAACAAAAGGTGCCTAAAGGCCTAAAACACCAAGCTTGTGAGGGCTATTACACTACAACCATGCAAAACAAGACTCAACTGATCCAAACAGCCCAAAATAGAGCTAAATCAATTCAAAATAAAGGCAAAAACATGCTGGGATATAGCTACAAAAAGCTAGAAAATCATGCTAACATATAGAACTAACTAGGCTAACAAACAAGACACAATGAGGGGAGGCTAACCCCTCCAATTTTGGACTTCAAAACATGTTTTTTTTCCACTGAAAATACTTTGAAAATCAGTGTTTAAAGGCCCAAAAATAGATGGTTTAAAAAAATGGGAAACACAAGTGAAGAAGCCTTACAAACAAGGTACAAAGAATGGTGAACCACCCCCTACCTTAAAATGATTTCAAACCACAAATTTCTGCCCATTTCGGCAGAGTTTTTATAGCCCAAAAAAGTTTAAAAAAGAAAGGAAAACAAGTATGCAAAGTAAGCTAAAAAAGCAACTATTATACTTCTTGAAGACAAGAGTGATTCTAGGCAACAATTCAAGCTAAAACAACTTGTAGAGCTCCAAGAAGGCCTCAAAGAACCTCAGCTCAAAAGTGATCCAGTTTTGTTAAGGAAGTAAAGGCAAGAGAGTTGTACAAGTAGGCAAAAGTGTAGAGAATTGCAAGAGAGAGAGAAAGAGATATCTAAAGAGAGAGAAAATTTTGAGTTTGAAATCTTTCCACCTTAAAACATAAGAGAGTGGGTCCCTATATATAGAAAACATGAAATCTATACAAGGAGATCCAACCCTCCACGTGTGGACAGATGCAAGCATCTGTGCAAATAGCTGGCACAACTGGCATAAAATATCTGCAAAAAACACTAATGCCCGGTCAGCCATCAGGGATGGCCAGTAAGGCACATCAATGGCCGGTAAACTAGAAGCTCTGGCCAGCAACCTTCATAGATGGCCGGTAGGCCACCAGAGACTGTAGGAGGGAAAAACCAAGACATGGTCCAAAAATGAGACAAAATGGATACAGGGTTTGAAAGGTTCAAACCTGTGGTGTTCCGCTGAGGACTTCAAGCACTCGGCGAGCAATCAAACTCGTCCTCGGATGCACCTGCAAGAACATCCAAGTCTTAAAGGGCCGTCAAAAATGAGGTGTCTATAGTTGCCCCTCTTTGACAGAACTCGGAGTCATGAAATGACATGAGTGAATGTCAAAGCCTAGAGACGACCCATTTTGACAAGGCTGTAAGACTTGAGCAAACAATCAAAATAGAAATAAATGGTTGCGCCCGCAGGCTGCCTACGTATCCCTTTGCAAGGAATCAAACTAGCGTAGTTCTGGGGCAAGATGCAAGCGAAATGCATGATGCAGGAACATAACTGATGATCATGCAATGATGCTGTGCAATGAAACATTTAAATGCAAATGCTATGCAAAGAAGTGCCACAGTTAAACAAACTGAAACAAAGCACAGTAATCCCACACACGAAAAGAAAACCACGCGCCACGCGCGAGAAACACAAACCCAAACTATATTTCATGCAGAAAGGATGTAAGAAAATTATGCAAGCTTAACCACGCATCACGCAGGAAAAGCGAAGGGCGACGTAACCGCCGAGTACACCCGAGGTCTCAATTGAGGTTCTAACGCATTGCACACGTAAAGAGGAAAAAGGTGGTATGAACACCGGGACGCACCTAAGTGTTTTTAACCAAAGGGATCAATCCTAATGCGTCTCATGCGAGAGGAGAAAAGGTGGTGTGAACACCGGGATAGACCCAAATGTTTTTAACAGAAGGGATCAATCATAACGCATCTCACACGATAGGAGAAAAGGTGGTGTGAACACCGGGACGCACCCGAATGTTTTTAAATGAAGGAATCAATCCTAACGCATCTCACGCGAGAGGAGAAGAGATGGTGCGAACACCGAGACGCACCCGAATATTTTTAATCAAAGGAATCAATCCTAACACGTCACACTATAGACACCCCATTTTTTACCGCCCTTAAGACTTGGACGCCTCAGGTTGATCGCTCGAGGGTGAAAGGTTCAATTTCTTCGGTAAGAAGAGCTTCAAATCCCAACCTCACACCCCATTTTTGGACCAAAAATATTTTGACCAAAATTATTTTAGACCTCAAAACCCTCTCTTTCAAAATATATTTTTTTCCCAAAAGTTTCTACGATGTTTCGAGACTCACATTTCGTTAAATGTTGCACTTTTCGGTAAACCGAGCAAGGACAAAGTGGAAATAAATGAAAGAGAGGTGAAATCTTTGAAAAATATTTCAAAACACCTCATTTAGAGGTTTGGAGTTAAAAATTAGAGGAGAAAGAAGAAAACTAGTTGAGGAGAAGTTAGGCATGAATCTGGTTAGGACCAAAACTAAGCAGCCTTCACTAAAATAGGAATATCTTTTTACACAGTTGGAATTTTGATGTGAGGCTTCCACCATTTGAAATAAGACTTCCGGGGCTTCAATTTCGACTCAAGAATGACCTGCAAAGAAGTCCGGATAAAGGAGATATGCCCATTTGAAGTTGGACCTGGAGAGCAGATTTTTCTAGCCAGCCACTGGTGGAGTTTACTGGCCATGGATGGGCTTTGTCGGCCATGTGTCGGCCATGAATGGATTTTTTCAGCCATCTTTTGTTCAATGGTGACTCTTGTCGGCCACCAAAAGGCAGTTTTTGTACAGATATTTTCCCTCCAGCTGTTTCACACTGTTCCAGCTGTCCTATATAGATATTTTCGACCTGAGCTCACATTTTTATATATATAGAGGACCTTCTCTTTTGTTTTCATGGTTTGAAAAATCTTGGGAGCCTCTCTCTCTACAATCCTCTCTCTCTAGATTTCTCTCTCTCTCTTAAACTTTTGTTCATACAAGTAGAGATATACTTCTAGTCTGCCTATCAACCCTTAACCAAAGTTGCTTATCTTTGGGCTAAGGTTACTTGGGACCCTCTTTGAGCTCTAGAAGGTGGTCTTGGCTTGATTTAGTGCCTCATTTGTGCCTAGAATTGTCCTTTGCTTCAAGAGGTATAACACTTGTCCTTTAAGCTTGTTTTGTACACTTGTTTTGCCATCTTTTCAAACTGTTTTTTGGGATGATTTTGAACTGTAAAAACCTCTATTTTTGTGGCCTAAAAGTGTTGGTTTGGGGCCATTTTCAGTTAAGGGGTGGTCCACCCTCTTTGCTCATTTGCTTGTTAAGCTTTTGCACCATTTTTCATCACTTTCAAATCAAACTTTTTAGGCCTTTTAACCACTGAATTTCAGAGGTTTTTCAATGACAAAAACTTTATTTTGAAGTCCAAAATTAGAGGGGATAGCCTTCCCTCCTTGTGCCTTGTTTGCATGCCTAGTTAGCTTCACATGTTAGCTTATTGTTTTAGCTTTTTGTAGAGTAAGTCTAGCATGTTTTAGACTATATTTAAGGCAGTTTTAGCTCTGTTTTGGGCTGGTTATTTCATTTGACCCTTGTATTGCATGGTTGTAGTGTTAATTCCTTCACTAGCTTAGTGTTTTAAGGCTTTAACTACCATTGGTTTGAGTTGGTTGCATGTTTTAGTGCTTTTAGTACTCATTTTCAGCACCTAATCATATCTGCAACCTCCCCCCTTTCTTGGTTTTATTTTTGTTTTGAAAGTGGTTTAAACCATTTGCTTGTTTAAAGCATGAAATTGAGATATTTGTGCTTAATGGTTTAATCCCTTTAGGGGTTCATTACCAATGGCATGAGGCCTCTTTCATGCCCAAAACAACCCTTGGTTTAAGCTTTCTTTCCATTAGAGGACACTCACCAATGGACAAATCAATTAAAGAATGAATTGGTAATTTAAAATGTGTAAACAAAATTCACAAGTAAAAGAGGCAAGATAAGCATCTTTTGTGTTGCATTGCATGTGTTCGAATCAGACATTAATTCGAACACAAGGAGAATGAGACATTTCATACTCAAAAGTGATGAAATGTATCACTTTCCTTGGTCTCCATTGCCCTTGATCATGCATGATTGGGTGATGGTCATTTGAGCCTTGTTTGTGCATTTATTAAACTTGTACAAACTTGGTTCCTTAGCCATCATGCAATGAAATTGCTTGATTGATGGTTTGAGGGCCAAGAGTTTCTCTCCTTTGAGCTTGTGTGATGATAAGGAGGGTAAACAGTACAAACAACCTATGAGAATACACTGTTTTGCTCTCTGTTGCAGCATGGAAGTGTGAACCAGTAGTGGCCGACAGCCACCATCAGTGGCCGATCGACCACCAATGGTAGCCTACCGGCCACCATTGGTAGCCAACCGACCCCCTGTCCCCCTTGTCGGCCATCAGTGATTTTTGCACAGTGTGTTCTTGAGGTAGAGCAGAGGTGTTCTAGAAGTTGGCAGAATTTTCAGTGATCAAATGTGCAAACAGAGGCTTGCAATAACAAAGGAGTGGCTTTTTTGGGTGAAAGATCAAGCATCCATGCATTCCTCGCTTCCCGAGATTAGCTAGTTAGTTTAAATAGCATTAGATCAAGCATGTGTTATAATTAATTAGTTGTAGTTAATTAAGTGTTTTCAATAATTAGTTAGTTTAACTAGTTATTCGTTTTCGGTTTGTAATAATTAATTAGCTAGAAGTAGTTAATTAGTTTCGGTTTGTAAAAATTAGTTAGCTTAATTAGCATAGCTAGTTAGTTAGCTTATTCATTCGGACCCTCCTTCGCAAGGGCATAATGTTGTAATAAGTGTGCGTGCGTGTGTGTATGTTTTCCAACCCCACGTCTTTCTCCCTTTTATTTACCCACTTTTGATGGTTAGATTAGGGACATGTTTTAATTAGCATATCACATGCTTGCATCCATTCATTTGTCTTGCATGCACCGAGGCTCAGCACATCATTCAAACTGCATCATTTCAATATCTTTTTTGAATACGTGTTTAACTACATGTTATCAAATCGATTCATATGCCATATTAGTAGCCGAGCCTATTAATTACATTATTGCATATGTTGCGTTAGGCATCTTAACATAGTTAGGATCATGCATCTTTCTAATTAGTTTATGTTTTGGCTTGGAGTACTCGGTAAGTTTTTATGCTTTAGCATACTTGCATGAGTGTGATTGCCATATTGCCATGATTAGCATGCTTGCCATGAGGTTATGTGCTTAAATGCTAAAATGCATGAATGCTTGTGAATGAAGGCTTGTTGTTTGAATTGGAACAGTTCAACAAATGTGCGTTTTAAGTCCACTTTGTCGTGGCAAATCATGTTTTAAGCCCACTATGTTTGGTGGCAAATCCACATCTTAAGCCCACTTGAGGTGGCAAACTCAAACTATTTTCGCAAACAAACATGAGTTGAATTGTTCCAAATCGAGCAAACTAGTATATACTTGATTGTGCACATCACATAGTAAAACTAGTTTAATAATCAAAACAAGAACACATAATGTTTATAAAAAAATCATGTCATGATTAGTAGAGGCCGATCTTTGATCGGGCAAGCGGGGGTGCTCATTTCAGGACCTTCCCCCTCTCGTACCTAAGTTCCCGAGCCGAGGCAACTTTGGTGATGACGAACACGTGGCCTTTGGCACAAGTCAAGGTTTCCTAAATTTTTCCAAAATAAAATATTTAGGTGGCGACTCTATATCTGGAAAAGCAGTCCAATTTTGGCATTATTTGATTTAAAATCGATTTTCCAAAAAGGTTTGCCGGATTTGGACTCTTTGGTGATTATCAGTTTCACATTGCAATTTGTGAGATTAGATTCAGAACCGCGAGAGTCCGAACTGTGAGGCCTTTCTTTTCAAACCCTTTCCGAAAGGCAGGGTGCAGAAAAAGGCAAATCCACACTTACGCGAGAGGAGAAGAGGTGGAAAGATACGATCTGAAGGGCACGAGTGATTTCACCTGGAACTCCTTTGAATGAACTGTACATTCAATATCGTGCATGTAAAGGAAAAAGACTTAACAAGTGTGACACAATAAGAATCCATGTTCTATGCAAGACAAACAAGAGCATAAGCATATTCTATGCATGATTGGTAACAGGAGCATATTCTATGCATAAAAGCGAATGCACGTTCCATGCATGATGACGAATGCATGACACATAGGCAATTCCCGTGAGATGCACATCTTACAACAACATATGTAAAATGCATATTCTATGCCACAAAGTGAAGTACACGTTCCATGCAACAACGAATAAGAAATGTATGCTCTATGAAAGATACTAAGCATGATTTGACGAAAACAAACTCGAAGGCAACTTCCGATTCACCTCTCGAAAGAATTACAATGTATTTAAAGGATACACCTTGTTCATGTTGACAAGTGACGAACATCGCACACTGAAAACACAGTTTTAAGCTTCCGCAGAGACATTCTGAACCAAACAGTGAACAATCCCTTCAATTCTTGGAAACCAAGGACACAAAACAGCATCAAGAACCCAAGGAAAGCTGCCGGCCATGGGGGAAGGCCATCGGCCAGGTGCCGGCCACCAATTATCCTTGCCGGCCATTGATGAGCCTTGCTGGCCATCGATGGCAGATTGAGGGCAAATTGGACAATTTGGTTCGGGTCTTTAAGAATGAGCCACTAGGGCTCATTTCCTTACACCCCCTTGCCCGAAAATCATCTCCCTCTCTCTCTAGACACTCCTTCTCTCTAGATTTGCGCTTTTTACGCGTTTTCCAATGCCCCATGCGAATTTGATTTGGTAAACCCTCTTTGTTCTCTTCACTTTGAACCGATTGAAACTTGATTTCGGTGCTTCCTTCCTCGTTTCCATCATTCTAGGTTCATTCCACTCGAGTTTCTCTCGAGTTCGGTGCACTTTTCCCGGCTTTGACTTTTTTCTCCATTTTCTCTCTACTAGGGTTTGACTTTTTCCAAGTTTACCCTTTTTCTGCATTTTTCTTCACTCTTCACCCATCTCGCACTTGTTTTTAGATGGCGGATGAGGTTCCTCACAATGGGGCTCCTCCGAAGGTTCCCCCAGTAGTTCCACCCGTGCCGGAGGTAGAGGAGCCAATAGCTGATCTTGACGCTGACTTAGAGGCGGAGTTCGAGCCCGAGGCCGAGCTGGAGCCGCTACCACTGAGAGTACTGCCTTTCGATCCAGCAAGTTATTACGCACAGACAAACATACTGCCCACTTCCGGACGCATCAAATGCTTCACCGAGTTCGCCCGCAGTTCACCGGAGGACCTTTTGTTGAGGGAGCCAAAGTCTCACTTGTCGGCCACTGCAATTAAGGTAAGAACTCTATTTTTATGTATTTTTACTTCATGTATTTCTGCCTTTAGTTACTTGCAATTCCTACATTGCCTTGTATTCAAATCCACCTGATTGTATTTCATACACTGCCTTTATCTGATTGCATTTCATGCATTGTCTTCATCTGATTGCATTTCATGCACTGTCTTCATCTGATTGTATTTCATGCACTGCCCTTATCTGATGCATTGTCTTCTACCACAGGGCGAGTCTCGCGCCTTCAGAGGCTATGGTTCTATGACCGTTAGAGACTGGTATGACGAGCTCCCAGCTAGAGTTCGAGACATCATCGACGAGGCAGGCTTCGACCTCTTTTGCTCTGGCTTGACTCGGGTCGTCGCGAGCCGTCCCCTCCTAGGAGCACTGGTGGAGAGGTGGTGGGATACCACCAATTCCTTCCACTTTTCCACCGCAAGGGAGATGACAATGACTCCTTATGACTTTGCCATAATCACTGGGTTGGACGTAGGGGCGATCCGATCCCTATTGATACAGATATGGAGGAGTGGCAGGCAGCCTGGCTCGAGTTACTGGGGGCATACCCACCCATATACCAGACGGGGATGGTGAGATATACTTGGTTCGCAAAGTGATTCAGAGGGACCGAGCCCGAGACGATAGAGGAGACTGAGCAGTACGCCAGGGGCTTCTTGATGTTCGTCTTCAATACCACCTTGTTTTCGAATAGGTGGAATACCGTTGGCCTGTATTTGCTGAGTGCCCTGGTGACCCTTCCTCGGGTTCATTTCTACGACTGGGGCGGAGCTGGCCTCACCAAATATATGGATATATGAGCTCTACCGCCCGTCTACGGGGAGACCTGATTAGAGGCTACTGGCGAGCCTGGGAGGTACACATCTCAGTTCCCTCTATGTACTTTATATTTACTTTGCAGTTTCTACTTTACATCTATTTCAACACATGCTTTCTACTTCGCATTTCTATATCTGCACAAACACTGTTCATACACTGTGCTTTCCGTCTTGCATTTTCTGTATCTGCCTGATACTATACTGATCACATACCACTCTATTTTCCCTGCAGCTATGGGTATACACATACTTTCTGACTCTCGCCCCGGAGCCTATAGTGGAGCTTTCGTTGACGGTACCCTACTCGCGGATATACGATAGTCAATTTCACTGTAAGACCCGTGAGCCTTTCACATTCTTTAGGCGATACTTCAGCACGGTAGCCGCCTATGAGGTAATCCGAAACACAGTTATTTCATTTGCTTTGAAGATGTTCTGCTTAATGGCTCCACCAGAGTCTATGCGGTCCACAGAGAGCCTATCCATTGAGGAGGTCATCCAATTCATGGTGGGCCTCGACATCGAATTTTTCTGAGCAGAGGGCGACTATGCGGCTTTTATCCTGACACACCTGATGCCACCCCTGACGGGTGTTCGTGGAGATGAGAAGGCAGGGGCTTTTGTCGCAAAAGCGAGGCGCAGAGTGACCAGGGCGAGCAGGGCCCGTGGCAGAGGGTAGGGGTGAGCAGCAGATATACTGATTGCCAAAACCGACCGAACCGAACCGATCCGCCGCATTTTGGACGGATGCGTGATGACGAGCGGACGGTTGCGGATTGATTTTCTCCAATCCGCCAATTTGGCGAACAGATGGCGGATTTGAGATTCTTTTGGCCGCAACCGAACCGCCAAACCGCGAGCACCCCTAGTAATTTATAAGACTTTGTGTTTTCAATTTGTTTAAATATTTTGTTTGTGTTTTCAATTGAAAAAGAGTTTAAATATTCTGTTGAAAAAAAAAATTCAACTTGAATATATTTTTTGAATTGAAAAAATAAACGTATTATTTATCTATATTTTTTGGTTTTTAAATCTAACTATATATAGATGTAACAATATAAAGACATAAAATCTCTACTATTGCTTTGTTCATGATTTTGGTGGTTTGAATTGTTTTTATATTTTAAGAACCACAGATTGTAATAATTTATGTAGATGAATCATGCTGTGATTGTAATATGTGGATGAGGCATACAGTGATTGTGATATTCTAAAGTTTTAAACTTTCTTTCTTTGGATGAGGCATACAGTGATTGTAATACTTTTTTAAGTCATTGACTGTAATACTTTTTTTTTTTTTTTGAGGAAGTGCACAAGTTGAATTATGTTGAAAATTTATAAAATTTTAAACCGCCAAACCGATTCGCATCCATCCGCCAAACCGCCAATCCGCTCAATCTACATCCGCTGGATTGGCGGACGGATGCGGATTGATTTTTTCCAATCCGCCAATCTGGCAGACGGATGGCGGATTGAAGGTTCCGTGGCCGCAACCGACCCGCGCCCACCCCTAGCAGAGGGGCTTCCCAAGCGGGGCAGAGGGCTGATTAGCCAAAGCTTCCCACCACGCTGACTTGCTGGCGACACATCAGGGAGGCCTACCAGGTCCCGATTATGCCCGCAACAACTAGTCATGAGCTTGTCGGGGTCTGAGGCCGGACTCCAGTATAAACCACACTTAGCACTTGCACTCTATATGTCATTTCAGATATATTCATTTACAAATACTGATCATTCAAAACTACATTTGCAGGCACCGACCGAGTACACAGGAGGCACCCTCGAGCTGATAGCCTTGCTGATGGGGATGATACAGAGGAGAGAGACACTGCTCAGCGTCTACGGTGTTCAGGTAATTTCTTCAGTTTTTCATTCCAAACATCAACTTTCCACTGACATCAACATTGAAAACTTCACAAATTGCACTGATACATTGCATCGATAGACCACATCTGACACACTGTACTTGCATACTGTATTCATACACTATACCTGGCTTCTGCATATACTTATTTTGTACACACTGTATCTGACTTTTGCATATACTCATTCTGCATATTATGACTGATACGCAACAACTGTCTTTTTCAGATTCCACCCATACCGATGGCGCTAGCGGCAGCTACAACTGCAGCGTCCGCACCAGTAGTACCTCTTCTAGCAGCAGGGAGGAGAGAGAGACAGGCTCCGGCACGCGGTCGAGACAGAGCGAGGGGCACCCGAGACTGGAGTAGCCCTTCAGAGCCCATTCTGAGTGATGATGATGCTGAGACAAGCGACTCTGAGGAGACAGCGAGTCAGCATTCAGAGTCATCTGAGAGTGGAAATGATGACGCCGGCTCGAGTTTCGAGAGCAGGGGTGATGCCAAGGCAATCTCTGAGGCAAAGAGCTGAGATGGCTCTAGTTCAGACTGTGGTTCAGATTCAGACAGTGGCGCCGACGGAGACAGGGCCCCAGAGTCCTCTCCTCCGAAGAAGATGACGAAGAGGGCTTCTCTGGCCTGAGGCGGCTAGCACTGATTTTTGTATTTTCACTTAGTTTCTTTTTGTTTATAGTTTTAGCACATTATACAGCTTCAGTCAAGTTTTATTTTCTTTAAAAACTTGTACTGCACTTTTGTAAAAACAACCATGATCGGAATGGAAACCAGTTTTTTTCTTTTTTGAAAAAGTGTTGTATTTTACATCATGAGCACCATTTAGCATGGAAATGAGATTGAATTTGATAATAAAAACTGCGTACTTGTATTGTTACAACGTTCTTAATCAGGTAATGAACCGACCAATAACTGAAATAACAACAATATACAACTCAATAAACAAAACGACCACAACTCGATAAGCAAAAACAACACAAATACAACTCAATAAGCAAAACAAAACAAATAGAATTCAACAAACATGCTAAAGCCCGAAAAGACTCAAAACGAGACTCTAAAACACACAAAAAACAAAACAAAACACATGCTTTCAGCACTTTCCAGCACAAAGAAGGACAGCAGGTTAGAGTGAGAGACTGCCGGCCATGATTGGTGATTACCGGCTATGTGTTGGCCATGTGAGGTGGCTTGCCGGCCACCAATGTCCTTTGCCAGCCACCAATGTGGCTTGCTGTAGACACACCATTTTTGACTGACCTTAAGACTCAGACGTCATTGATTGAGCGCTCGATGATTGTGCATGTTTGTGCTCGTTTCGAGTTTCCGGAGCCTTCAGTCGAGCGCCTTGTCTCGGGACCTCTTAACTTCCTCCTCTTGGCTTGGTTTTTGGACCATGCCTTGCTGCCTTTGCCTAGAGGGAGACAGAGGTCTCTAGGCCACTTTTTGTAGCCGTAGACTACCTTTCCCTCTCGTAGGCCACTTCTTGTACCCGTAGACTAGTTTTCGGGGTTTCCGGCTGAGTGCCTCGCCTTGCAGACTCTTGTCTTGCTTCTTTTTTGGTTTGTTTTTGAACCAAACCTTGTTACCCTTTGCTTGGAGGGTGGAACAGGGCTGTAGACTAGTTTTTCCCCTGTAGACCACTTTTTTTCCCTGTAGAACACTTTTGGTGGTCGGCCAGCTAGGGTGGGTGGTCTGTGCACCACCTAAGGTGGTTGGCAGCCTACCACCACCTTCTACTCTCTGTGCAGGCCCTCTCTCTCCCATGCCGACCAGTTTTATTCCCTGTAGACCACTTTTTGTGGTCGGTCGACCACTTTAACTGGTCGGCGGCCTTCCTGCATTTTCTGCAGATATTTTCCTTGCCAGCTGTGCCAGCTGGTGAGCACAGAATACATCCTCCATACGTGTATGGAGGGATTGCACCAAGCTTCTAGCTTGTTTAACAAGCTTGAGGCTTGGAATTCTATAAGAGGGAGGCTCTCTCTCCCTTTTCTAGGTTCAAAAAAATTGCTTAGGGCTATACATATCTATCTCTATCTTGATTTCTCCCTCTCTCTCTATATTTGTTCCATTTTGCGCTCAAAAGTGCTATTTCTTCACACTTTTGCACACAAACACCTAGTGAAACACCTTCACTCTTGAGCTGAGGTTCTTGGAGGTTGCATTTGAGGGGTTTTGGCTTGGTTTTTGCCTCTGAAGTTGCTGTTCTAAAGTTGTTCTTCAAGGGTGAGTCTTTATCCTCTTTAAAGCTTTGTTGTAGTTGCTTATTTAGCCATCTTTGCATGCTTCTTTTGGCTTAACTTTCAACTGTAAAAAGTTCTATTTTCAAGTGCTTAAAGTGTTTGTTTGAGGCCTCTTTGGTGTTGGGGGTGGTCTACCCCCTTTTGTGCCTTATTTTGCTTTGCTTTGTGCCATCTCTTTAGGCCTTCGAGATCACCTTCTCTTGGCATTTTAACCACTGAATTCCAGAGGGATTTTAGTGCTAGAAAGTGTGTTTTGAGGCCCCAAATAGGAGGGGGTCATCCCCTCTCCTTGTGTCTTGGTTGCTTGTATTGATGGTCTCATGTTTGAGCTTGTTTTTCTAGTAGGTGTTGGCTTGTTCTCAGCCTATTTTTGGCCTTATTTCAGCATGGCATAGCTCTGTTTTGGCTTGGTTTGGTTACCTCATGCATGCTTTTTACACTTCTAGTGTAATCTTGCCATTTGGCCTTATGTACTCAATGCTTTGATCCATCATGCTAGCCTATTTTGGTCCTATCTCAGCATGTTTTTGGTGTTATTTTAGCATGCCTTAGCTCTATTTTGGGTCAGTTTGATTGCCTCTTGCATGCTTCATACCCTTGTAGTGCAATCCTCCCTATAGCCTTAACATGCATCATGCTTTGGACCATCATTTTAACATGTTTTTGGCTCCACTCCAGCAAGCTTTTACTCATGTTTTGTCATGCTTAAGCTCTGTTTTAAGTGTTTTTGGTTATGCATGCCTTGCTTTGTATAGCCATAGTGCAATCTTGCTTACTAGCTTTGTGTTTTGAGTCCACTAGCATGCATTGCTTGGGCTATTTGCATGATTTAGCATCATTTGATATATGATTTCAGTGCATGAAATGTGGTCATACTCTCACATGCTTCACTCTTTCAATGCTTTTGGAAGGTTACGCTTTGTGCCTCAATCATGAGCCAATTGGCATGCATGCTTGCCTAAGCCTTTTGGGCTATCATCTCAGTGTGTTTTTGGTCTTATTTTGCCATGATACAACTCTGTTTTTGGTGGGTTAGAGCATCTCTCATTTGCTTCTTACACTTGTAGTGTAATCGTGCTCATTGGCCTTGCATGCATCATGCTTTATGCCTTCCATTCTAGCATGTGTTGGCTCTATTCCATGCATGTTTTGGCATTGTTTTGACCTACCTTGGGACTATTTTGAGTCATCTTGGCCCTTTGGGGCTTGCTTGATATGGCTATGATGCAAGTGCCTATGCTAGCCTTAAGCTTTGAGTCTCCTAGCATGCCTCATTTGTGACATGTGCATGATTTGTCATCATTTGGAATGTAATTTCAGAGTGTATGTCTTCATTTTACTCCCATGTTTATCACTCTTCATTATGTTTGGGAGTTATGCTTTTATGCCTTGTTGATGAGCCATTGCATGAGCATCATCATCTTGTCTTTCATGCTACCATTTCAGAGTGTTTTGGCCATTTTTTTGGACATGCATGAGCTCTGTCTTGGGCTGGTTTGGTTGTTTGAGCATCGCATTGCATAGCCCTTGTGTTGTGTCCTTCACTAGTTTCAATGCTTGAGGACTCTAACTTGCCATGTTCATGTTGTTTGCATGTTGTCGCATTGCATTGTGTCTAGAATGTTGTTGCATTGCATTATGTTTGGATCGGGCGTTACTCCGAACACAAGAAACGAGGGGCGTTTCATACTTGAAGTAAATGTGGTCGGTCGACCAGTGAGGCTGACCTCCAGATTTTTGCCACTTGTCCTCTAAACAGTGCCTTATCCTCTATAAAGGTTCCAGCCCCGTGGTTCCCTCATTCTAACTCAGTTTTTGCACCAAATAGAGGTATTTCTTGTCCAAAATCTCACAAATTGGATTGCTAACTTGGATGGCTTGGAAAAGCTGAATTTCCGAGGTTTCGGAATAAATGCACTATTCACGCTGAGCAGCACCCCGCTGCGTTTTCCGTTCCTCCATGCCGCGGGAAGGTGTTGGAATCTGGTAACTCACGTTTTTAGCTTTGGCGGACAAGAGATATGTCCCACTTTCGAGGGCTTGCAAGCTTTGATGGAATCTCAGCGCGATGAAGAGATCTTGCCCCAATTCCGCTTCGGCCACATCCAAGCCTTAGGACGAATGTGCGGGCTCACTTTGCACGATGCTCGATCTTTGACTCGCGACGAAGAACTGGACATTCCGAGCCTAATTCGTCGATTTTCTGATGCCGGTGACTGCGGCGATCATCACTGGCCAGGTTTTCGGCAACACGCCCTCTGTTTGTGCATGTTGTCTCATTTCTTGCTTGCCCCAGGCTCCGGTAGGTCTAGCGTCCGTTTGATTGAGGTTGCCCAAGGTTTAAAAGAGGGCAAGAGCTGTATTGCCATGACGCTAGCTGAGACACTGATGGGTCTGGATGCCTTCCATCGCCGGGAGACGACTAAATTCGCGGGGAGTCCACTACTGCTACAGGTAATGTTTCCCACTTTATCTCACATATATTTCTCACATCACTCGGCCCTCGGGCTCGGTTTTTCTCTCAAAACCTTTTCTCACTTTTCTCTCCACGTACAACTCTCTATTCTTTAATCTCTCATTTTTCATCCCTCCCCAGATATGATTGATGGATAAGTTGAGGGTTGTGGACTCATGCCCAGCATATTCAGCTCGCAGCTATTTCTTCCGGCAACGTCTAGTCGATGCCCCTGATGAGGGATGATGGTGCGAATGGATGTGCAGTTTGTTCGCTGTCAACATTGCTTGGCGCTGCCCTTAGCTAAATCTGCCGGTGATGAGTTACAGCATGTCC
Organism: Camellia japonica; assembly: GCA_030407325.1. NCBI lineage: Eukaryota > Viridiplantae > Streptophyta > Magnoliopsida > Ericales > Theaceae > Camellia > Camellia japonica. The sequence continues at coordinate 43,586,772 of JAPPVO010000010.1, read as the reverse complement.
CGTCAGCCCGGGATTCAGTTGATCGGCCTGACACATTGTGTCTTTTACTTCCCATTCCGATTCCGGCTCCAATTTGGGCATGATCAGACCCGCCCAAAAGAAGGGATAGAGTACCCTGCTGCATTTCCAGTCCAAGGCACACAGCTAGCTCGGTATGCCACAGCATGGAGGATGAGAGAGCTTTTGGCCCCCGCTCTCACTTTCAGTTGCACCCTCTCTGATGAGTACATAGCTTGGCTCGATGAAGAGGCGCAGGTTGGGCCTACTTTGGCATCAGAGGCTTTCACAAACTCTGGGAGGGGACGCAGGAACACCTGACTATGCCCCGAGTTTATTTGCTTTAATCAGTACTTTCAAGTTTTCTTTATGAGTGTAATAAAAAGCAACTTCAATTTGTATTCAGCAGTAGGAGAACTCTATACTGAAATCAATGTAATTGAAGGTTGTGGGTACTGAAAATTTTCCATTTGGTCCAAAAATGGTCTAAGTCGTAAAAAGATTAATGTGAGCAAAATCAACTTTTATTAAAACTTTTCGAAACCATTTTCGATATGATCATAACTGGACACACCCGAGATCTATCACTGAGATGTACAACCCCGGATCCAGCAACTGGAAAGTTGCCCCTAGTCTGAATAGCACTGCACTGGAGATCACAGCCGAGCTCTTGAATGCAGAATAAACAGAGATGACCAACAAGATCACATGGACAAAGTTGATTTGGAAGTGTTTATGGCTGGACTTCAGAATGAAGTTGCCTACGTATCCTGAAGATGGGAATCAAGCCTTACATAGTTCGGTTCAGGTTCACTCGTGTATTAACACTCTCCTTTTGCGCTCTAACTTTTGCCAAGGCCGCCCTTTCTGGGCTTTCAACCTTGCGAGCTCAATTTTTATTATTTCAAATTTTCTGTGCTCTAACTTTTGCCTAGGTCGCCCTTTTGGGTTTTCGGCCTAGCGAGCTACTTAGGGATAGTATTTCTTCAACTTGTCCATGTTGATCAGCTGGGAGAACTCAAGGCCATCTAAATCCATCAGAACGACAGCTCCACCCGACCAGATAGACTTGATGATGTAGGGACCAGTCCAATTAGGTCTGAATTTGCCCCTAGGGTCGTGGATGGGAGCTCAGTTGTCTTTGAGCACTAGATCCCCCTCTTTCAAATTCCTGGACTTAACCTTCTTGTTAAAATCCCTGCCAATTCTTCGTTGATAACCCTGGACGTGATACAGTGCTTTCAGCCTTCTTTCATTAAAGAGCATGAGTTCTTCGAACCTGCTTTGCTGCCAATCTGCCTCAGCTATCTGACACTCAGCCAATACCCGTAATGACGGAACCTCAACTTCAATAGGCAGAACAGCCTCCATCCCATAAACCAAGGAATACAGAGTTGACCCAGTAGAAGTTCGAATTGAAGTCCGATAGCCCCAAAGAGCAAATGGCAGCTTATCTAGCCAGTCCCTGTAGATTTCCACCATCTTCTGCAGAATGTGCTTGATGTTCTTGTTGGCGGCCTCAACTGCTCTGTTGGTTTGCGGCCGATATGTAGATTACTTATGAAAAGCCACGTTGTACTTCTCCAACAAGTCGATCACCTCCTTCTTGAAGTGGGAACCATTATCTGAAATAATCTCAATTGGGACCCCATCGCGACAAATAATGTTGTTCCTGATGAACTTAGCAACGTGCGGCGCCTTCAACACAGCGTAAGATTGGGCCTCAACCCACTTCGTGAAGTAGTCTATTGCTACCAGAATATACTCATGCCCGTTGGACCCCCTCGGAGTGACAGCCCCAATTACATCAATCCCCCAGACTGAAAACGGCCATAGCAAAGTCATGTTGTACAGCTTCGATGGCGGAATGTTCATGCGATTTGTATGGATCTGACATTTGTGGCGTCGCCGGACAAAGCCAATACAATCCTCCTCCATGGTTGACTAGTAATAACCCTGCCTAAGGATCTTCCAGGCTAGCATCACCCCGTTCATGTGCGCTCCGCACTCTCCTCCATGAATGGCCTCCATCAGGCGATTGGATTCTTCAGCATCAACGCATAACTTATGCATCCCCAGATGACCCCTCTTGTACAGTTTACCTCCGCAGACGATGAACTGAGCAGCCATTCTTCGAATTGCCCTCTTATCTTTGGCATTTGCCCCTGGTGGATATGCCTCCTTTTCCAAGAAGTTCCAAATGTCGTAATACCAGGGGTTTTGATCTTGTACCTCATCTATGGCAGCAATCAGCTCGTAGGCCGGCACGAATTTCTGTTCAATGATGATTGGACGCATCCGGACTCCAAAAGGGATGTCTATCATAGAAGATAGAGTTGCTAATGAATCAGCGAACCTGTTATTCTCTCTTAACAGATGAGCGAAGTTCAGTTTCTCAAACCGAGGAATCAGAACGTCCAAGGTCTGGTGATAGATTCTTATCTTTTCTTCTTTAACTTTCCAATCTCCTTTAGCTTGAGATACAACAAGATTCGAGTCCCCGATGACATCCAACCGTTTTGCCCCTAGTTCCAGGGCAGCTTTCAATCCAACAATACATGCCTCATATTCTGCCTCATTGTTTGACACTTTGAACCGGAGTTTGAATGCTAAGGGTATGCGGGAATTGTTGGGTGCTATCAGCAACACCCCTATCCCATACCCGTATTGGTTTGACCCTCCATCAAAGTACATCGTCCAAGTCTTTTCTTCGACATGCAAAATGGCCTCGTCTGGGAACAGATATTCAACTGCTTCACCCCCTTTAACTGGGTGGTCAGCTAGGAACTCCGCTACCGCTCTCTCTTTCACTGACTTGCACGTCATGTACTTCAGATTAAATTCGGAAAGCAAAAGCAACCAACGGGCTAGCCTACCCGTAAGTGCCGGTTTCTCGAAGAGATATTTGATGGGATCTAATCTCGAAACCAGTATTACAGAGTGAGCTAACAAGTAGTGCCTCAACTTCCTGGTAGCCCATACCAAGGCTAGACAAGCCTTTTCCAGCGGAGTGTAGCAGGTCTCGTAATCCAGCATTTTCTTGCTCAGGTAGTAGATAGCCTTCTCCACTTTGTCCTCAGACTCCTGTGCAAGCATGCAGCCCATTGTCGTTTCGGTTACTAATAGATACAATATCAACGGTTTCCCTGGCTCCGGCGGTGACAACACAGGTGGGTTATTTAAATATTGCTTGATCTGCTTGAAAGCAACTTGGCATCGGTCGTCCCATTGGAACTTCTTTTCTTTCTTCAGGAGACCAAATAGTGGTTCACAAGTCAAGGTTAATTTTGAAATAAACCGTCTTATGAATTGCACTTTACCCAGAAAGCCTTGCACCTTCTTTTCAGTCCTCGGTGGTGGCATTTCTAAGATGGCCTTGATTTCGGAAGGATCGACCTCGATACCCCTTTGTGTGATCAAGAACCCCAGCATTTTCCCTGTTGTAACACCAAATGTACATTTCTGAGGATTCAGCCGCAACCGATACTCTCAGATCCATTGGAAGAATTTCTGCAAGGCGGTGTAGTGGCCCTCTCTTTCCTTGGACTTGACAATCATGTCGTCCACGTACACCTCAACCTCTTTATGGATCATATCGTGCAAAATCGTGGTCGCAGCCCGTTGATATGTAGCCCCAGCGTTCTTTAAGCCGAACGGCATCACCCTATAACAATAGGTTCCCTACAGGGTGGTGAAAGTAGTCTTCTCCCTGTCTTCGGGTGCCATCAAAATCTGATTGTAGCTTGAAAACCCATCCATGAACGAGAGCAGGGCATGCCCCACAGTGAAGTCCACTAATTCGTCGATATGCGGCAGAGGAAAGTCGTCATTCGGACTGGCTTTGTTCAAATCCCTGAAGTCCACATGTACTCGAATTCTGCCGTCCTTCTTCGGCACTGGAACTATATTGGCCAACCAAGTTGGGTACTCAGATACCAACAGGAACCCTGCGTCGATCTGCTTGGTGACCTCTTCTTTGATTTTCAAGCCCAGTCTGAGCGGATCCTTTGGAGCTTCTGCTTAATAGGTCGGGCCTCTGGGTCAAGAGGGATCCGATGCTATACAATCTCAAGATCAATTCCAGGCATGTCTTCGTAGGACCACGCGAAAACATCTTTGAAATCTTTTAATAAAGTGACTAAGCGCTCGTGCTCCTCCGAAGACAACGTGGACTCGATCTGGACTAGACGCGGGTCCTTCTCAGTACCAACATTAATTGTGGTGATTTCATCAACCAAAGGTTTACAAACCTCTCATGCTCTTGATCAATCAAACGTTGTAAAACTGGAGGAATTTCTTCCTCGTCGTTTTCATCAAAATTTTAAAAGTCTTGATTAATGCAATAAATTAAAGGCACAGAAAAGTACTCTGAAGCCACAGCCGTACCATTCTCATTAATAACATCCAGTCCCCCTGATTCCTATGTTACAACAAACTCAAAGGAAAAAGAAAAATACGACCTGGACAGGACAGTGGCATCCGGGTTATCACCCCCAAGAATACCAGGCTCAGACTCAGAAGAGCTGGAATCTGATTCCGACTCCACAGACTCAGTGGAATCAGATTTCGACTCACTACCTAACTCGGAACTACTCAATAAAAAGCCCTCCTCGTATTGCCAGATGATGGAGGGTACAATGGATGCATCGAGAATGCCTGAAGATGGGCCCACAGCCGCTTCATCCCTAATCATGGAAACTGAGAAGTTATCCCCCAAGCACTCCGGTACGATCTGAGGATTTGAGAGGAGACAAGCCAGTGCTACCCCCATCTTAATTTATGTGCTCTCGGAATCCTCCTCCTTGCACTGCTCAACCTCAGCTGGTGGGTCTGTCTGCTCTTCGGCAACTTCATCCCCGGACAACTGAAGATCAAAAAAGATTTCGAAACCAGGCAAGCGCCGCTTCTCTGAATTTATCTAGGGCTCCGGAAAGCCGCAGAATTGGAAGTCTTCCCCCTCCCGGACAAAGCGTCCGTTCAGGGTACCCTGGATAGGTCGGTGCACTAACTCATAATGCTTCCCGGCTTGCTTTGCCCTGGCTCTTCCGACCATCTCTCTACCTTTCCTCGCCCAATCTTCTTTGGTAGGCAGATAACCTAAGCCAAAGGTATATGGGTTGTGCGGCACTTCGGCCGATGCTGCAACGCCCTTCCGGCCACTTCGCCCCAATCCCATCCCGGGCATATACTGAAGCTTGTTCATAAGGTAGACAGACTGTGCACTGACGTATAGCCCCTGTCAACAGCTAGTATATTCCGTACAACCCGGGCCTTAGCTAGGGTGAATCCTGACAAAAATACATCCTCCGCTCTATGCTCAATCTCCAGAACTGGTGTAGAAACCTCTGGCGGCGGATGTATTGAAGAATTTCCAAAAACGATTGCCGCCCCCTTCCCGTGGGGGTACTTTAGCATTTGGTGTAAGGTGGAAGAGACGGCTTTCACCTGGTGCAGCCACGGCCGCCTAAGGAGTAGATTAAAGGTTGCTGGTACATCCAAGACATGAAACTCAATGTCCTGTTGCCCTGGGCCAACCTGAGTCTTAATTCGTACGGTCCCCATCACCTCTCGGCTGGTATTATCATAGACCCATATCACCTGGGCCGTAGGCACAAAATCTGCGGGCTTCAACCCGATAGCATACGCCGTTCTCGACGGACATACATTGATTGCGGACCCCGTGTCGACCAGGACCACCGGTATTTATTTCTCTCTACACTCCACAGAGATGTAGAGTGGTTTGTTATGATCTGAGCCCTCGGGCGGTAGTTCTTTGTCGGTGAAGGTCAAGGTCGGGGAAGCTCCTCCCGGAAAAACCAATCCTACCAACTGCTCAGGTGTCATATCAATTGAAAGCTTGGCCCTATCCATGGCTATAAGGATGGCCTGTCTGTGAACCCTCGAAGCCATAAGCAGTCCCCAGATGGAGATGTTTGCTTGAATTTTCTTAAGCTGTTTCAGTACAACCTCCTCCTCCAGTAGTTTTTCCTTCTGCCTCTCCGCTTCTTTGTCCTTTCCGGACGCCTCCAGCTGGTCCAAGTGTGGGGGCTTGAAATATCGCCCACTCCTGGTCATATGGTTAACTTCCTCAATGTACCATGTGTCATCCAGTTGGTTCTGTGCCCAATCCTCGTCGGTGTAGGCAAGACGTAAGTCGTCGTCTTCCCACCACATCCCGTCGACAACCAACAGACAACTGTCCGGTTCCGTTGCAATTGTTTCTGTGCCCACAGCACATTCTGTCCCCGTAGGGGCTTTGGCCTTCCTAGCCCTCTCAAGATCCTCGATCGTTTCTTGCTCAAGACGCTTTAATGCAGCCTCCTGTTCAGTATCTACTGTACTCAAACTACCCGAATCCTGAGCAAAATTCTTAGCACCGGTGCTCTCCGACGATTCCTCCTGATTCTTGGCCATTCCGGCCACTGCTGATGTTCTCGTTCCTGACGGTCCTTGTTCTGGCTGAGATTCTTTAATAACATCTGGCTGGTAATTGAGCCACCCCGTATTCTCTACCGATCCATCCAAGTCGAACCAGTTGATGTTCACATCCCCTGAATCCTACTCGTTGAAGAACTGTAGATTGGCAATATCTTCTTCCAGCTCTGCTAGGTCATCTAACCCCTGACCAGGTCTATCCTCCCGAACCGCACTAATCTTTGCCCCAACTGGCAACTCTATCCTCGGATTAACCTGATTTGTTGATGTGATATAACCACTCAGGTTGTACGCAAAGCTCCCAGACCCCTCAGGCTCTGAATCAACATTCCTATCTGCCTCCAAAGTCATCCCGATTCTTTCTTTGACGGTCACCACCACCGGTTCATTTTGGGTTTGGGAGGTGCTCAACATGCACAAGTTCGTGCTGTCTAGGATGAACACCTCAGGCTTGGGTAGGTGAGAGGGTGTGATATATATGCTTGGGTCATATGGAATGGCCGTGGTTTGGATCAGGTTGATGTGTTTGGGTGGTGGAGCTTGGTTATGTAGTGGGAGTGGGTTGATGGTGACATTCGGCTTTTCTGGAGGCACGATCACCTTGTTGTCGATGAGATCCTGAATCTCTTGGCGCAGTCTGAAGCACTGGTCGGTGTCATGACCATGCTGTTGGTGAAAGGCACAGTATTTGGCCGGGTTATGGGTTGGTGTGAGGTTATTTGGTAATGGCCGCGGCTCCAGGGGCTTCAGATGCCCCTTCCTGATTAAAACCCCCAGGGCTTTGGACAAAGGCATATATAGTGGGGTATAAGTCCTCTGGCCCCGGGGTGGGTATTTGGCTATTTGTGAGCTGGTACCGGATGCACCGGTGAATGGGGTTGCTGTTTTTGGTGTGGTGGTGGTGACCATACCCACATCGGAAGTTCTGGTAGCTGCAGCACTATTTGTGCCTACAAAAGTGCCTACAAAAGTGGTCGACAGTCCTTTAAGCTGGTCGGCAATGAGCAAAAAGTGGTCTACAGCTACTTCTTGTCTCCAGCAGAGAGTCCCTAGCCTTCCTATGTGCTGAGAATACTGAAGGTCTGAGTTTATTTCTGCTTCGGATGCGTCCAGTTGTTTTGTTTGTCCAATATGCATTTGCTTATCGAGTTGTTGCTCTTTGATTATCGAGTTGTTGCTTTTTGATTATTGAGTTGTTGCGATTTGTTTATCGAGTTGTTGCTCTTTACTTATCGAGTTGTTATAATTCGTTTATCGAATTGTTCTTTAAGTTGTTTTGTTTGCTACGTTGGTTCACTACCTGACTTGGCAATACACTAATGTTCAATTTCCATCAATCTTATTTTCATGCAGTGTGATGTGATGCGATGCTCGAAATATAAAATGCAACACTTTTTGAACAAAAAGTTGTTTTCATTCCATCATGGTTTCTTTTTACAACAGGGTACAAGTTTTAAGAAAAATAAAATTGCCTAACGTTGTACAATGTGCTATAACTACTAGCAAAAAAAAAAAACAAAAAAACAAAGCAAAAACATCTGAGTCGCTGCTATCTGGCTCAAGATCGAGAGGCCCTCTTCACCCTCTTCGGCTGAGCAGCCTCTACACCACCGCCGTCGGCACCCCCGTCTGAACCAGAGCCGTCATCCTCAGAATCCTCCTCGGCGTCGTCTCCGCCCTCAGAACCTGAACCGGTGTCACCACCTCCGCCCGCGGATGTCTCTGACTGAGGATTTGCTGGTCTCCTCCTCCTCACTAGTCTCGTCATCACGTCTAACAGGCGCCCGACGTCTCCCTCGGCCGCATGCCGGAATACCTCTCCTTGCTACTGGAAAAGGCCCGGGTGGCCCGAGCTGTAGAGGTGTGACCTGAAAAGACAGTTTGAATACATCAGTCAGGGTATGTATATCAAATGCAAGTATGGTGCATAGAGTGAGTCCATGCAGATATAGTATGTGAATGTGATGTGTTGAATGTAATCTATACATGTAGTGAATCAGTGTAGTGAAGTGTTCAGTTTCGATATATCAGCAAGAATATGATAAATGCAAGGAAACTGGAAAGTACCGGGATGCCGTGGGAGTGCAGCATCGTCTCTCTCCTCAAAACCATAAACTCGAGTGAGGCCATCGCCTCGAGCAACCCCTCAACATATCTTGTGGAAGGCTGCAGATGCAAGTTCAAGTCATCAGTGAATGTCAAAATATCTGAAAGATAGATGAAAGCTGTAAAGCATACCGATGCTGAGTCAAGGGCCCTGACATATCGATGATCTGGCAATGGAGACTCAAGCGGAATCTAATAAGGCGTCCCATACCACCAACATGTCAGCTCTGTCGAAGGATCTGGCCATCCAGCACACTACCTAGTGGGGGGCATCCCCCCAGTCCTACCTCTCGATGTGCTGGCCCTGCTAGTCGAGGGATGTCTGTAGCTCGGGCGTGGCTCGATGAGGGAATGTCAGCAGCTCTCCTCATGGGGGCACGAACACCTATTAGCGGGGGCATCAGGTATGTATGAAGGTATGTCGTGTACTCTCCCTTCTCATGGAAAAGGACTGCGTCAGTACCCTGCATAAGGTCGCTAACCTCCTGGGAAGAGAGACTCTCTGTGGACCGCATGTCTAATAGAGACGATGAAGGGATCTCCTGAATGGGATGGCCTAGTGTCTGGCGCATGAAGCGCTCTACGAGAAACCAGGCTCTGCCAACTGGTCCCTCAAATAGAATCCAGTAATAGGAGGTGCCCTATGCCCTAGCAAACTGGAACCGAGAAAACCCTAGCATTGCTACCCAAGGCTGCCAAGTGATCTGCAGATAGCAAGTGCATGAATTGATTAGCTGTCATAGATATGTAAGATGAACCGAAGCTGAAAGCATGAAGAACTGAGAGTTCTGGATTACCTCGGTCACCTGTACTGTGTCAAAATAATGCCTGAGATATGGCAAGGTCTCTCGGGGTCTAGACCGGCATCAACCTTCAAATCTACTCGAGTACGGCACCTCAAGTGGTGTCTCAACCTCCGGATCAGGGGCAAGCGTTGGGAAATAGGCGTATACCCACAGCTGTGAAAGGCAAGACAGTGGCGATAAGAATATAGAATACACAGAAAATACATAATGCAAAATGCGAGGTGTAGAGTGCGGAGTACAGAATGTAATGTGTGCAATGTGTGGAGTGTGCAGTGTACAGGTAATGAAGAGCAGAAATATAAATCAAAAAGGCAGAATGTACCTCCTAGGCTCTCCAATACCCGCCTACTATGCTCCCACACCTCCGGGAGGTCGCACTCATATAGCAATAAAAGGTAGCAAGGCCAGCGCCACCCCAATCGAAGTGCTGAACTTGGGATAGGTCTACTAGAGCACTCAGAAGATATAGCCCGACCGTGTTCCCCCTGTCAGAAAACAATGTGGTCCCAAGAAGGAACATCAAGAATCCCTGGGCATACTGCTCTGTGGCCTCAACTGTCTTGGGCACAGTCCCTCTATACTGCTCTGTGAACCAGGTGTATCTGACTGTGCATGATGATCGGTAGATCGGCGGATGGGCTCCGAGTAGATAAGTCCAGGCTGCCTCCCACATACCCATATCGGAGTCATATGGGATCGGCCGACCTCCCACATCGAGGCCCGTAAGCATGGCAAAGTCATATGTGGTCATCGTCATGTCCCTGGTAGCTGAGAAATGGAAGGAGTTGGTGGTGTCCCACCATCTCTCTACCAGCGCACCCAAGAGGGTCCTACTCGCCGCAAGACGCAATAACCCCATGCAAAATGGGCTGAACCCTGCCTCATCAACAATATGTTGAACACCGTCTGGGAGCTCTACGTACCACTCCCTCGCTATAATCGGCCCATATCCCCGAGTAAAATGGGAAGCTACTTGCGTTCAGAATGAGCAAAAATATAGTGTGAGTTGTGTTCAAAATGAGCAGAAATGCAGCGTGTGAGTTGTGTTCAGAATAAGCAGAAATGCAGTGTGTGAACTGTGTTCAGAATGAGTAGAAAGGCAGTGTGTGAGCTGTGTTCAGAATAAACAGAAATGCAA